>JAHVYB010000063.1:65328-134807 GCA_020623695.1 Calonectria henricotiae | reverse complement strand
CGACGGTCTGATCAACCCGCCCCCCCCGACGCTCTCCCGCCCCCCAGCCCTCCCCCCCCCCCACCCGGGGCCCCTCCCCCCCCGCGTGCCCGTTGGCCGCGCTCCCCCGAGCCCCCCACCACCGGGGCCGACGCAGGACGAGGGGGCCCCAAAGGAAGGGGCCTTGCAGGGCTGCCGCGCGCCCCCCCCCCCCCCCCCCCTCCTACAGCATCTCGACCCGAAGCCCTGCGCAATGATACAATACGTGCAACGTAGGTCTCGCAAATGCGGCGCGACGGCACAGCCGAATTGGGGGGATCAGAGAGAGAGAGAGCGGGCAAGGTTCACCCGCGCGGGTGCACGTCAGTGGTGCACATTTGAACATGGCCAGGCAGCTTTTTCCATTGCCTTGGCTGTCTTGGCCGCCAATACGGTTGTCTTTTTGGTGACAACGGGCCCTGCTTTTTATGGAACTATGTATGTACGGACTACAGACGGCGGCTGCAGTTTGCAGCACAACTGGGAGGGGGGACGGGGGAGGGGTGAAAATGAAGCACCGTTGGGCGGCACAATGTGACATCGTTGAGAACTGAGGAGACGGCCGCCATGCCCGACTATTTCCCTTTCCACGCCGCCTTGCAAAAAGAAAGGAAGAAAGAAAAAAAATTAGCACGTGTGGGGGTGGGTTGAGAAAGCATTGGTCTTGGGAAAGGGGAAATTGGAGTTGTCTTTTTTGGAGACATTGCGAAAAGAACTTGTTTTGCGGAGGAGGCATTACAGACTATGGCAGACAGAGAAAAAGAGATACAGTGTAGCAGACAGGGTGTGTGTGTGTGCGTGTGTCGTGTATGTGTCGTGTATGTGTCTGGGTATGGCAATTGCATGTATATGTATGTGCTGCGTGGATTGACAGGGACAAAGCAAAAAAGCTAGGCATGGACGGCGATCACTATTAAGCCAGAGGCATGGGACGCTGTCCTTAGGATCGTTGCTCGATGGGGATGTCCGGAGCAGGGATCTGTGTGGGTTACCAAGCATTTGGGGAAAATGTCCATGGGCGGTTTGGACATGGGGTGGTAACTCTTCGGATGAGAGCGAGATAGTGATGGAGGGGCATTTTCGGAGGGAACTTTGCGATAAGTTGGAGTATGTGCCAGCTATGAACCACGGTGAGAGGCGGAAGCCCTTGTAGAGGTTTTTTTTTTTTTTTTTTTTTTTTTTTTTTTTTTTTTTTTTTTTTTTTTTTTTTTTTTTTTTTTTTTTCTTTTTTTTTTTTTTTTTTTTTTTTTTTTTTTTTTTTTTTATAAAAAAAAAAAAAAAAAAAACACTTATCTATATGTTCAACTTAACCTATATATATATAAATAGGATGCTTTCTTATTTTAGCATTTTAGTTAGATTTTATAAGGAGCAATAAGAGCTTTATATCACAATTATTTTAGTTACAATTATCGCCTATAAAAACCCCAGTAGGGAAAAATGACTAGTTATAATAACCCTTTGTTCTTTTACCCATTTCCCTGGGCCGGGGGCTGGTGCAGGGAATCGAACCCCGGTCTCTGTGAAAAACACAGCGCGCTAACCACTGCACCATACCACCTATCTTAATCCTTTTTAGGTCTATAGTAATTCTTTCTATAGAAAGAATAAATCCTAAGAATTTAATTAAAGATTAATAAAATATATACTTAGAGAGTTTTATATAAAGTTTAATATCCTTTAAGTATTTAAGTATAGCTTAAAGGTATTTTATATAGATTTCTTAGTCTCTTAAGAAAATAAGAATATTATCTAAATAAGCTATATATATTATATTTACCAATTTACTAAGAGCTCTATAGATATAGTCTTAGAAGGTTATAGGTATATTAATTAATTTAAATAGTATTATTAAATACTTAAAATACTTATAATATATTTAAAATACTATCTTTTACTTATCTCCTTTCTTTATATAAATATAATAATATATTTTCTTAATATTAATCTTAGAAAAATACTTAGCTCCTTTAATTTAGTTTATAATTTCTAAAATTAAGGGTAAAAAATACTAATTTTTTTTTATTATTATATTAAATTCCTTATAATTAATATATAATCTAAGGAATTTATTAGATTTTAGTATAAAGAGGATTAGGGCTCCTATAGAGCTCTTTAAGGGTTAGATTTAGCCCTTATCCAAGTTTTCCTTAAGGTACTAGTATAGTTCTTAGAGCTCCTTCTATAATAGGGGATATATTAGGCTAAATAGAGGGGTTTTACCCTTAATTAAATTAATACTATAATTAGTAACTTTATATAAGGAAAGTATTTCTAATTCTTCCTCTAAAAATATCTATTTTAGGTTAAGGATTTTAAAGGGGATAGTAGGATTAATTAGAGGCCCTTTGGAGGGGGAATCTCCTAGTATTTAATAGGGTTTCTTATATACTATTATACTATAAATATTTATAGTATTTTTAGCTAGTTTTCTAAATTTATAAGGGATAATTTTTTAAAAGCTTTTCTATATAATTTAGTAAACCTATATTTGGTTCTTAATATCTATTAGGATATTAAGTTAAGCTAAGGTAAGTATTCCTAGTAATATAGGTTTACTCTTAGGATTTAGGTCCCTATTAATATTGATTATTACCTAAGTTATCTTCTTAATTTATTTATACTAATCCTATATTTTAATAGGTAAGTACTAAGTATTATAGGCCTTTACTTTCTAATCCCTTATTAGAATTAGGTTAAGGACTTTATTAGGGGTTTTTCTTAGAGTAAGACTAATAGCTAGTTATTAATTAATAATATTAATTTTATTTTCTATATCTAGGATTACTTTAATAATAATAAGCTTTTAGGGGATAAAAATAGTAATTAAGATAAATAAATATTATATAATCTTAAGTATAAGTATAAGGGTATTAGTAGGATTATTTACTTTTATCTTTTACTTTTTCCCTTTTAATTAATCTAGGTTCTTTAGACTCTTAGTTCCTTATTATAGTAATTTATAAAATATTTCTTATTTTTATAGTTATAGTATTATTGTTATTTTTTATTTTCTTTTATAGGATTTTTATTATTTTAGAGGTTAGTTTATATATTTTTTAGGTAAGAGTTAAAAGGTCTATTAAATCTTCTTTAGTTCCTTTAGTAGTTAAATAGAGTATTATTTTAATTACCCTTTTATCTTTTTTAAGGTAGCTAATTAGAGCCTAGGTAAGTTTTTCTCTTCTTATTATTTTCTATACTTATATCCTAGTATATTATAATCTTAGAGACTAATCCTAGTTAGGTTATAAGGAGTTTAGAGAGAACTTAGATAATATATTCTTATAGCTCTTTTATTAGCTTATTTAAATAATCTTTTATCCTTTATACTTCTAAATAATCTCCTAGGTTTTTTTCTAGGGAATTAAGATAATTATAAAAATTAAAAGGTAATTATCTCTCCTTCTATATTATATTATAATATACCTTAGATATTAAAGCTTAGAGATTACCTTAGTTCTTAATAAGGGTTTTTAACTATTCTAGGAATTTATCTTAGTTTTACTTAAGATTTACTTATTTCTCCTTAAAGTATTAATAAAGGAAATTATTATATATTAATTAGGCTTTTATATTTAAATAGTTTTTTACTAATAAAATCTTAGCTTTATTAGTATAATATCTTTAGGATTTACCTTTAATTATATACCTAAGATCTAAGAGCTAATTCTAATATTTTTAACTAATAATTAAGACCTCTAAAATAGCTATATTAATAGCTTTTACTTAACTTCCCTTTTTACTATTATTATTATCTTTATTTAAGTAATTATTATATCTTTAGTTTTATTTTTATTTTATTTTTTTTTATATTTAGCTAATTATTATAATAAAGATAATATTTTATTTCCTTAGCTTAGCTATTTCTTATTATATTTATATCTAAAGAGCCTATATATTAACTCTATCTTAGCTTACTTTTTATTAATTTAAGGAGGTTTTTATTTAAATTAAGATTAAGTACTTACTTATAATTTTATTAGGATTAAATTTAAGGATCTCCTTTTCCTTTCCTTTTTCCTAATTAAGGGGTTTTTTATATAAAGGGTTATTTAAATTATTATCCTTAATAGGTATTTATTTTGCCTATAAACTCTCTCTATTTAAGTAGGTAGTTAGTTTAGTGGTTATACTTATAGTTATAGAATTATAAACCCTACCTTAAGGTATACTATCTAGGAAGCTATAATAGAAGCTTTAGAATTATAATAGCTATACCTAGCTAAATAATCATAATAGAGATAATAGCAATTAGCTAGGCAGAATAGTATATTAACTTAAGGTATAAGACTAAAGCTTACCCCTCTTTCTCTAGCTGAAACCATGCCAAGCTCTTATAGAGAGCACTTGCTTATAAATCCCTTACTTAACTAAGCCTATATCCTCTTATAGGGGCCAGGTTATAATACACCTAGTTATATCCCACTACTAATACCACTAAATTATCTAAGCTTCTCCTATCTTATCCTAGATAAAATATTATAATAAATAGTGCTATAAAAGCATAGGAAATTTGCCCTAATACTAACTATACATAGCCCAAATAGGACCTAAACCAGCTATATCTATATAAAAGGAACTTATAAAGCTTTAAAGTTTTTTCTATTACAAACTATTACACTTCTTTTTTAATAAAAAAACTTAGCAATCTATTATCCTTAACAACAAAACAATACTTTACCCACTCTACTATAAGAAGACACTAAAGATACTAAAGGCACTAAATATATCAGAAGACCTCTCTATATTTATATCCTACATCTAAAACTCCCCCTTAGATTATTCCACCTAAGCTATAATATAAATTAAAGATACCTTTTATTTATTCTAGTAACTAGATTCTATATACAATAGCCTTTACTAAATAATTCCTAATATTACCAAAGTTTTAAAAGTAATTTCCTACTAACAAAAGGAATACTCTATTATTAGCTTAACTCACACAATAAAGCCAATCCCCTCAACTTCCTCATCATTAATAAATAGATTTTATATTTCAGCCCATAGAAAAAAGTAACATAAAACACCTTAATAACAATAGCAATAAACATCTCAACCAAGATCACAAGAGAGATCACTATAAGAATCGCAAATATTATAATAAAGATCATAGCTAAGATTATAATAATATATCCAAATAATATAATATACTATTTAAACACTAGTATTATCTCCAGAGAAACTACTATAGCTAGGATAAAAGGATTATAAGAATACTTAATTAATCTAAAAGCCCTTACTTATAATATACCCAATAATTATTACTACTAACCGCAGAAATTAAATATAAAAAGCAATAAAATGATATAGGAATATTACAATATAATTACTACTCTTAAGCTTCTCCTAATCTATAGCTAGGATTAGAACACCGACAAGGACAGAGAAAATACTTACATATAATAAGATATATCTACTTATCTATAGAACCATAGTATACTTTGCTTTTATAAGCTCTTACAATAGTGTTTTCCTTATGTATTTAAGTAAATATTTATATATCTCTACTAATACTATAATATTATTACTCTATTAAGAAATTAAAACTTAAGCTTAAGGTATTTTTAGCTCTAGTATTCCGGGGATCTTATATATTATATTATTAACTTATTAAATACCACAGTAGATCTTAAATAAACTAATAATATATTTCTTTTATAAGATATTTAGATTACTATTACTATAGATCTATATAAGGATACTTCTTTTCTATCCCCTACTATTAATTAATTTTACTATTACTTAGCTATATTAATCCCTAGTAGTTTATTACCTATTTACTATATATTTAAACTTTATTTAATTAATTCGGATTTATATACAAAGACTCTTAGACAGTTATTTAACTATCACTTAAACCTAAAAAGGTAATACAAAATAGACCTAGCTTTCTTATAGCTTATATAACTATTCTTTAATAATAAGCTAAATAATCCCTATTATTAGAAGATAGAATTAATGGAAATAACCTTTTTATTAAAATTTAATTACTATATTAAAACAGCTAAAGATATATAATTAAGATTAATTCCTTCTATTTAATTTAAGGGGGCTTTTATTAATAATTAACTAATTATATTATAATTATTTTACTATACTTAATACTTAATTTTAAATAACTTATATAGTAGGTTTAGGCTACTTAATATTTACTACCCTTTGCTCTTAAGCTACTTTATAGAATAATCTTTTATAATAAATCCTTAGCCTATATCTATATCATACTTATATTTATATATTACTTACCTTATCCTCCAGCTTATATCTTAATTATTAACTAAGACCTTCCCTAGGAGTTAATTTACAATAAACTTAATAAACTAATCTTACTAGGACT
Organism: Calonectria henricotiae; assembly: GCA_020623695.1. Lineage (NCBI taxonomy): Eukaryota > Fungi > Ascomycota > Sordariomycetes > Hypocreales > Nectriaceae > Calonectria > Calonectria henricotiae. The sequence continues at coordinate 128,449 of JAHVYB010000063.1, read as the reverse complement.
ACTAATTTCCAATAAAGAGGTACTATTACTAGATCAAGTACTAATATAAGGCTATATATTTACAAAGCCTTACCCCAACTAGTCTAATAAAAGCTATAACTTAATAAAAAAGATAGAGAAAAGAATTTAGCTAATTTTACAATTAGGATACCAGATCGCACTCCAGAATAGGGTCTTAATATAGGATAATTACACTAAGAAATTTTCTCTTAAGTAAAAAGAAAAAGATTTATTAAGAGTCCTCCCTTAATAGCTACTATAACTATAGCTAAAGGCTAGGTTACCTCCCTTCCCTATTTTAACAATTCTCTATCACCATATTCAAAGAATAGGGCACTTTCAGTAGAATAGTTAGCCCACTTTAATTTATTAGCTCTTACTTTAGCCTAGTTATATAGTATTATACTTATCCTAAGGCTAAGCTATTAAGTACTATAACTAGCAACTAATAGCTATTCTTTCATTTAAATTTCCTAAATATTAAAATATATATATATTTTGCTAGGAAGGGGGCTTATAGCACAGCTAGTTTATATTATTAATTTATACAGGGCTATAGGCAGAAGCTATCATCAGTTAGAGCCTAATACTAATTAGGTGCCTATTATTACTTAACATAACTAATCAGGGCCCATCCATTACGCCTAATATTAGGAATCATTTATTTTAACAAAAACATAATTAATAAAGGTAATATAATAAATATAGCTATAACTACACTTAAAAGCACATACCATAAAATCAATATAAATAGATTCTAGTAAGAGACAAATAATATAATTAGATAATCCATAGAAGCTATTATAAATATAAATTATTATATATAAAATAAACAAAGTATAAATTTATATAAAGCAATTATATTTAGTAATAATATAAGTAATTAAATAGTATATTATAAACTTAAGCACTATTACCTAACTAATAAATAAAACTATACTTTAGATCCTATTAAGCTATCCTAATTAATAGATTTTTAGCCTTTTTCGTATTTTTAGAGCAATAAGCTAATATTACTATATACTCTATAGACAAAGGGATCTATAAATTCTTTTAGTATTTAGCTATAAAAATTAGACTTTAGTTATACTCTCTAAATATTAAGATTATATTATAGCTAATATATACAAAACTAAAGGTAGGCTACTAACTATCTCGGATACCTTTTTAGACTAGCATAGAAGCAGCCTAAGAAAAGTTTTAATAGAGAAAGATAGTATATAAGCTTATATCAAAGGATAAAATACTTTAGAAGCTAACTAGCTAAACTATAGAGCTATAGTTAATATATAGACTATCTAGAAAATTTAGAGCAAAAAAGTGGCTATCCTTAGACTAATAATCCTAAAAAAGGTTCAATTTTAGCAACCTATAATAATACTAAAGAGCCTTATTATAATAACTAAATACATAGAAAGGAAAATAAATAAAAAGGTATAAAGAATTAAGGATAATACAAATAATAGAGTAGGGGATAATATTATCTACTTTAATTTTAAGTTTATAAATAGTATAATTTAAGAGGAATATAATATTAAATATATTAACTAATATATTATTACTATTATATTATACTATATACCATAGCATAATATAAATCTCAGGTATTATATTAATATATATATTAAAATCTATATAAAGAAAGTTATCTATAGAATTATAAAAATATAACCTAAATCCTTTATTATTATTACCTAAGTAAATAGCACTTATTTCCATAGATAGGGCTAGCTATTTAACTTCTCTAAAGCTAGGAGGTTTATTAGGACCATCTATATCAAATTTATTCTTATCTATAAATAATAAAAAGATATTAGGATTATTTTTATCCAAATATAGAATATTATCTATAGAATTAAGGAAATATAACCAATATCCTTTATTTATCTTATTTAATAGGATAACCTTTATCTCTATTAATAAAGTTAATTATTTAGCTTATTTAGAGCCAGGGAATATATTATAGCTTTCTTAATTAGTAAATAATAAAGATATATTAATACTATCTTAATCTATTAATAATAGAGACTTTAGTATACTTGATCTACTATTATTACCTAATCTTGCCTATTTTCTCTTTAGTTTTAGCTAATCTAGTTACTATTCCTATGGAGTTATAGCTCTAGCTCGGGAAATAATATAATCCTTTTGGGACTATTTACCTTTCAATAGCTCTATATCTTTAAAATACTTGTATAAATATTTTAAGTATTAGTCTCTATTCTTTATAATACTATAATTATTATAAACAAGGGAAATTTTAATATTTATAGGCTAGTTACTATTATTATAGAATTTATTTCACAGGATCATATTATTTATATCTTATATTACAGCAGTCTAATCTACTTATCTTAGTATAATTTACCTTAGGTTTATCCGTATAATTAGTAAACTTATATATATTATATATCTTATTAGTGTTTTCCAGTCCCCCTTTGCACTTATAGGGATTTTATTTTAATTTATTACTTTCTAGCAATTATTATAGCAATATTATTTATACTAATTATACCTATGCCAAAGGAACTACTATAAGTATACTGAGCTAGGAGAGAGCACTATTAACATTAAATAAAGCCTAAGAAAGTATAGATTTTACTTTCCAAAGTTAGTCCTAGTTTAAATTAGTCTATAGATCTTAATTATACTATAATAATATATAATATTAATTTAAACTAACCATTAAAGTTTATTATCAATTTAATATTCTATAATATAATAAAGTAAATTATAACCAGAATAAAATAAGCAGGAGCTAGGGAAAAGTATAGCCTTATTATATAATATATATATCCCATATAAAAAGTACTTCCACAAGGTTATAATACTATTTAATATCTTATAATCCCCCCTATTACTTAACCCCTTATATTAACATAGATATCTTACCGCTTTTTTTAAGAAGCTCTAGTATATTACAAGCCTATATATATAGCCAAGATTTTAATATACACCGGTTAGTTCCCTAGTTACAATAGTTTATCTAAGAACTAGACTATAAGTAGAAGTATTAAAATAGATTACTAAGCTTATAATAGGAAAGGGGTAAGAAATAGAAAAAAATACTTTATTTATAATAATTATAGGATAAAGTAAATTAAAGGGGTAAATTAAAGGCAGAATTATAATTACATAGTAATAATACTACCTATTTAGTCGGTTTATAGTCTATATAAAGCAGCTTAATAATTCTATTACCTCTATATATCCAATTCCTCTTCCTATTATATATAAATTATAATTTTTTTTTGAAATTTAATAGTACTACTTATATATAATTTTACTTAACCTACTTTATAAATATAGTCCTATTATCTCAACCTCTTACAAATAGCAAATTCAAAGAATAGCAAGGTACTTTAAGGATCACTATATATATACCTAAACATAAGATTAACTAGCATTAGTACATATAAAGTCATCAAATCACCATATCATCAAGTCACTATATCTTCGAGTCACCGTATTATTAAGTCACCATATCATCAAGTCACCGTATTATCAAGTCACCCAGTCACCATATCACCATATCACCATATCACCCATATTATCCGGTCATTAAGTCATTAAGTCATTAAATTATCGCAATAACAGCCAAGGGAAAAAACAATATAATATATAAATACAAGCTCACAAGCCAAACCATTCTATTCCTAGTCTAGCTCCTACTATAGAGGTACTATATACAGACTAACTACACTAGCCATCCCTACCCAAGGTACCAGTCCCATATATATACCTTTTCATTATTAATACCTAATTATTATTTATCTTCTTATTTAAATATACTACTCTTTCCTCAAGTAGTATACCTAGCTAATCCTATTCCTATATTGCCCCCTTTTCATTAGCCACAAATAGTTTATAATACTATATAAATTAGGTTTCTTTATATATATCCATAGCTTTTTTTTGCTCTTTATATTAATAAAGGATATAATATATTATTATAAGAGTATCTCTTACTAGTTTTAAATTACTTAGTTATTATATAATAAGCTACAAAATATCTAAAGCTCTTTAGCTAGAACCTTAATACTAGCTCTAATTTTTCTAATAGTATTCCCCTATTTATTATATTATTTAGTAAAATATTTATAATAATAGCCTAAATAGTAATCTTACTCCTAGTTCTAGTAGCATATAAATATCTAGGTAGTATCTACCTTATACTTTAATTAATATCTAACTCTATTAAATAATAGTTAGCACTAACCCTTATATACCATTTTATCCCTATTATTACTCCCCCTATATATATAATAAAATCAAAATCAGCATATATTAGGGTTCAAAGTAGATACTTACTAATATTTCCTATTAATAAACCTAGTAATTAAACAAGTAAATAAGAAATAAATATATATCTATTAAAACAAATTAAACTTAATATAGATAATTATTTACTAAACAAAGCAATTATATAATAAAATTCCACTAATTAAATCAATATATAACTTATTCTGAAATAGAAAAATAAAAGGTAGCTTAAGATATAAATAGTTAGCTATATATTCATTCCCACTCTAATACTTCCTATATTACATTCTAAGCTATATTAGCTTAGTAAATCCCTTAGCCAACAAATATATTAGTAGAGAAGTATAAGATTATACTCTAGTCTTAACTATATAGAACTCTAGCCAAAAGACTAATACACCAATCCAATATTAATATAGTTCATATTTATACTAACCCACTTAGCTTATAATTACCTACTACTAATTATAGTACTATTATTTATAGTATTAATATACATATTACAATTACTTAATCTTTAGCTAGCACAAGATACAATTACCTTCCAAAATAGGCAAATAGGTTATATAATAAACCAACTAAAAAAGCTTTATACTAGTTTCTAGCCTAGGTATTATAAATCTTCTACTATAAATAAATCCATAACCACCTCCTATTTATAGGCTTGACTAATTTACATTCTTATCACCTTCTGCAATTACTATAGTAATCTTCAATATAATAGAAGACTTATACAAACTAACAGCAATATAACTAAAATAGAAAGTAAAGGATAAGAGGCTAAAGCTCAAGAATATAGCTTAGGTATACATTTAATATATTAAAGATAATAACAAAGTCTAAGCATATATATATTTTAATATCAACTTAGTTCTAGATTAGGCCAAAAAATTAGATAAGAAAGATAAAAATAAATAAGGACCTTTTTATAGTATATTTATTATTATCAAGGATATATTCCATATTAAAGGTATATAACCCTCTATACTAACATACAATTATAGCTAAGACCTATAAGAAATACCTATACTATATAATTTACTATCTAATAAAATTAGTATATTAAAAATAAATAAAGAATAGATTAATAATACTAATCCAGTCTATATTTTTCATAAGAATAATATAATTATTTTAGATATATTAATTTCAAAATACCCTCTTCTATACTTTATCTAATCCATTTTCAGGAAAAGCTACTACTACTTAATATATAGCTTCCTCTATCAATCCAAAAACACACAATCCATTAAATATAAACAGGTCCCCAGGAGGATTATTAAATAGTTCTACTACTACTATAATAGGCTTCCAAGCTTAAATCAGCCTTACTATATAAACCGGAGATTTAACTATTTATCTAGCCTTATACTATAGCATTTTTAGCTAGGTTATTATACATAATATATTATCTTATAATAGCTAGTTTCTATTTATACCTTCCTTTAATACCCAAGGAGTACTAGCAAAATACCTTAATAACCTCATTCTATATACTAATACCCTTTTCCTAGATATTAGCTATTATATAGCACTTTTAGATATTTAAAGATCTAAATTTATTATCTAGGAACCACCTAATTAAGATCAATATACTAATAAGAGAACTAAAACTATAATAACCTATATAGGCCAATTACTTTATAAGGCTAGTACTATAATTAAGAAACCATTATTTCTTAAGTAATTTAATAAGCTACTAGCACTTTATTATACTATACAAAAAGTAGAAGGGCACTATATATTTAGGAATATATTTAATAAGAGTCTAAATCCTAATATTCTTACTCTATATAATACTAGCTTAACTAAAAAGAATATAAAAAAATATTAAAAGGCAAAACTAATTATAAAGGATCTTAGGATATATATAAATAAATATCTTTAGGGCTATATAGTACTAATTACCCCAAGCACAACAAAAGAAGCACTAACTAGGAACTTTATAGAAAGCTATAAACTAAACCTATGCTTAATAATAAGTCAATTTCCTTACTCTAGAGAGCCTACTTAAAATAATAATAGCAAATAAATAAGCACTTAATAGACCTATCTTAAATATACTAGTTACTAAAGGAAAGTATAATATACCTATTAGTATCTTATTATATAGGGCTCAAGGTATAAATAAATATATACTAAATATTAATAAAATAATAACTAAACTTATCTTAAAAAACCAAAAGCTAACTTAATTATATTTACTTCTTATATTCCTTTCTTTACTAGTTTTCAATAAATTATATTATTTATAACTATTTATTTAACTAAGTAATAAAGCTATATACAATAATAATATCTAGCTTATTTAATATATAAGATAGATAAAATAATACTTATATAATAGTAGTAGAAGCTAGTATATACTATATAAATTAAAAATAGGGTTATAATTAACTCTCAGAGAGTATTTCTAGTAATTATAGGAAAATATATAAAATAAGTATAAGGCATTAATATAAGCAGGTATAATCAACTAGGCAATTAGCTATACTCCGGGGGGTATTTTATAAGTCTTTAGCTCTTATATTATTAATTACTAGCTTTACTCCTATTATAATCCTACTTTACTATCTTTATTAATAATTTATAATTACTTCTCCTTTTCCTAGCTAATATTTTAAATAGTTCTATCAAAGAATTATATATACTAAGATTATTAGAATATTATAATCTAGGAAATCTTATATATATTATATACATAGATTAACCACCTAATTTCAGGTATTATAGTATTATTATATTATTAGAATTTAATAATTTATATTATAATAGAAATAGCTTATAGTAAATTATTAAAAGGTATTAAAGTAGAGTGGGGCTATCTATATAAGTATATTATTTTTTTATTAGGTAAATAGTATTATTATAGGAATAGCTATAGCCCCTTTTTAGTCTATTGCTTTTATAAGTAGTCCGGTTTAGTTAGTAGGATATAGTATATAGCAAGGGTTTACAAAGGGCTTAATTAGTTATATTATATATATTAGCATAATATAAGTATTTATTATTAAAGAACTAAAGCTTAGTATCCTAATATTCTAGATCTCCTAGTTTATTTTTATATAGGTACTAATACCTATAGTAATAATAGATATCTAGATAGCTAACAATATATAGTTTATTACTATCTAAAATATAATATTCTTCTAGGCTAATATACTTAAAGGCTTTTATTATATAGTAGACCTTAGACTTAGTTCTATTTATATTATAGATATAGATTGTCTTTTTTCTAAAGTAAGCTAATTTTATTTCTTAATATATAAAGTCTAATATATTAGTCTATATATTTTCCTTATATTAGATAATATACTTATTAATTTCTGTTGGTCAGGGCGAAAAGAGACCAACACCATAGTTGTTTAAACACTAATTGTATCCGCTCCCAGAATTGCCTGGTCGAGCCTCCTGCTTGTATTTTAACCAAACATAAATACTTATTAATAATAAAATTATCCCCTATATAATAAATAATACTTATACTATTATTAATATAAAGGCTATTATTATCTAAGACCTATATACTCTTATACCCTATATTCTTTAGAGCTTATATTTATTAAAAAACATCCCCTTTTATATAATCTAGGATATAAAATTCCTCTAAATACTCAAGGATATATTCTAAGGTCTTACTAAAAACAAAGGTTTTATATAAAGCTAAGGCACCTTTCCCTATATCTAATACTACCAAGTTTAACACCTTATATATTTATAACTCTATATATTATATCTACTTAAAGCATAGAAAAGAACTATTATTTTAATATAGCAACTTCTCACACTACTTATTATTCCACTATATAATACTAAAAGTAAGGCTAAGTATTTCTTACTTTAGGTTAAGTGCTTTTACCTTAAGATCTATATATCTACCCTCTCAATAGGCAGGATCTTAAAGATTAGGCTTAGGAAGCCTATTACCCTAATAATAGACATTAGACAGACCAGCAATATAGAGCTTATTATTTTTAAGTATATTTATACTATTAGGGCTAAGGTACTTTAGGGTATTTAAAATAGAAAATACTAATCTTTTGGCTATTTATAGTATTATAAAATGCCTATATTACTTATTAAATTTATATAATACCTTAGTCTAGAATATTAGGTCTAATAATAAAATTAAGGGGTCTATACTATCTTAATATTAAATATTACTATAACTAGAAATATAGAATCCTATATCTTTCAATCTATAATTACCTTCTAGTCTAAGGTACCCTAGTTTCTATATAAAGTTATAGACTTAATACTTTACTTCTATTAATTTATCTATATTAATTAATAGGATTATAGAAAATATTATATTATAGCAAATAAGTAATTACCCCCAATTATATCTTTCTAGATTTATTTCTATCAATAAAGGGCATAATAATAATACTTCTATATTTTATTAAGTAATCTTTAGTATCTTTAGCAACAAGAGCTTACAAATTATCCTTAGCAGTATATTCACAATTATACTATCCTACGAGCACAAGGAGCTATCATATAGTATAACACCAATCAAATTCATTACCATAGGCCCACTCTCTAGCTTTAACTATTACCTTATTATTTATTAAATAATATATTAAGAAATAATTAGTAACTAAGTTAAAACTATTATATCCAACCAACCCATTAGCACTAAATAAACTAGCCAACTAGCAAGGCTAGGTCAGGTTCTATAAGCATTTAATAAGCCATAGTAAGAAAGTAGACTTATTAATAATAAATTTCCCCCCTTCCCTCCATAATTATAGTAAGCATAATCAATCCCTATATCTACGCCTATAAAGCACTAATTATATTAAAGGCACTTAAAGAGAATACTTTATTTACTATATACACTTATACACAAGAGTTTCTAAATAAGATAAAACATTTAGAATATCTTAAATCCACAACTTAAATACCTTAGCACAAATCAACACCTAATAATACTAATCATAAACTTATGCCCACCCCTCAGATAACACCTACCTCTTATTTATATATAACTATAAACTATCTACCAAAGAATCTATCTATTAGATATATATTTAGGAGTAACTTAAAGTCTTATAACTTCCTTTTAGCACTAAACCGATAAATAGGCATTAATAGAAACCAATTTACTATTCAGATTATTTAAAAGTCTAGCATGCTGCTTATTAAGAACCACAGTAGGAATAGCACCAGAGTCTTATTATTCTTTGCAATACTAATAGTCCTATATTATCAATTAAGAATACTAGAGGGTAAAATAACCTATATTTACTTTAGAACTTTTAATATACAAATCTTATTACATAGCACTATTTGGTCACATCTAGCAATAGAAGGGAGTATTAAAAGAGCCTTGGTTTTTTCTATAAATAGGGGTTTATATATTATAGGTTAAGAACATAATAGAGCAAGGCTTTATTATAGGGCTACTATAACCAATTATATAATAGCCTATTATAATATACCCCCTATTTAATAATAATAATAATAGCCTTATTAAATACTTTAAATACCCTTAAATAATACTTTTTAAATATAAATAGTTAATAAATAGAATATCTATTTATTATAAATATAAATTAAAGCTAAAAACCTTTTCTTACCTTACTCCTAAAGTTCTATAAATATCTTCCTTTGCTCTATTAATAATTTAATTATCTTTATTTCTTATTATTAATACTATTAATTTCTCTTTTTTCTTTTCTTATTTTATTATATATTATAATATAAAGCCTTTTTCCTTTGCTTATAGTACTTTAGTATATTATTTTATAGCTTATTAATACTTTAAATAGCTTATTACTACTTATTATATTATTATTATAGGGGCTCCTAAGCCTAATAAGGCTAGCTTACCTATACCTATCCCTTGCCTATATATAAATTATTCTTTTAGGTACTTTTAAAGGAACTATTTACTAATTTATAAGTATTAGAAATATCTTCCTTTATATTACCCTAGCCTTTGCCCTTTATCCCTTACTAATAACCTAGAGGCTTATTACTAAGCTAATACTTTATAATAAGCTACTATAGATAGTACCTTAGCTATTATTACTATTACTTAGGAAGTAATATACCCCCCCTCCCTAGCTTATAATATACTTTACTTTATAAAGGTATTACTTAACTTATTCTATAAGAATTACTTATAATTAGCTATTATTAGAAAGGGTAAGCTAGAATCTTATTATTAAATCCTTAGGTACTCTAAGTATTATATTATCTACTTTATAGATAATTATACTTATATCCCTTAGTATATAGCTTTATTTCTATTAATTAATTATTTAATTATTAATATATTATTTAATTATTATATTCTTATTCCTTTTATTTATTATCTTATTAGAGCTTTTAATAATAATAATAAATAAATAAATAAGTATTAAATTAATTATCCTTTTTATTATATTAATTATATAAGTAGATAGCTAATTAGGTAAAGAAGTTCCTATACTTATACCTTAAACTATTAAATAAGCTTAATTTAATATTTAATTAGAGCTAGGCTAAGCTAGTTATATAGGGCATAGCCTCTCCCCCTTTTTCTACTGGCTCCCTAGAGGAGTATTACTTATATACTTAAGCTTTGCTTAGTAAGGTAGTTAATTTAATAGTTATTTAGGCTAGCTAGCCTATAGCTTTAGTATACTTAGTTTAAAAGTTTAATTAATTTAATAAATTTTTATAGGCTAGACTTATAAGCCTTTATACCCTAAATAAAACTATATTTTCCTTTACTTATTTAGCTACTCTAATTTAGTAATATTATTTATATTAAGTATAGCTCTAAATTGCTTAAAGTATTACCTTAAAAGTGCTTTTATTAATCTATTAATTAGTATATTTACTATAGGTAAGTAAGATATCTTAAAAGAGCCCTTTTAGTGCTCTTAGTATAACTAAAGGTTTATAATATCTATATAGTATAATCTGGTAGTAATTCTTATATTATTCTTAACTATTAGATAGATAATTTAAATATTATTATAATAAATATTTTAATTTAACTTAGGATTAAAGCTTATTTCCTTAAATAGGCACTTTAGACCTATAGTTTCCTTTGCTATATATTCTAAAGTAAGTAGTTTAACTTTAGTTATTAATATTATAATTATAGCTTATTATATTACTTTCCATATAATTAAATCACTAAATAAACTAATTAAATAGCCTTATAATAACTTTCTTATATTAGTATTATTAGCAAAAGAGGTATTACTAATAATTACTATAACTTATATTTTAGTGCTTAAACTATATTAAATTATAAGTCCCTATATAAAGTATAAATAGTAAATAGCTTAGTTTATTATTTATTAATAAAATTTACTTAGATTAGTAAGAAACTGGGATAGTATAAATACTATAAAGGTAATATCTGGTTATATTATTATTACTATATATAGCAATAAACCAACTTTTCCCTAATAGATTTTTATTTCCTAAGTAATAGCCTAGTTAGTTCTCTTTTTAAACTATATAACTAGAATTAGTATAATTAGGTATATATTTATAGTATCTAAACTATAATAAGCTATTATTTTCTTAATATATAAATTATAATTTAAATAGATCTTATACTTTATATAATCCCTAATAATTTTAATACTAAGGAATTATTATATATTACCTTTATTAATTAATTTATATACTATCTTAATACCCTTAATAACTTTTAAAGTAGCTAATAAATTATTCCTATAATATAAAACAAGGATATTATCTATAAAAAACATAAGGAATATATCCCTAGCTTTTATATAGAACAAGTAAGGCTCCTTCTTACTTGCCTTTAGCTCTAGCTTTATTAAGGTAAATAAGAACTCTTTAAACTAGAGTTATAGTAAGTCCCTAAGCCTATATAGTACTTATTCAAGCTCTATATATATCCCTAGCTACTTAAAACCATTAGATAGCTTATAGGTTACTAGATTACCTAATATTTCCCTTAATATATTAATAAATATATTAATTATATTAAGTTACTTTATTTTAAGGTTAAATTAGGCTACTAAAGCTATTATTATATAGAATAAATATACTATAAATATTATTATATAAGTGCTCTTAATTATAGAGCTTTATTATAAGTCTCTATATATATATAACCTAGCCTTATAGTACTTAAGATATCCATCTTAGTTAAACTTATATATAAATACCTACTTAACTAATAGCAGTTTAGTCCTAGCCTTTAACTATTTTATTTCTCTTTATATACTTTTCTTAATTAGTTTATATACTTTAGTATATATTACTTTTAATAACTATTTATATAATAGGTATATTTATAGCTCCTTCTAATTATTTAAAGGTTTAATTAGATTATCTCTATATACTTTCTACTTATAGGGTACTATACTAAGGCATATTATATACTTTTATTCTATAGTTCCTATAATTACTATAAATATTATTTAAATACTTTTAAGATTATAATTATTCTTATTATAGTAATTAATTATAAAGAAGTTTACTATTAGATCTTTTCCTAGTATTTAAGTATTAGTCTTTTAGTCTTTATATACTATACTTATAAAAGTATTCCTCTTTTTTATATATATACTAATATATATTATTATACCTATGTATTTTCTACCTTAGCCTTTTCCTTGGCTATATATAGACCTAGACTCTAGTTATAAAGAGGATTTAATTACTACTTTTATTAAGAGCTCTTTAGGGCTTAGTATAAACCTAATACTCTTTTTAACTACTTCTTTTTTCTCTATTAACTACTAGTTTTGCTCTAGGTCTAGGTCTTATTAACTAGTCTCTTTTATAGGTTATACCCCTAAACTTAATCTTATTTCTCCTAGCTATTTATTTATAATATTTATTTCTATTAATTTACTTATTTATTATATTAGGTCTATACTTAGCTAAGCCTTTATTATTTTTATTACCTATATACTTTATAGCTCTAGGGTATTTTCTAATATTTAAAGTCTAATTAATACCTAACTTAGTATATATTTAGTATTTTCTTATATACTTTATTTTATAAGACTAATACTCTTAGGTACTTTTACCCCTAAGTTTAAACCTATTAATTTAATTACTTAAATAGGTTTATTATATTACTCCTTATCTAGCTCTTTTTCTTTAAATTAGAATACTTAATCTATTAATTAAATTATAATAAGCTCTTTAGTATATTCCTTCTACTTTTTATAAAAAATATACTTATTAAATTATATATTATAAGTCTTAATAATCTTATTAAATTAAAGGATCTATATTTAATATATATTACTAGCTTTATAGTATACTAAATATCTAATATACCCTCTAAGGCTTACTTTTATCTCTTTTCTTTCTCTTTTATTCTCTTTTTCATAAGATAGTAAATAGGTATAGTATCTATATATATATATACTGCTCTAATTAGATCTTAAGTCTATTATAAGCTCCCTTATTAGCAATAGAGCTTTATACCTAAACCAATTTTTAAGTACTTCTATTAAAGATATCTAATTATATCTTTATAGGGGAATTATATTAAGTAAATATATAGCTACTTATATACTCTTAGGCTATATATTATATAGAAGCCTTACTCTATTAAGTATTATATTTAACTTATTTATAATTTCCTAATTAGTATATTTAATCCTACTATTAGGTTTATATATTACTAGAGATATAAGCTCTGCTATTATACCTTTACTATATACCTAGACCTTATAATCTATATATCTATTAATACTTATAATAATATATTTATTATCTAAGTATATAATATATATAGCTAATCTAAACTATCTTTTTACCTAATATTTAAACTAAAATAGCTTATTAAATACTATATTCCTTAATTTATTTAGTATTAAATAAGTATATAAATAGCTACTAAATTTATCTTTAATAACTAATAACTAATTTACCTTATTAAATCCTATAAAATAATCCTTTAAGTCCTATTATATATACTAAAATAGCCTAGGTAAGTAATATATTAATAGTTAGTATAATATAACTTACTTTATATATATTATAAAATAGATTTTATATTCTTTTCTTAATATTCCCTTAATTTATATATTCTAAGTATAGCTTATAAGTATTTATAGTACTTAGGGCACTAAGTGCCCTACTTATATATACTATAGCTTATCTATATCTGCTCTAGGTCTTAGGGGGTCTTTTATTAGTCTTTATTAGTAAATTAAGCTCTATCTACTTAGGACTTTTACTCTAATAAGTATTTATATATTTATATTATTACTTAGAATAATATTATAAAGTATTATTTATATAAATAAAGAATAAAAGGAAATATACTTATATTTAAGTAAAGTAATATTATACTTTCTAATTATCTTTAATAAAATAATACTTTATTCTATTATTTTATAGTATATTAAGTAATTAAAGCTATAATATTATATATTTACTTTCCTTAAAAAGATCTTAAAGATAATATTAATATAAAACCCTTAACTACTATTATATCCTTAAGTATTAGATTAATTAAGCTATTACTATTTAGCCTATTAAATATATTCTTAATTATATAAGTGCCCCTTCTAATAATAGGAAACTAAGTAGTGCTTATTTTAATATATTCTCCCTTTATTAGAGTAAATAAGCCTAATACTAATAATACTTTACTATTTACTAGGTAAATAGTACTATAAGTATCTATTAGTATACTCCTTATAAGTAGATAAATATATATTCCTATTATAATATAAATTTAAGCTACCTTTTCTAAATAATATATTTAGCTAGGGTTAAGAACTATATATAAAATATTTATAGGAAGATTATTTAAAGCTATATTCTAGGAATCCATGCTTATATTCTACCCTTTAGCTATTAGCTACTTTTATAATTACTTTTACTAAGATTATTAAAGCTTTATATATATTTAAGTAGCTTAAGCTAGATCTAATATACTTCTTAATAATTATTTAATAGCTCTTATAATTATATTTTTAAGAACTATATATTAGTTAGATAACTAGGAATAATAATTAGGATTATATCTATAAGGGTATTTCTATTTCTTCTTTATAGATTGCTTATTAGATCTTATACTAAGTATTAAAAATATACTATTATTCTTATAGTCTCTTTTTTGCTTTATAATAACTAGGAATATATCTTTATAGCTTATTAGTAAGCCTACTTTTTCTAATTTATACTCCTTTTCTATTATTTTCTTAAGATAATATTTTATCTAATTTAAAGCTATTTATATACTTACTATATTTATAAACTTTTTAATAGCTATTATATTCTTTACTGTAGATATATTATATATTTTACTATATATATAAAGCTTATTTTAATTTATAAATTATATTTCTACTTTAATATTAGCTTTAGCTATATTAATAAGTAATATTTAATAGAGCCTTCTAATTTTATTAATTATACTCCCCTTAGCAAGGTGTATAATAAACTTAATAGCTTTAATTAACTATCTTAAAGTAAATTCTAATATACTCTTATTATTATTATTATTATTACTATAGCCCTCTTTAACCTTTTCTATAGAGCTTTAGAATATCTTTTCCTTACTTAGTTTAGCTTTTTCTATACTAGCTTTACTTAATTAAGAGATTATTAGTTTATACTATTTATATAGAACTATTTATATAATCTAGGATCTTAATAAATCTTTATTTTAAAGCCTTTATTACCTTTTTTCCTTTTTCCCTTTAAATTATTTATCCTTAATAAAAAACCTATTAAAAACTTCTATATTAATTAGATCTTAATCTACTACTCCTTAAGCTTCCT
This sequence comes from Calonectria henricotiae, assembly GCA_020623695.1. Taxonomy (NCBI): domain Eukaryota; kingdom Fungi; phylum Ascomycota; class Sordariomycetes; order Hypocreales; family Nectriaceae; genus Calonectria; species Calonectria henricotiae. Next base: position 112,450 of record JAHVYB010000063.1, on the reverse strand, counting down.
TTTTATTAATTATCTACTCTTAGAGCTCTTAGAAAGATAGAAACTTAATTTAAGGTATTTTATTAAAAGATTATATTTTTTTATTAGGGTTAATCTAATTCTAAAGCTATAGAGAGAGTATATAGTATTTTAGAGTAGCTATCCAGTTAGTTTATTGCTTAAATATTTGAAGTTTAGTGACTAAGGATAGGCTATTGCTTATTATTATATTTATTGTAATAAAGGGAGCTGCGGTAAGGCTTTTCTATGTATAATTTTAAGGAGGGAGAGAATTCTTTAAAATATAAATGTATTACTCTTTATTAATATAATTAGCACAGCAAAAGTTACTAAAGTATAATATTACCTAGGCTTATAACTATTATATAGTGCTATTTAGTTATATTTAGCAATAGAAGGGAGTATTAAAAGAGCCTTGGTTTTTTCTATAAATAGGGGTTTATGTATTATAGGTTAAGAACATAATAGAGCAGGGCTTTGTTGTGGGGCTGCTACAACTAATCATATAACAGCCTATTGTAACAAATCTATATCCCTAATTATTCCCAGTATTAGGGTTCGTTTTACAATTAATTGGCATTATACAGTAACAAGGTCCATTTGCAAGTCCTAGTACTTTAAGACCTTAGGCTTAATTCTAAGCCTATATTAAGTTAAGCAACATCTATAGGTATATATTACATAATTCAAAAACATCTTAGCAAGGGTATATTTAGCTACATAAACTAAGCAGTGGACAATATCACAGGCTAACTTATAGCTATTAAGTAGTACCTTACTAAAGACCTAACAAAGACTTAATAAACAGCTACTATAAGAACATAAGAAGCTAACCTCCTAAGTAAACTATCTTATATATATAAATAATATTACTTATTATCTTATAGCTTTACTAATATCTATCTAAAAATATATTTGTAACCCGGCCCCTATAAGGGGATATAGGCTTAGTTAAGTAAGGGATTTATAAGCAACCCCTCTCTATAAGAGTTTAGTATGGTTTTAGCTAGAGAAAGAGAGGTAAGCTTTAGTCTTATACCTTAAGTTAATATATTATTCTACCTAGCTAATTACTATTATCTCTATTATAACTATTTGGCTAGGTATAGCTATTATAATTCTAAAGCTTCTACTATAGCTTCCTAGATAGTATACCTTAAGGTAAGGTTTATAACTCTATAACTATAAGTATAATCATTAAACTAGCTATCTATTTAAGTAAAGAAAGTTTATAGGCAAAATAAATACTTATTAAGAATAATAATTTAGATAACCCTTTATATAAAGAACCCCTTAACTAGGGAAAAGGGAAGGAGAAGGAGATCCTTAATTCTAATTCTAATAAAACTATAGGTAAGTACTTAATCCTAATTTAAATAAAAATCCTTCTAAATTAATAAGGAGTAGAATAAAATAGAGTTAATATATAGGCTCTTTGGATATAAATATAGTAGGAAATAGCTAAATTAAGGGAATAAAATACTATTTTTATTATAATAATTAGCTAAATATAAAAGAAAGTAGAATAAAAATAAGGCTAAAGGTATAATAATTATTTAAATAAAAATAATAATAATAGTAAAAAGAGAAGCTAAGTAAAAGCTATTAATATAATTATCTTAGAGGTCCTAATTACTAGTTAAAAATATTAGGACTAGCTCTTAAACCTTAGGTATATAATTAAAGGTAAACCTTAAAAATACTATACTAATAAAGCTAAGATCTTATTAGTAAAAAACTACTTAAATATAAAAGCCTAATCTATATATAATAATTTTCTTTATTAATACTCTAAAAAGGAATAAGTAAATCTTAAGTAAAACTAAGATAAATTCCTAGAATAGTTAAAAACCTTTATTAAGAACTAAAGTAATCTCTAAGCTTTAATATCTAAGGCATATTATAATATAGTATAAAAGAAGGGATAATTACCTTTTAATTTTTATAATTACCTTAATTTCCTAGAGAAAGACCTAGGAGATTACTTAGAAATATAAAGAATAGAGAATTATCTAAATAAGCTAATAAAAGAGCTATAAGAATATATTATTTAAGTCCTTTCTAAACTTCTTATAACCTAATTAGGATTAGTTTTTAAGGCTATAATATACTAGGATATAGGTATAGAAAATAATAAAAAGAGAAAAACTTACCTAAGCTTTAATTAGTTACCTTAAAAGAGATAAAAAAATAATTAAAATAATATTTTATTTAATTACTAAAGGAACCAAAGGAGATTTAATAAATCCTTTGATTTTTACCTAAAAGATATATAAATTAATCTTTAAAATAATAAAAATCCTATAGAAGAAGATAGAAAATAATAATAGTATTATAATTATAAAAGTAAGAAATATTTTATAAATTACTATAATAAGGAATTAAAAGTCCAAAGAATCTAGATTAATTAGAAGGGAAAAGGTAGAAGATAAAAGTAAATAATCCTACTAATACCCTTATACTTATACTTAAGATTATATAGTATTTATTTACCTTAATTACTATTTTTACCCCCTAAAAGCCTACTATTATTAAAGTAACCTTAGATATAGAAAATAAAATTAATATTATTAGTTAATAACTAGCTATTAGCCTTACTCTAAGAAAGGCCTTTAATAAAGTCCTTAATCTAATTCTAGTAAGGGATTAGAGAGTAAAGGCCTATAATACTTAGTACTTGCCTATTAAAATATAGGATTAGTATAAATAGGTTAAGAAGATAATTTAGGTAGTAATTAGTATTAATAGGGACCTAAACCCTAAGAGTAAACCTATATTACTAGGAATATTTATTTTAGCTTAACTTAATATCCTAATAGATATTAAGAACTAGATATAGGTCTATTAAATTATATAGGAAAGCTTTTAGAAAATTACCTTTTATAAATTTAAGAAATTAACTAAGAATACTATAAATATTTATAGTATAATAATATATAAGAAACCCTACTAAATATCAAGAGATTTCCTCTCTAAAGAGCCTTTAATTAATTCTATTATCCTCTTTAAAATCCTTAACCTAAAATAAATATTTTTAGAAGAAGAATTAGAAATACTTTCCTTATATAAAGTTACTAATTATAATATTAATTTAATTAAGGGTAAAATCCCTCTATTTAGCCTAATATATTCTTTATTATAAAAGGAGCTCTAAGAACTATACTAATACCTTAGGGAAAACTTGGATAAGGGCTAAATCTAACCCTTAAAGAGCTTTATAGGAGCCCTAATCCTTTTTATGCTAAAATCCAATGGATCCCTTAGGTTATATATTAATTATAAGGGACTTAATATAATAATAAAGAAGAATTAGTATCTTTTACCCTTAATTTTGGAAATTATAGATTAAATTAAAGGAGCTAAGTATTTCTCTAAGATTAATATTAAGAATATATATTATTATATTTATATAAAAGAAGAAGATAAGTAAAAGATAGTATTTTAGATATATTATAAGTACTTTAAGTATTTAGTAATATTATTTAGATTAATTAATATACTTATAATCTTTTAAGATTATATTTATAGAGCTCTTAGTAAATTAGTAGATATAGTATATATAGCTTATTTAGATAATATTCTTATTTTCTTAAGAGACTAAGAAAGCTATATAAAATACCTTTAAGCTATACTTAAATACTTAAGGGATACTAAATTTTATATAAAACTCTCTAAGTATATATTCTATTAATCTTTAATTAAATTCTTAGGATTTATTTTCTTTATAGAAGGGATTACTATAAACCTAAAAAGGGTTAAGATAGTTATTTAATAGGAGGAGCTAAAAACCTATCAAGAGATCTAGGTTTTTATAGGCTTCTATAATTTTTATAGGTAATTTATTTTTAATTTTTTAGTACTAGTAAAGCTATTAATAAATTTATTAAAGGGGAGCTAAAAGGGTAGAAAGCTCGGTAAAGTGGAATTAAATAATATAGAAAAAGGAGCATTTGTATTCCTAAAGTAGGCTTTTTAAAAGGCCCCCTTACTATACTATTTTAACCCTATAAAACCTATTTAGCTTAAAATAGATACCTTATTATTTATAATAATAAGAATCTTATTATAGCTAGATAATAATAGCTATTTCCACCCCATAGCCTTCTAGTTATAAAAATATACTAATTATAAGTTTAGGTATAGGACCCTAGACTAAGAACTAATAGCTATTATAAAGTTATTTAAATATTAATAATACTACCTTAAAGGGGTAGTAAACTAAATAGAAATTCTTAGTAACTATTTTAACCTTTAGTTATTTATAAAAATACTAAAGCTAAATAGAAAGTAGGCTAAATAGTATATATATCTAATATCTTATAATTTTATTATAAAATATTAGCTAGGTAAATAAAACCCTACTAATAGCCTATCAAGGTAACCAGATTATAAGGGGAATACTCTATATAATCTAGACCTATTAGTATTACTCAAAAAGAGATTAACTAAAATATAGATAATCTAATTCTTATAAAAATTAGAAGATAAGTTAGACCTAGGGTCTTTTAGGAAGGAAAATACCCTAACTTATAAGTAAGCTAGGGCCCTAGAAAAAGAGATATAGGAGAATAAGTCTCCTATTGCCTAAAATAACTATAAATATAATACTAAGATATTAAGGAGTATAGCTCCTAATATAATTAAATCTAAGTTAATAGTAAATCTATAAGCTTTTACCTAAGTATAAGTAAGCTAGATTTAAGAGAAAATAGATTATAATCTATTTATCTTAGTATTTATAGTTAAAAAGGCCTTAATTAAAGAGAAAATCTTTAAAGAAAACCCTTTAAAGCCCCTAGAAGAGATAATATACTCTCTCTAGGAAAAGGATCCTAAGATATAGCAAAGGATTAATAAGATAAAGTAAAAGATAATAGATAGAAGCCTTAGTAATTAGTCTATAAATAAATATAGTCTTTTTTACTTTAAATATTAATTATTTGTGCTTAATAAAAAGACTATAAAATAGTAATTATTATAGCTATATTATAATAATCTATTAGTAGGATAATTTAGGTAAAATAGAATCCTAGAAATAATCTAAAGAAAGTTCTATTAGTTTAATATAAGCAAAGATATTTTAAAGTAGGTTTAGACCTATATAATATGCTAAGGAGCTAATTATAAAAGATATTACCCCTATAATAAACTTAAGTTCCTATTAATATTCTTCTAATTATAAAAAGAAATATTAATAGACTTTATTATAGAATTATTATCCTTATTATAAAAAGAAATAAAGGTAGATATAATACTTATAATTATAGATTACTTTATAAAATATATATATATAATCCTAATCTCTATCTAAATTAATACTATAGATTTAATAAAGCTCTTTTATAATAAAATTAAATTTAAATTTAATTCCTTAAGTAGGATTATCTTTAATAGGGGACTAATCTTTATAAGTAAGTTTTAATTAGAGCTATACTATTAAATAAAAATAAAATAAAAGCTCTTAATAGCTTTTTACCTTTAAACTAATAACTAAATAAAAAGAATAAACTAAATATTTAAATATTATTTAAGGTACTTTAGTAATAAATAATAAAATAATTAGGTAGTTTTCTTAGTAATTACTTAATTTGCTTATAATAATATAAAGAACTTAATTATAGGATATAATGCTTTTTAGGTATTATATAGCTATTACCTAAAGTTTTATATTTATATTAAGGATAATATTATCTAAGGGAAGATACTAAAGGTAGATATATAAGTATACTGCCTTATAAAACTAAGGGAATAATTATAAAATTAATACTAAAAGGCACTAGATAAGCAATAGAAATACTATAACTAAAAGTACTAATTCCTAACCCTTAAGAGAGATAATTTAATTACCTTATCTATAAAGAACCTCTCCTTAAAGGAATATAAAAGAAAGCTAGCCCTAAGATAAATAGAGCCCTTTTAAGTATTAGATACTATAGGAATATAGGTATATTAATTAGTACTCCTAGAAAAATATAGCTATATTTATAATATATTTTATATAAACTTACTAGAGCTATAGAAGAGGTATAAAATTAGCAAGAATAAACTACTCCTAATACTTAATCTAAAAAATATTAACCTAAAATAAAAGATAGAATAAATTAAGAATAAAATAAAATATAAAGGAGAGATATATTATTTAATTAAGTGGATAGATTAGCCCGCGGAATATAATTAATAGTTATATAAAAATAAATTAATAAATATATAAGAAGTAATTTAAAATTACCTTAAATAATAAGCAAAGATAATCTAAAAATAAGAAAGACTATAAAAGGAAATTAATTCTTAAAAATAATTATATAAGTATAATAATTACTATAAAACTAAGTACCCTAAAAGGGCTATAGTAAAGATATAACTAAATTATACCTAGAAAAAACCTTACTTTTTTAGGATTAAAATAGAGCCTTTATAACTATAAGCTAGAGTCCTACTATAGCTAGGGCTATTACTAATTTAGGCAGAAGTCTAGGGAGGAATAGCCCTAGTATTAGACCTAGACTTAAAGGACTTATTTGCCTTAAGAGATTACTAGAAGAAAGTATATCCTAGCTTAATAATATAGGGATAGGTATTAAGAAGGATTGCCTTATTAGTATTTTTATCTTAATATTAGCTTAAATTAAAAAGCTTTTAGATTTTATTAATAATCTATTTCTTAGTAATCTCCTAGGCACTATAGCTAATATTATTATATAAAAGATAGAGGTCTAAAGTATAAGTATATTCCTATAATTCCTCCTTCTAAGAATAATAAGTTAATAAATTAAATAATATATAAAAGAGATAATAAAAACCTACTAAGTAAATAATAATAGCCTAATAAGCTTATACCTAATAATAAATTACCTTAAAATTAGTAAAACCAATATAAGCCTTCTAAGGAAAGAATAAATAAATAGTAAGAATATAGTAAAAGTATACCTAAGAAATATCTATATAAATATACTTTTTAGTATTAATTAGACTATAGGCCTAGGACAAATAATTTTTAATAGCAAGGAATATATCTAGTAATTAGAAGCCTATTTAGTAGAATAAGTAATAAATATTCTTTGCAAAGTAATAGAAAGGCCTAGTAATTATAATAGGAGCCTTTATTTATAGGTTAATAGACTTAATCTCCTTTAGGAAGATTATATATAATAAATAAGTTAAGTAAGCCTATATATTATATAAGTTATAAGTATCTCTCTCTATAAGGAAAATAGGCCTAGATAATTAGTAAATAAGTAATAATTATATACTAATAAATAATAAATATATATAAATAATAATTAGTACTAAAGATCTAGTAATATATATAGTAAATAATATTAAAAGTATAGTAAATATACTTAATAGAGATTATTATAATTAGAATATCCTTAGGCTTATTCTTAATATATTTAGCCTCCTCTTATAGAATATTCTAAGTATATTTTATATATTAAATAAGGGTATTACTAGTGCCTAAAGAGTAGGCAGAAGGAGTAGGTATATTAATATCTAAAAAATAAGAGGAAGGGCTTAGAGTATAATAGTATAATAAGTAGAGATAAATAGTCTTAAAAAATTAAGGAGGAATAAAGAAAGAAGAAATAGGAAACTATTATTATAGAAGAATAATAGTTTAAATAATAAATAACTAGGTAATTAGAAGGTAAATAATCTCTTAATTTTTTACTATCTTATACTTAAGGGTAATAGTAATTTACTATTAATTTAATATACTAATATTTAATATATTAAAACTAGCCTTACTAAAGATAAGTAGAAAATTATAAGTCCTTTTTATAGGGCTTATTAGCTATAAATTATAAGGCTATACTATTAAAATAAGTATCTATTGCTAAGAATAGTAGGCTTAAGGGGGGGGATAATTATAACCTAGCCCTTATAAGGGGATATAGGCTTAGTTAAGTAAGGGATTTATAAGTAACCCCTCTCTATAAGAGTTTAGTATGGTTTTAGCTAGAGAAAGAGGGGCAAGCTTTAGTCTTATACCTTGAGTTAATATACTATTCTGCCCAGCTAATTACTATTATCTCTATTGTGATTGTTTGGCTAGGTATAGCTGTTACAATATTATTAAGTTTATTATATTTATTTTATAAGCTAAGAAAGGCCCTATACTTATTATAGAACTTATTAATAGCTTAAACCTTAACAATACTCATATAATCAACCTATTTTATATATCAAAGATTAAAATCAGACTTAAACAAATACTTAAAGCTATATTATACCTTCATAAGAAGAAAATCACTTACCAGGATATTAAACCCACTAATATTATACTAAAGTTACAAGACCCTATCCATTTTAAATTAATAGACTTTAGTATAGTATATAATAGTAAGAACATTATATTAATTATAAGATTACCTATATATATAGCACCTAAAATAATAAATAGTAACCAATATACAAAGAAGGTAAACATTTAGTCTCTAGGTATTACCAGAATATATTTATATTATAGTATTCTACCTTATAATAATTAAAAACTATCTTACTAACTTCAAAAATATTATAATTAACTTTAGTAGCTTTAAGGTTATTTACCTTCTTTACTATAATCATTAATATCTAAGCTTCTATCTATAATACTTATAGTAAATACAAACTAACAACTAATAGCTAAAAATTATCTCAAGTTTAATATTTTCCTTAATAATTATCCATCTCCCTTATATAACTTATTCAACCAGCCTAACAAGAATACTACAGCACCTTATTCTAAGAGAAAAGCATTAGGGCCTTATTATAACAAGGAGATAACTACAGCTCCTTTTTCTAACAGGAAAGCATTAGAGTCTTATTATAATAGGGACACTATAGCTCATTACTCTAACAAGCTAGCATCAAAGTCTTATTCTAAGTGGAAGTTTTTAGTTCCTTATTCCAACATATACTAGATAGAAATACAAAAGGAAATAATCAAAGGGAAAGAAGAAAAGGGGAATGCAAAAGAAATCATAATTAAAAAAAAATACAAGGACATAGCTATAGGAGAGAAAGGAATACAAAAAACAACAAAACATCCTAGATATCCAATAAAACTTAGTCCAAATATATTAGTAATAACAAGGTCATCATCTAAGGAGCTCTTGGCTCAGGCACTTTAAGTATAATAATAGGCTAGGAGGATAATTAAGAACTAATATAAACATAGAAATAAAAAACACTTTAAGCCTAATTAACCTAGAGAAAATCTAATTATTATTACTTTAGACTTTAAAATACTAATAATTATTTATATATAACTTCCCTATATTATTCCATTTAACTATTATTAGTATACCAAAACTAATTATATTCTTTAAATAACCATTTTTAGTTTTCATCTCTATTACAATAGTCTTAATCTATAAAGTCCCAGTCTTACCTTTATAGAACAACTTAATAGCACAATCCAATAACAACTAAATACTATATTATATATAATATAGAATTATTTAGATAATACTAAAACAAAATTATAATAATATTATTATTAATTTTAATATCTTAATAATCTAGAATCTTATTAATTAATTATTAGACTATCTTCTTTTAAATTATACTATCTTCTAACTTATAATTAGCATAATAAACAAATATACTTTAGCATTAATCTTATTATTAGCTAGTAGCATAGCTATTTTAGTCTAACTTAATAATTAAATACTTATAGTCTATAGAGAATTAGTAGATATAAATTTTATTTAATTAGTTCTCTATATTTTCTTTGTACAGATTTAGGTTATATTTAATAGAAAACAAAGCATTAAGAATCATCTCTTAGTTATTCCTTTTTGCTTTGCTAATAGCTATAACTCTATAACTCTGTTCTATATAACTGGATGACTAGGTGACTAGGTGACTAGGTAACTAGATAATTAGGTATCTAGGTGATTAGGTAACTGGGTGACTGGGTAATTGGATGATTGGGTGACTAGGTGACTGGGTGACTAAGTGATTAGATAACTGGGTGACTAGATGACTAGGTGACTGGATAACTAGATGATTAGATAATTGGATAATTGGATAACTAGATGATTGGGTAATTAGGTGACTTAGCTTATACCTTCAAATATAACTTAACCTTTAAAAGTAATAAAAGATTAGGGGAGAGGCAAAGAGGAGGGGCAGTAAATCCAACTTAGGCATAGTATTATACTAGTATACTAAGAGTAAGCTACAGAAAGAAAGGGATAATTATCCATCCCTAGTAAAGCTTAAATATAAATATAATATAGGAACCATAAGAGCAAAGATAGTTTAATATTAGTTAGTGCCTATACAATAAAATATACTTATATCTAATACCCTAAAAACACCTAACCCCCCTATATTAGCAATATATCTACATTCTACCTTTTATATATATAACCCCTTATCTTAATAATTACTATACTAATTATAAGAATCATAGATTTATAAAATATTCCCTTATAATATACTAAATATTTCTTTTAAGATAGCTATAAATTATAAAAATATATAATATTATAAAAATATAAGATCTAAGATAGCTATAATTATTAATCCACTTTACTAATATAGGGTAATATAATCTATTATTACTTACTACTTATACTTAGTCTATAATTATAATTTCTTCTCTAAAATAGAAATATAAATACTAATATAGAAACTTAAATAATAACTATTACCCTAAATTATAAATACTACTTATTCTATTAACTTTATTATTTATAATAGTATTACTCTAAAGATTTTAAAGGTTTATATCTTAAGATTTTATATTAATAACTTATTAAGTTATAATTCTAGAATCTAATAAGGATTTTTAGATATACTAGTTTAAGATAAAAACATATAAAGCAAAAAAGAGAGGCAAGACTATCTATTACTTTACCTAGAGCAAGAGAATCTATAATTATAGAAAGAAAGATTATAAGATATCTAATATATACCAAGGAAAATAGGATAGTAGGAGGATTGTTTTCTAAGTAAAGGACATATAAAAGATATATTTAATCTTATACTAGACCCCTATTTAATATAAGGGGATAGTAACTATAAAGGCTCTATTAGTTCAACCCAAGGGGCAATAAATACAAAAATTAAATAAGTTTATTTTTTAGTAATTAATATATTAAGTATAATATAAATAGCCTTTATTCTATATTTTATTTAATTAGATCATTTTTATAATACTTTAATTAACTAATCTTTTTTTATTTTATTAATTTAAGGCCTTAGAATAATAGGGGCACTTTAAAAACTCTATAAAGAGGAAATTAGGGACAATTAAGGTACTTATATACCACTAGTAACATAACTAAAAACAATAAAAACATAAATAATAAGTTTTTAACCCTTAATAGATCTCTATTTTTTACTAGCCTTAATATATATATACATCTTATCTATTATAAATATATTATTCTTAGGCTCCACTATATAAATACCATTAAATATAAAACCTCTTTTAGTAGAAAGAGGGTTACCCTTTAAAGCACATAAATCAAAATCAATAATAACTAGCTTATCACTATCCAATATAGGAAATATAATATTATATTAATTTAGGTCGCTATATACAATATCCAAGCTATAAAGATAGTTTATTCCTAGTATTACCTTTTCAATATACTTATCGCGGATTTCAACACCCCACTCTAAGCAATCAACTAATATCTCTATATATTTCTCAAAGCAAAGCCTAGTAATTTAACCTTTTTATATTATGCACTTATAGTAATAAGCTATATATAGGTAAGAATATTACATAAGAATCTAATATATATAAGCCTCTATAAGCACTTAAGTACTAATTACAAAGGAATTCTAATAGCTAGTAAGAGATTATTATTTAATAAATTTATTATTATTTTCTAGGCTAGTATATTTATTAAGATTATCCTACGAAAGGGGGAATATATATACTACTAGAATTTAATAAAGATTATAAGTAATAAGATCTTATTTATTTATTTTCCTTTTATACTAATTTAACAAAATATAGAAAGAATTATTATCCTCTTAAAAAATAACTTATATTCCCAAAAACACAGGCTTTTCTTTAAAAGCTTAGCACTTAGCTAAAAAGTAAAAATATATTCTCTAGAGCCTTAGTATTTCTAGAAAGGGCTTAATAATAAGTATTAGAATAAATAGAGCTAGAACTAAATAAGAATATAGAGAAGATAGTAATAAATAATATTTCCTATTTATAGATTATATATACTTTAGGGGATTTCTAGCCTATTAATTAATCTATTAGATATTATTAATTATAATAAAGAGCTATATAAGGCTAATACCTATTCGCACTATATACACCACAAATAACTATATAATCTATATACTAATATAATTCACCTATAATCTAGCTAGAATTAGACCCCCTCTACTCTTATAGTACTTATATTATATCTACATTTAAGTTATACCTAGGCATAAAGCAGTAAAAGTTTTTATAGATTATTCTTAGTATATTAGCATAGCACTATGCCCTAGTTAGATTTACTGCCCCCCTTTTAACCTTTTTCCTAACCTATTATAAATGCAATTATACTAGCCTATCTAAATATATTCACTTTATAATCTTAGGTTATATTAGTAGGCATAAATAAAGTCACCAAGTTATCAAGTTAGACAAAGCTCACACACTTATATAAGTCTCTATATATAATCTAGATTAGGTTATATAAAAGAGGGTTCTTATACATTCTACTATATAAATAAAATATAAAGAGCTAACCAAAGAAAATCCATATCCATTCTATTATACCTTTAGACTAAATGCGCTAGTTTTTTTTTAACTTAGATTAAGCTACTAAGTTATTCTATAAAGGCAAGACTAGGACTTAACTATCATTTAAAGAATTTAATTAGTTTAGAAATAAATAAATAAAATAATATAAAAAAGTAATACATAAATAATCATTAGCTACTAACACTTTATTACTATATTATTAGATTCTTATATTATAATACTTACCATACTATTCACTTTATCCTACCTATAATTTATTAGATTTAATTAGAATAGCCTATAAGGTATTATATATTACCAGGCCCTTATAATTCCATATACCAAGGGATATATAGATTAGGCCACCCCTAGCTAAGTAATAAAAGGATATTCCTAGATCTCATTTTTCCCCTTATTATTATTATCTTACCCTTAAGTATCTTTAGCAATATATCTTAATTTTATTACATATTATTAAAAATATATCTTCTAATAATAGGACCTATTCTACTACCCTAGATAATATACTTTCTAATATAATAGCTATACCTCTTTCAGGCTATAAAGGTTTATTAATAACTAAATTAAGAAACCTAGAACCTAATTATCAGTTTCCCTACTAATTCCTAAAAAACTAACCTATTACTAATATAGCAACCTAAGTAGCACAAGGAACCCCCCTAGATAAATATATATACACTCTCTACAATACCCCTCTACATAGATTCAAAACTTACACTACTTAGAGAATCCATAAGGAGTTAAGCTATTAGTATTATATACTATATTAAAAAGTTCTAAATATTAATAAGATCTTATATCTAAAGGAATATAATATAAATAATACTATTAGATTAACCTACACTAGGAAGATTAGTAAAATAACTAAATCAACCTTCTAATATAGGTTTTATAATAATCTTATTAAAGTTAATCCAAAGAATAGCTAAATATCCTATATTAGTTACTATTTCAAAGATTAGGTTACTATATAAAAAGACTAGAAACCCTATATATTCCCTAAATATAATATCACTAGAATAAGAACATTATATTTTAGCAAGGGTATTTATATATATAACCTTAGGCTTATACTATCATTAGATTAACCAATAAAGCTAAACTTTATTAGCTATAAAAATTATTCTAAAATAAAATATTTTAAAATAAATTAAATACTATAATATTATTTAAAAAAATAATATAATTAGCTTAGATAGGTCTCTTAAAGGTATCCTTAGATAAAATTAGAGATATAGGCATTAGACTTCTTAGTTAAAAATAATATCTATTTTAGTAATATACTAACCTTTCTCCCCGGGAGACTTAAAAAGACCTACAAAAACAAATATACAAGGGAAAATAAAGAGAAAAGGAAAATAAAACCTAATTACTATATCCTTACTTTTAAGATTATTAATATCTATAACCCAAACTAAGTAGATAATTTCTATTCTTTGTTTATATAATTTATATATTAAATGCTATAAGGTACTATTACTTCATAATAAAAAATAAAGCATATAATATTATCTAATAATAAGTAGCTTATATTACTTTATCTAATCTATATCTAATAAACTCTAGAAATTTATAAAAACCTAGTTAATAATCTTAAAAGGCTTAGCCTTAAAGAAATATAATACTATATATAACTAAAGCAAGTTAAATATTGCCTATATCTCCTTAAGGTTTATTAAGTCATATATCTCAGGGATAAAGCACATTAGACACAAATAATATTATACTAAGCCAAAGTAAGGTTTATAATAGACTAAATAGAAATAAGATTTTATAGCCTTAAAATTAAAGATATTCTAGATTAAAAGAAAACATATAGCTTATTATTAAATACTATTATAGATTACTAGAGTTCTACTAATCTTAATATAGCTAGCCTTATACTATCTAAGCACCATTAGTATAAACTTACTATATTTCCTTTTACCTTAGTAGCCTTAGTAAAGTTAAATATACTATTAATAGTATCAAATTATAACACTAATAATTAAAAAGCTATTATAAATCCAAATTTAAAAGAAAAGCTAGAAAATACAAAGAAAATTACTAAACCTAGCTAGCCAAAAGATATTATATATATAGAGAATATAATCTCTCTACCAATAGATTATATATATATAGAAAATATAATCTTAGCTTAAGACTTTACCAAGTAACTTCTTTAAATAAGCAGATTATTACTATAAATAAAAATACTATTAATTATACTAATAATTAATTATTAGTTTTAACTATATATTTATTTTATTCTATATAAATAAATATATTATAACCTTAAGTCTCTTTACCTAAAAGTTTATATTCTAATTAACCACCTAATAAACCCTTCTCTATAACTAGGCTATTATACCCTATATAAATAGATAGTATTATTTATAGTAGTAATATATAAGCAATAGTTCTATAATCAAGAATTTAATATACTATTTTAGTTTAAAGATATTTAAATACTTTTTACTTAATAAAAGCTATAATTTCTTCTTTTATTTTACTATTATAATTTAATAGCAATAATAGTAAAAAGTCTACTATATTACAATAATATAATTTAACTACAAAAAAAATAAAAATAAATTCTAATATTATACTTATTTTATAAGCATTATTTACACTAGAATCATAATTCCTAGTAAATAAAGAAGATTTATAGATTAGATCCAAAATTAAGGACTTATTCCTATACTTTATAGATTCTTATATAATATAAGCTTTACTATAAAAGACCTGCTCTATAGATATTTTATCTCTGGATATTATTATATTTAGGTATAAGTTTATTTTTATAGATACTAATATATATATAATTAATATTATTATATCTTCAGTAGACATAGCTTCTAAAGTAGTATAAAATAGAAATACATCTTATATACTAATTATAATATAATACTACAATTCTTAGTAAGTAAGCTAAAGCTTATAATATAAAATAACTCTTTTCCAGAGTAAAATAAGCACCCCCTAATAACTAATAACAATAGAAGTAAGGCTAGGGTTTATAATAACTTAGTTTATATAAAATAATACTAAAATTTTATTAGCATTATATTAAACTAATATTTTATACTTAGGAACTTATTATAAGACTTATTATAAAAAACCTAAATTAAAATTCAAAAATTAAAAGCTTTTTATTCTAATTAATAAATAATTATCTATAATAATACTATACTAATCCTAACCCTGGCTATTAAGCAGGCCCAAGTAAAGGTAAATACCTAAGGATAGTACTAATTATAGGTATAAGATTAGGTAAATACTTCAAAATTTTATCTCTTACCTTCCTCTCCCTTTTTATCTTTTTAAGTAAGCTAAAATAAATATATAATTTTATATACTCTATAGAAAGTTAAGTCTAAATATATAGCCCACTTAGGCCTACTAACCTACAATAAAATAATTATAAGGCAAATATATAAAATTTTATAAATATATAAAATTTTACAAATATATTTATATAATAAACAAAATACTAAATATTAAATATTAAATATTAAATATTATATTAGCCCCTATAGTAGTAACTAGTATAGTAGTAGTAGGGTAGGCCTAGTAGCTTATTTTTATAGTATATCAATTTTCTAAATAGTCTTAATTTACCCTTACCTCTTTTAACTCTATAATAGGATACCAAAAATAAAGGTCAGTATATAGTAGATAAGTTCTTGACAGGATCCCGTATTTTCTAAGAGCTATGGTTGTATGTGCTATGATTAGTGAGGAATTCGGTAGAGGTAGAAGCATCGCAAGACTTCAATTGGAAATAAACAAAAAAACATACAAAAGCAGAGATTATCCGGTTATCACCGACCCAAGTACTAATTCACCACTCCTCAGCTTGACTATGGGAGAGTGGACGGGATCCTGTATTTTCTGAGAGCTGTGGTTATATATGATAACTTTGATGGACTCATATTGATAGACTCTGCGAGTCAAGATAAGGATTGTTGAATCTATCTTAATGGAAAATTCTGTTGAGGGAACTGAAAAATCCACGTAGATCATATAGTGCTTTTGGGGAATACGACGGTTGCTCTTGAAGCTGCTCTCCGCTGGATGTGTCAACAAGTCATCCGGGAAGGTGAGTCTAGCAAAGCATAAGTCTGGAATTGATATGCCTACTCTATATTTGAGAAGTGCCCACAAACTTCATGTTCTCTAATACTAGATTATGATTATTTCGCCCCGTTCAATTCTGACGAGGAATCAATTCAACAATTCATATAATACAAATCGTGAAACCTTCCTCGAAACTATATTCTAATCGTGAGGGCCATTCATCTGTCAATGGGACCGCCGCATCAGGCTCACTTTCAGTGAACCACTTAAATGATGTATAAGAGCATTCAAAATGACCTACTCGTTGATAAACCCCGACAACATCCTCTACAGACTCGAGGACGAGGCCACGGATGAAAGGATCTGAAGAAGCTCTGTTAGAGCTGTACCCTGAGAGAACTGGCAAACAACACATCTTGGTCAAAATCGGGGAATGAATTGATAACAATAGTTTATGAAATAGCCTCGTGTTTTCCCGGCTACTGAAGCGCGAAATTGGCTTCATGGTCTCGTGGCGAAGTGACGTATATTGTTCAAGCCCATGGCTCTTTATGTCGTCCCAATCCCAATGAATTGACATATTCGGGTCATCCATGGGTGGAGCTTGCGTACCAGGTAGGTATCCGAATGCTGCACTTTCGTAGACAGGAAAGAGTGGCCCAGTGAGATCGATCCGTCCACTTTTAACCATTCCAGTGATGTCCTCCCCGTCAAGCTCAACCTTAGTTTTTAGGATGTTGACATATGTGGGCGAGCTTATATCAAGTAGCATTTCAGTAGATCGGCTCACTGCGCAAGGGAAGTCCTCACTATTTTCGTCCTTGTAATACGGGAGAACCACATCGCAGTCCAATGTTGACCATGTCCAAGATGGAGCGCTGTTTTCCTCTAAGATGTGATTTCTCTTGCACTGCAGATGATTTGGATGACGCCAGAGTAGTTGGCTTGGCATGAAGTCTTTCCATAAGCCAGCTGTATACTCTCCCAAAATCGGCTGGAACCGTTTAGCGACAGCAGAAATCGCTGGAAGGCGATCTCGCGGGAACGTTATCTTGAGCGAGCTGAAGAGACCAATAATCTGGCTCCATCTTTCAAGATGCGAAGCTTTCTGGCCCAAATCCAAATGCTCTGCGGGTTGTTTCAAAAGCGAAGCACCACTGTAGTATATTTCTTTCCATATGTCTTTAACCATGCTTCCACCGGAGGTCAATGCGACATGACTTTCCGACCTTATCCCTCTTCCGCACTCCCAAACGAACTCATCGGAAGTGCAGTGGATGATTCGAGGTGCAAACATACGTTCTTGAAGAACCCATGCGCGTTGGTTTAGTGGCGCACCATCCACTCCCCAGTCGAGAAGCGTCCGTATTCTGTCACACCATCCTGGCTGTCTCATTGCGAGGTTTGATGGCTGCTTATATAATTCCGCGTTGATAATGAGATTACCATGAACCAAAGGCTGCGGCCAATCTGCACTGTGCCTCTTGAGAAATCCAATACTATTGTCAATAGCAGCCGAAGCAGCAATGCATATATATGAATTCTCGTATATGGATCCCATTTTTGCTGACTCGCGACGCCAATCATCTGTTGAGTCCTGTAAAATGCAGAGCGAATCAATCCACATATACTGAATCTTCAGGTGACGGGCGAGAATGACAGCGTCGTGGTAAAGGCTGGGCAGTTCTTCGAGAGGAATCCCTTGCTTGAGAGTCTTTGCCGTATCTTTGTTTAATTGTGGTTCATGAATAGTTCCCCAGCAGTGGGAAAGAGTAGCATATCTGAGTGAGTGACTCCGTTCTCCACGGATAATAGTACTGCTTTCGACAATTCGAACTGTATTTGCCGACTGAATGTCAACGAGCCGTGTGGGGGAGCACGGCGATGTATTTCCCCAGCTGCCTTTGCACTCTGGATGATCTCTATCACATGTGTCTAGCCAAGAATGGAATAGGTTCCACGTGGCAGAAGAGGGAGTCTCTTGCTCTAGGTTCATCAAGCTACTCAGAAGATCCTGAGAAGACGAAGACGAAGGCATGACGTCAATGAGAAGAGATGCGACCTCATCACCCCTCAGCATTTGATGTGGCCACGGCTGACGCGCAGAAGGTCGACACAGCTTTCCATCAATGAAGGTCCTCAACTCACGTTCCTGAAAAGGAACAATAGATGGAAGGGCCGGAGGCGGCGCTGGGCACCTAAGGACCAGATGGTAATGGCTTGTACACCTGTTGCTGAGGAAGCTTCTGCGTTCTTTGATTCCTATCGAAGCTGGGCGTTTTAGCCAAAGTTCTGGTACGTCTCCATTGGTGAGATGTGATCGGGAGTTCAATGACTGGACCAGCCAGGTGCACATCAGACATCCATGCAGAGATGTTGAAATGAGTTCTGCGCGGTCCGACTTATGCGGCATGGAATTGTCCTCCGGCAGGCTGAGAAAAATTGCTGATTCTCCGTATTTCCGACCAGTTTCAGGAACATTGGAACCAAACCGAGCTCGCCTCATTGCCCATTTGCGTTGATCTTTCCAGCCAAACAGAGTGAATTTGGGTTCTCCGCTTTCCAGCTCTAGAACTCTTTGAAGTATGCCGCAGCAGTCGGAACATAAACTCGATGCAGCCCTGTGCTGGGCCGCTTCGCCAGAAATATTGGTGTAAATAACCCCATCATTGTTGAGATGCTCCATGGTACTTTTATATTGCACAAGGAGGGAGGAGTGTCGTTGAATACGGGGCTGGGACGCATATAGTATAGAATATCAATTGTATGCTTTTAGTAAAAAAAAGAGGAAGAAGAGAGTTGTCTATCGTAAGAATGCGGGGTCGAAGCCGCGTTTTATTCTCAGATGCAACCAACACGTTGTTAGACTAATAATAGCACACGGCTACAAGTTAGATACACAATGTGGCGCGGGCAGCGTGGTTGGCCAATCCGCCTGACCACTAGCACTGCCACAATCACGACCAAAAGGCTATGGGATTGGACGCGCCAGGCTCGGCTCCCACAATGCATGTCAAGACCGGATGACATTTGGCAGGCAACAATCGAACAGGCTTAGCCACTCAACAAAAACTGCCTCAGGTGCACTGTCAAGGCACACTCTTTTCACCGTCAAAACTATTACGCGAATATCTCGAGCTCAATTCCGCTAAAGTGGAAATCCAAGCAGAGTGAGAAATAGGTACGAATCAATTTTGATGCCACTACCTTTAAGATATAGTCGGGAGTTCCGCGGCCTCGGCGGAGCATCCTCCCAGTCAACTCTACGGATGACCTCCAATTGCGGCGCCTATCTCCATAATCAATTGCCATATATATTTGAAATAAATCAAGGTGAATCTATTCGTTCCGTCGTTCTTGAAGGAATATGTATAGAAAACTAATGTGTCAAAGCATGCTGTATATCCATCCACTCAGTCATTTTGTTCGCCCCTTAGAGTAGAGATCCCTTTGATGGGGCCTTTGACATTGTAGTTTCGATATCCCTGAGCCAACTTTATGGAAAGTAATGAACAACGGGACCCGCCTTTATTAGGGAACGATGTTGCGGGTTCTGTCAATGCTTCGACTTTCCGTGAAGATGATATAAAATCCACCACCTCCACCGTTAACAGTAGTTAACATTGAGGCTGGCGCGAACAACCGACCATCGACCCCTTCAGAACTCAGTACTAAAATAAAGTTAACATGATACAGATCTAGTGTTCACGGCCTCGTGCCAATCTTATCCGTTATGTTACAATGAAGTGCAGCCATGAGAACATCATGGATGCCCCGTCAGGATCTATTTGAGTGAGGCCGCCCCCGAGGAAATTTGTGTTACTTTAATTGTATGCCGACTTGCATTTATCTTGAGTGAAGCTGCTTACTTCAATTTTAGCTTGGCGAGTCTCGTCACTAGCACCGAGATAGGCTTGCTGTTTCTTAAATTTATTAACATATTATGTCTAGGTTCCGAATTTGTGTATGGAATATGCTCTCTGGGCGCCAATCACATTTTATTGAATGGTGAACGGTATTATTTTTACAAGCCTGGTAAGAAAGTGTAGTAACAATCCAATAAGTATCTTAAAGCATTGAGAAACCAAGAAATAAATTTTCTATTAGCAATATCTGCTATTGGGTATGGTAGCCTAGCTGTTAAGTTTAGTGTGTAAAGCTAGTTGTGTGAGCTCAGGCCACGATTTGGATGACCCTTTTGGGCTGAAGAACTGGACCTTGGAGGATTTAAATAATAAATAATTAGCAATATCTTTACTTATGATTATTCTCTAGAATAATTTCTTTAAAAAGTTCTTTTTAGAGTAAATCTATTCCTTCCCCTAAAGTCTTACTTAAACACCTTATCATCTTTTTAAGCGCCAACTGAACTAAGTAGGTTATAGGGGTCTAACCCTCCAAGCTCGGAAGTTCAAGCCTCCATGAGATGAGTTATTGCAACACTGTAGAAGAACTTGACGGGATCCCGTATTTTCTAAGAGCTATGGTCGTATGTGGTGAGGTAGTACCCAAATGTGGCCTAACTCGCAAGTTTTTGTCAATCAACTATCTTTTGTGTTGTAGAACTACTGCAAATTATTTTTTTCGTATGAGGCTGCTATCTTATATATTGATAATGAGTTGAAAAAGATGTGGATGTGGGCTCGATTAGGATTTTCCCCACACGCATTAAAGTCACCAAGGTAGTAGACACAGTCAGCGACGGCTTCATCTAGAATCCATAGTTTTCCTGGCAGGAATAACAGTCAAATTAATTATATATGCAAGGTTAAAACCTGCTGCACTGATGAAAATTTAGATGCCATAAAATGGTTTCCGCTGCTATGATGGAGCGGCTGTGCACAAGTTCATCATCCTCAGTGGAGTTGGCGAGAGTAAACTTGCGCTATCTATAATTGCCTCTAGAACTATTCGAGCGTAGCGAGCCGTAGGAGGCACTGACAGAGCAGTTACAGTGCCCATATTAAATATGAAGTGAAAGAAAGCGACTAACAGATAAAATTAAATACGAAAGCCAAAAGACGGAAAAGTTGTGTTTAATAAAGAGAATTGATATTTGCCGCAACAGCTTTTGTTATTTGGCTCAACAAAGTCACGTGAAGCCCAAAATTTCTCCTAGAATTTCAACATATCATCTCTTTTCCATCCTGTTGGAACGTTATTTGCCCTGTCAAATAGCATGTGTTTTCGCATTTCGGCCATTAGCAACAAGGCTGCCAAATAGCCTTGCCCGGACCCGGAAGAGGTATTGTTCCGGATCACGTGATATGATCCCAACACTAACTTCGGGCCTTACGGCCCTAGCTAGCTAGAAGAGATAGAGAAGAATATAATAAGAACCCCCTTAGTAATTATTAGACCTATAATTATAAAAACATTATAATAACTAGGGAAAAGCGGCGACCGCCCACAGTTAAGCCATGGGCGGTCACCGCTTTAAAGGCCCTTAAGGAACGAAAAAATTTGGTTATAAAAAGAAGAGGAAAAGATATTAATTATACTATATATATATTGATTTTTATATAATAAATGGGTTTTTTTTTAATTAAAAAAAGAATATTTAATATTAAGTAATTAATCTAATAATTATATAGATAATAAACAGAATATCTAAAAAGCTAAGTAATATAAAATACTAATTATATAATATAAAATACTAATAGTACCTAGTTTATATTAGCTTCTTAGTTAGGTATCTAGATTATAAAGGTTAACCTTAATTAGGCAAAGGGACTAATATAACTTTAAAACTATTCTTATTATCTATTTCTATAAAATTATCTATTAATTCTTTTCTATTTATTAATTTAATAGTTCTAATCTATTTAATTTTATTATTTTTATTATTATTTTTATTTTTATTCTTATTATTATTATTTTTATTATTATTATTTTTATTATCTACTAATACTTTTTTTATTACTAATAATCACCTTTTACCTAGTATAAAATAATTTTTATTATTTTTAGGAAATATATATATTAAATTAGGAATATTTAAGGTACTTAATTTAGTAAGTATAATTAATTATAATTTTTTAGCTAAAATAGACCCTCTATCTAAGTTAGAATTAACTAAATTAATACTAATTAGGATAATTTAGCTATTTACTATTAATAATATTAGTATTTTAGGTCTTTAGATTAATATTTATAATCTCTTATACTTTATAAGTAGGGTAATAAATATAGATAATAGGCCTAGAGTCACAAAAATATACTAAGTTAGGGTTAGCAGTAAGCATAGTATTATAGGTTGGCTAGTAGTGAATACTAATTATAAAGTATTTTATATATATATAGATTAGTATATTTTAATAAAAGCTATATAATTTAATATAGAGTTATTTTAAGTTAAAGATCTTTTTTTCTTAGGAGATAGTTTTAGTAAAGACCTAGGCTATATAGATATAGTAAATAAGGATACTAGGCTTAAATACTAATACTAAATATCTAAGATTATAATTAAAACTAAATCCTACTTATAAGGTAATAGCTTCTTTAAGATTATATAATTTAAAGTGCTAATAATTATTCTAGTATAATTTAACTTTGCTTATAATTAAAAGGGAGTTTAATTAACTTAATTAAGTATTTCCTTTTTACAAAAGATCTAGGGTATCTTTTTAATAGGAAATATAATAAAAATATAAAAAATATATATATCTTTATAAGAGGGCTTTAATTTATTATTAAGAGTAAAGTAAAAAGAAAGATTAAGTATTTTATAAAATTATAGATCTTTTATATTAAGCTTAGGTATATAAGGTAACTTAAGTATATCTTCTTTAGATCTTTCTATAATTCTTATATAATTTCCTATTAGGAGAATAATAGGAAAACTACTATTAAATCTAAGGGTTTATAGAGTAAAACTTATAAAGATAATTAGTATATATTTCTTAAGTTATAAGATTAGAACTTATACTTTAATTATTAGATTATATACTAGTAAAATTTAATATATAAAATTATAAATCTCTCTTTTACTTAGCTTTATTCTATCTACTTAGCTAAGCTCCTAGGTAAGTATAAAGGGATAGAAAATACTAGATATATAGAACTAAGCCTTAGTCTATTTATTAGTATAAATATTCTTAAGGTATATAGTAAGTTATATACTAAGATTAATAATTAATATAGAATTATTTTTATTCTAAAGAAGATCTATATACTTAGTATTATCTTTTAATATTTATACTAAGACTAGAAAATATATTTATTTAATTCTAATAAAGTTTATATTATAGATATATTGCTTCTCTCTAGGAAGTTTTATAATTAACTTAGTATAAAGTAGGTATAAGATATATAATTCTATTTTATATTTAGTTTATAAGGTAAATAGCTTATAGATTTAAATAGCTTAATTTGATTTAGGAAACTAATTAGTCTCTTAGGAGGAGATAACTAGGCTTAATTCTTAAGAATAAGAATATCTAGATATAATAAAAGAAAGGCAAGGAAGAAGATAAGTATTATAAGATAATATATATTTGTACTTGGTAGCTATATTATATTTGAAGTGTGTATAGAAGTATATATGTGTGTGTGTATATGTGTGTGTATGTGTATATGTGTATATATATGTGTGTTAAATAAATTAGGGGATAAATTAAGATATTTATATATTTAAAAATATTATTAAGATATCTATAAATTTCTTAATAAATAGGAGTTATATAGGAAAATATTTAGAAATAAGAAGAGGGGGATATTGGACTACCTATGATCTCTGGTATATTATACCTAAGGGATTTCTTGAGATTTTATGCTAATTTTAAACTAATAGCTTTAAGTTAGGGTATAATCTACTTATACTTTAGATATAATAATTAACTATTAATTTATTAATATTATAATAGTATTAAGGTATCTTAGACTAAGTATTAATTTAGCTATTTAGTAACTAAGCTAATAAATACTAATAGTAGTAGATATATATATAGACTATATCTTAGTTCTAATTTATTATAAATATAAATATAGCTATAAATAAAGTATAAATTAATAAAAGTAAGTAAATAAGATATTATATATAGTTTTAAGTATATTTCCTTCTTAGCCTTATAATATAAAGGTAATAGATAATTTACTATAAATATACTTTAGTAATAATTAACTTTAATACTCTTGCTATAGAGGAAAGATATTTAAATAGCTAAAATATCTTTATTAGAATAGATTAATATTTCTTATTTTAATAAAATTACCTTTTTCTAATACTTATTAAATATAAGAATACTATAAAGATTATAAATTAAAATTTATTTAGTAAGTAGAGTATAAGCTCTAAACTACCTCCCAAAAGTATATAGAAATTATTCTAATACTTATAGGATTATTATACTTACTATGGTTCTATATAATATCTAGGGGCTAAGATTAAGAGCTTTTTTTTACTAAATATATTTACTTCTCTAGATTAATTAAACCAGTAAATTTAAATATTAGCTAATTTTTTATTCTCTTATATAAATTAGCAAGTTTATAAATTAAGTAATATACTCTTTATATACTTAGGATTATAGTTTTAAGGTATATAGAATTAATTATTTAATTACTCTAAGTAATATCTCTAATAATTAAGTAATTAAGCCAGGGAATCTAGTAATATACCTTCTTACTTAATTTATAAGCATTAGTAGTAAGAGAGTAAGTACTTATTACTTAATTATTTAAGATTATAGCTTTAAAGTATATAGAATTAGTTATTTAGTTACTCTAAGTAGTATCTTTAGTAGTTAAGTAATTAAGCTAGGGAATCTAATAATATACCTTCTTACTTGATTTATAAGTATTAGTAGTAGGGGAGTAAGTGCCTATTACTTAATTATTTAGGGTTATAGCTTTAAGGTATATAGAATCGGTTGTTTAGTTGCTCTAAGCAGTATCTCTAGTAATTAAGTAATTAAGCTAGGGAATCTAGTAATATACCTTCTTACTTAATTTATAAGTAATAGCAATAGAAGAGTAAATATCTATTATTTGATTATTTAGTTGAAAAAGGGGGAGAATCTTATATTATAGGAATATTATCCTTTGCTAGTAAAAGTTAATATATAGAGAATTTATTAATAATAATAAAATTAATATTACCTTTAAGCCTAGATATATCTTAGGCTAATAAATAATAGGCTAGAGGATTAGTAGGTAATACTAATAATAATATATCTAGTTATAAGTATAAGATAGCTATTGCCTAAAATAGAAGTATTAATAACTAAGGTATAATACCTAGTATTATTATAAAAAAATCTTTTGCTAAATTAATTATTATAGTATAAAAGTTAGTTAGTATATATAGTAATATTAATAAAGCTAAAATTATATTCTAATTATAAGAAGTATTAGAATTAGTAAACTAAGAATTATTAATTAATATTTTAATATATAATAATAATAATATAGCTAATTTATTACTAAAAATATATTAAATTATACTAGTAAAGCAATAAGATACTAAGATATTATCTAAGAGGGGAAGAAAGTAATAAAGACTAAAGTAATATTATCTAGATTATGTTTAATTATTATAACCTTAGCTAAGCTAATACTAAGATAGTTATAGTTAGATATAACCTAGGTAAATAAATTGGTAAAGGTAGGGTTAATATAAAAATTAGACTTAGAATCAAAAAAGGCTATTTAAGTAGATAGATATTAATAAGCTGGTTAATTATATAATTAATAAGCTTATATAATTAGACTAGGAATATAAGAAGAAAGAGCAATAATCTAATAATCTAGATTAATATAACCCTATTTCTTAGGAAATAGAGCTATTAATAGTATAAAGATTTTATTATACTTTCTATAATTAGGTAATAATACTACTATATATTTACAAAATATACTATAAAAAGCTATTAAAAAAGGATCTTTATAAGATATCTTAGATAATATAAGAGTACTAGAGAATAACTATAGATAAAAGTTTACTATATCTATTCTATAAACTAGGTTTATTATTCTTATATAATAAGTGCTTTCTATCTAATTAGCCTATAATAGCCTACAAAGATTGCTTAAGAAATACTAAAGTAAGTAAACTTATATTAGTAGCCTAGCTATATTAAAGGCTAAGTTATAAGTATTTATACTTAGAAGAGCTTTAAGGCTTAACTTTAATAGAGAAGAAATTAATTAGATTAAATATATATTATAGCTAGGTTATATAGTATAATATATATAATAAGAGCTCCTTTATAAAAGGAAATAGGGAATAATAAGTAAAATATCCAGAATATAAAGATAACTATATTATAATTTTCCCTAATAATATTTAAGATATTATAACTTATATTCTTCCTTATTTACTTATTAAGATTCTTAAGAATATTTATATTTTATAGCACAAAGGGAAAAAGCCAGTATAAAAGGATCTATTAAGATTATTTATAGTATAATGCCAAAAGATTAAAAGGGCTCTTATCTAATTAAAATAAAATAACTATTTATATAAGTATATTAAGATTAATATAATAAAAATAGAATAATAGGGCTCTTATACTAATAATATACTAGATATTATTTATAATCTTTTAAGTTATAAGGAGCTTACTATTAAAGAGATAGTATATATTAGATATATAGTGCCCCTAGGTAATCAAGGGCTTAATAAAAATAAAGAAGATCCTGCTAATATGTATAAGGTCTTAGATATACTTTATAGGGCTTAAGGATAAAATATTAATTATAAATTAATAGTAAATATTTAATAGAATAATAACTTTAGTAGTTTAGGTAAGAAAACCTATATTTATATTAGCTAGGATAATAAGTTTATTAATTAGTTTAAACTATAGGTATTTCTAAAAACCTTTTCTATATTATTTTTATATAATTTAAGGGGGCTATAGCTTACTAATAAGAGGATTTATAATAATAAAAGAGATTATTAATAGTACTAAGAGACTATAGATATTCTAAGGGTAGGAAGATAGTATAAAATATAATTATTTAATTTATACTTAAGGAGAAGGGTAGGAATAAGAATATATTCTAATAAAAGTAGTTATTATTATTATTATTATTATTATTATTATAGTAATTATTAATATTAAAATTAATCTCTTAGTAATTCTAATAATTACTTATTATCTATAAATAGTAATTAAGATATATTATTTATTATCTTATTATAGAATATAAGTCTTAATATATAGACTAAGGTAGTTCTTAAGTACTATAGAGGTTGCTTTACTTGTTATTATTTTTTTGCTTTTTTAGTCTTTAATATATAGGTATACTTATATAACTAAGAAGCTAGTATAATAAGTATAGGGTCTTAGTTATTTACTAAAGTTAAATATTTATTATATATAATAATACTAGAAAGGTTAAAGGTAGTAATAGATAAGTTTAAGGAAACTAGGAGAACTAGAGATAAAGGTATATAGGAGCTAATTTACTATATCTTAATATATAGGTTTTAATAGCTTATATCTTAAGAATCTTATCTTAGTTTATAATAAAAGATTAAATTGCTTATTATTAGATATAATCTACCTATAATTTGGTTTATTATAAACCCTAATAATATTATTAATCTTACTAAACTATAGATTATAGCTTATTATAAGTAAAATAAAAAGGTAGTAAAGTAATTCTTAAGATTATTTAATAATACCTAAAAGCATAAGAGGCTATTTATCTTAGATCTAATAAATTTAATAATTTTCTTTTATTATAAGCTTTCTTTTTTTTTTAAGTATTATATTAGTATTAATAAGAAATCTATCTTTAGTTATACTAGTTAATACTTTATAACTATTAAAACTAATTAGTATAGCTTACTATATATCTATAGTTTACTTTAGCTATATAATAATATTAAGCTAAGTTCCTTATTTAAAATAAAGAAAAAGGATATATTAAAGGATTAATAAGAAAATTATAAAAAGATTATTTACTATCTAAATAGTATATTCTATAAGATAAGTAATAATAAGCATTTTTATAGTTATATTTTTATCTTTCCTCTTTCTCTTCCTCTTTCTCTCCCTCTCTCTCTCCTTCTTCCCCTTTATATCTACCTATATATATAGTAGATATATTTATTAAATAATTAGTATTACTAATTACTATATTATATCTTTTTTACCATAGGATCTTAATAAGCCAGGATACTATATAATTGCAAAGGAGAGATCTAGTGCCTCTAATATATTAGATCTAATATTAGATTAAGATTAGCTAGTTACTATCTTTAATAATAAAATGAATTTCTATACAAAAGCTTTATAGAGATATAAGTATAAGCTAACCTATTTTAAGTATACTATTAAGGCAAAAAGGAATAAGGTATAAGATTAGTAAGATTTATACTAATTTAAATTTCTATAGAAACTTATAGAGTATAGTTACTTTAATTAGCAAGGAGTTATTTATATTAAAAGGTCTTATCTATAGATTAATTACTAGAATAGGTTAATAGTAGTAGATTTATAGTATAATTATAACCTTTTTTTTATTACTATATAATTAAAGAGCCTAGCTTTAATATATTATTTAATAAATTATATAATAAAAGTAAAAAATTACTTATAAAAGTGGATATTAAATATAGTAGATTATCTTCCTATGCTTAGCTAGTAGTAAGATAGTATAGCTAGGATAATAATAAATAAGTGCCTTATAGTAAAACTAAATAAGATTTGATAATTTATAATAAGGCTTATTAATTAGATATTTATAAAGTAAGCTTTATTAGAGATTAAAGTAATATTATATCTCCTTAGATATTCTTCCGATTTCTTATTTAATAAGTAATAGGCTTTTATTAATATTAATTAATTATATTAGTATATACTAAAATAGTAGCCTTATTTATAGGATCTTATATAGTAGGGGAAGGATAATATTATATATAACTAAGATATATATATTAAAGGGAAGGGAAGAAAGATTATAGTCCTTGATATATATCTATATTATAGCTATACTCTTAGGAATATCTATTTATATAACTACCTTATACTTATTTAGGTTTAGTAAAAGGCTATTAGATATAGATTAACTAATATTAATATTCTATTTATAGATAATTGCCCTTTTTCTAAGGATTAGGTTTAGGTCCTAAGATAGTAAGAGGATTAAGCTATATTATATATTAATAATTATCTTTCTTTATACCTTAATTATAAGAATTAAGAAGAAATAGAGAAAAATAATTATTATTATAAATAATAAGTACTCTTATTAAAACTTATTCTAAGTATAAGTATATCTTTTTTTTTTTTTTTTTTTAATATTAATTATTAAATATTTAATTTATATAGGGTAATAATTTAGTATTTTAGACTTTTTATACTTTAGGATAATTTTATATATTAATTATTAGGAGATATTATTTTAATCTAGGAACTAGAGAGAAAGGAAATACTTAAAAGAATATCTTTTATAATTAATAATATATAGCTACTTAAAAAGTTAGTAAAGAATATTAAAAGAGATATAAAGTAGTAGGCTTTAATATTAAGAAATATTAATATTATTAATAAAGATAGGTAAGAAATAGATAGAAATAATTAGATTAGCTAAAATAATACTAATAAAGAAGATATTAAGAATACTTTTAGAGAAAATAAGATTAGCTAGGTTAATTGCTTAATTAATATCTTTTATATAGCTATTAATAAGAATTAAATTACCTTAGGGTTATTAGAACTTATAGTAATAGTATAAAAGCTAATAAGGTTTAAAAGTAGGATATATAATATAGCTAGTAATAATAATAATAATAATAATAATAATTATAATAGCTATAGTAATAATAGGATATTATCTAAAGATAAAAAGGATAAGGGTAAAAATAATAATATTAACTATAATAAGAAAGGAGATAGTAAGGATATCTTATTTAGTGGCAATATAGTATAAGTACTAAGTAATACTAAGATTTCTAGTATTATAAACTACTAAAAAAGCTCTTCTATTTCTATAGAGTAAAGGATTTTAAATATTTAGGAGGAGAATAATAAGGAAAATAATAATAATACTAAAGATTATTATATTAATATTAGGTTTATAATAACTAAGGGTATTACTTTAGTAATAAGCTTATTAGTAAGTATTAGATAAATTATAATTAAAATATTAATAGATTTTATAAAGGAAATTATATTAAGCTATACCCTTAATAAATAATAGGCAATTATATTTTTCTTAACTTACTATTATTTATAGGAAGTAGAACAAATATAAAAAAGGGATAATAGGAAAGGTATAATAGAAGGAAAAGTAGAGGAAGAGAAGGAGAAGAAGGAGGAGAAGGAGGAGGATAATAATAAAGTAGAAATTTCAAATAATAATTATAAAAGTATTAATAATAATAGGCTATAAAAGAGTAGTAGCTATAAGTAATAGTAATATTAATACTAATACCAATAGTAATACCTACTATAATTACTTTAGTTCCTTGGCAGCAAAGGGGGTATTAGAAAATCATAGGTAATTAAGGCTTTATTAAAGCTATTCTAAGTTAGGATTATTACTTAGTAGCTATTTATTATAGCTATATTAGGAATTATAATAATAAATATTAATAGGATAATTATTTATTTAGTATATAATCTAAATATCTTTAAAAGATTATCTGGTCTATAGTAGTAAAACTAATTACTAAAGAGGGTTCTAAAGAGGCTAACCTAAGTATTATAGAAAGCATATTAGCTGCTTATTATAGATAAGGTTAGTATACTTAGAGCCTATACTCTATTTAATATTAATAATATACTTTATTATTTATATAGTTATTATAATAAAAGATTTGGTAGGATACCTATAGTCCTTTTCTATAGTAACTTTTATTAGTTTAGGCTAATAATAAAGAAGATATTTTTACTTAGTTCTAATAAACTCTTATAAAATAGAAATTAGAGCCTAGATATAAAAGATTATAATAAAGTATATTACCTATAAAATAAGTTTATTATTATTATTATTCTTAATAAGTAGATTTAGGCAGTAAAGGACCTAAAGCTATAGAAACTACTTTATTATATTTACTATAGATTCTAAACTAAGATAGATATTAACTTACTAAATAACTATTACTATTATTTATATTAAAGGATAGCCTAGGAGATAGAGGTAATAGTAGTTATACCTTTAAATTAGAACCATTAGAACCTTAATATAAAGGCATTTTTTATTATATATAAGAGGCAGAAGAGAAGATAGGAAAGGGTTTAGGGGATAAGTAGTAATATCTAATTACTATAAATCTTTCTCTTTATAAATACCTAATCTAGTAATTATATAATTAAGGTAGAGGCTCTTGCTTTATAAGGTTAAGGGGATAATAATAAGGTTATTATTTTAGCTATCTTCCTATTTATACCTAATATATCTATAATAATAACTATAAATAAGTACTAAAGCTTAAAGCTTATTAATAGGGCTACCTTCTAAGCATAGGATATTATCCTTAATATTAAATACCTAGGCTATTAAATATTAAATAATATTATTATTTATTTTAGCCTTTTTACTAATATTATTTTATCCTTTAATTTAACTAAAGATTATTAATATATTAATATATTAAGAGATATAATATTACTAATACTTATTATTTATAGTTTTTGCCTTAAGTAAGGGAAAAAGGTATAGTAATAGTATACCTTTTAAAGGAAAGGTCTTCTTTATATAATTACCTATATATATACTAACTATAAGATTTAGGGTTAAATATTACTAAAGGTAGCTTTAGAACTTTAGGGCTATAATACCTTAATCGGAGAAGAAGGTATAATAGAGGTATTTAGCTATAATCTCTATAGCTTATATATATAGATATTATAATATTAATTATTAAGTAATATAACTTTACTAGTAAAGGTTAGGGCTAAGGATTTAATAGATATTAAGATCTTATAAATAATAGAAAATGCGGAAGCTAAACTTGATTATCTTAGTAATAAGACTATATAATATGCAAAATTAATATAATAGTAATAGATAGATTAGTATAGCTATTATAAATATAGGGAGTAAGAAGGGTTCTTTTTTATTATTATTTTTATTTTTTATTTATTTATTCTTATCTCTTTTTTTATTATTATTTATTAAAATTAAATAGGAAAAAAAAAAAAAAAGAAAAAAAGGAGTATTTTATAAAAATAAAATAGTTCTTTTTCTTTTTCTTCTATCACATGATATTCACGTGCAATTCATATGATTTTTAAATTACAATAACATGCCTACCTAACACAACACACACACACACACATACACAACACACACAGGGGGGGAGGGGTAGTGAGGATGGATGCCATAGCCAACTGGAATGCGCACGTCCGCCGGTTAGAAGTTAGAAGCTGGAAAGTTAAGCAGGGTAGGCAAGTGGGCAGCTCCCTTTGTGCTAAGTATTTTTCGGTATATAGTTTATGCTTTTTATAATTAAGATAATTAGCTTATATTTTTATTAGTAGCTAACCTATTATAATAGTATAGGTATATATTTTGGTGGTGGGTTTTAGAGACCTAATAATTAGCTTTTATTAATAGGAGAAGGATTAGATTTTATATTAATTTTAATATAAAAACTAGAGTTAATTATACTAGGAAAATATCCTAGTATTAAGACTATTAGAACCTAATTAAAGGTAAAGTAATATAGATTATAGATTAATTCTTTAAATTATATTATTTTTAATAGCTATAAACCCTTTAGAGTCTTCTTATTAGGTATTACTTTCTCTTGCCTTCTAGTTCTATTATAGATAATCTTCTAGTAAAATAAATAAGGGATCTACTAAGAGTTTTAGGTAGCTATAGATTATTTTCCTTCTTTATTTTACCTTCTTTTCTATTATTCTCCTTATTAGACTTTATTAATATTAATAGTAAGATTAGTAATTTAAGTATTAGCTAGAATATTATAGCTTATTATCTTTTTATAGTAGAATTATTTAAGCTAGATTAGGATAAGTATAGTATAAAGATTATGGGTATCTTATTTTAAGGGGTAGTATTAGATAGCTATAATAAGTTTATTAGTAATAATAAGATTTACTATAGCTTAGTCTATAATAGCTTAGCCTATAAAGAATTTACTATAGATAACTTTATCTATAATAATCCAGAGGATATTACTTATTAAGCTTAGGAGGATTTCTTTGATAATGATTTAAATATAGACCTTATTACTATAAATTTATTGACTTAAGATGAGTTAGTTTAGGCCTTAGAGGAGGATATTTTATTGGGACTAGGTCTAATAAATATACTTTTATCTAGAAATCCCTAAGAATCTAGAATAATTATAAAAATATAATCTCTCTTATTAGCTAAGGGATTAATTATAAGCTTATAATTAAGTAATCTAATAACTTTTCCTATATAGGTAAATAGAATACTATATATAAACTAAGTATTTTTCCTATTTACTATTTTCTTTAATATAATTAAGAATAATAAGGTTTTTATAGGAAAGAGAATAAAAACCTAAAAGGAATAGAAACCTTTAAATAGTAATTTTATTAGTTAGCCTAGAATAATATAGGTATAATATTAAATAAAAGCATAGTACCTTAGCTAATTTTTATTAAATAATAGAACTAAGTTCTTAACTAGCTAGGTTTAGCCTATTCTAATTATATAATCCTATAAAAAGATAAATAGTAAATTAGCTAGAAAGTACTTATTGCCAGCTAAAGTCTATTATATGATTCTAAGCTTGCTTTTTAGTAGCTAATACCTTGAAAGATATAGGAAGGGAAGGAGAGTAATTAGTAGGTTTTACTTATAATTTATATATAAATTTACAAATAAGTATAACTAGGCCTTTATATATTTTGCCTTTATTATTATTAAAAACATTAGGTTCTTATAGTATTTATTCTAGTATATATAAATATACTTTACTAATAAATTAGAATTATTAGTTCTCCTACTCTAAGTTAATAATTTACTAATTATATATAAAGAGATTAAGGCTAAAGTAAATAGGTATTAGATTAGGTAATTAATATTTTTTAGGGTATAAAATAAAATACTTAGGTATTAATATAAAAGGAAGAAATAAAATAAAGATTTAAATTAGAGCTTTTATATTAAGACTCTTAATTAGATTAGCTTTTATAGTAAGGAAGTGGATTAATATATCTAGTTAACCTTAGAAAAATATAGTTATATTACTACTTAGGTCTTTTTGGGTATTATATAGCCTATATAATATAGAGGTATTATTACTAAGTGTGGTAATTAATATAGAGGTAGATATAAAATTTAAGGAGAATATAATATAATAAATAAGTAAGTTTAGGGATAAAGAAGGTAAGATATTATAAAAAACTATAAAAAGAATAAAAATTAGGTAGATTATTATAGTAATAATAAGGGTAGTTTATTATTAATAGATAATAAAAGGTAAATTATAATAATAAATAGCTTTATAGAATCTATTTAATATATAAATATATATGTATTTATTTATGTAGGTATTATATAGGAGTATTATCTTTTGCTTATAAGTATAAGCAATCTAATAAAATACTTACTATAGCTATTAGTTACTATTTAGTATATTTAATTATAGATTATCCCTATTATAGCAGATTCTTAGATAAGTATATAGATTAATAAAAATAAGGTTTAGGTATAATTGCTTTTATCTTAGGGATATTTAATTAGTTATATTATTAATATATAAATTATAGCTAAGGTAGAATGATATAAATAATATATAATTGGTTAATAGCTTAATATAGTGTACTTTCTTTATTTGTTTAGCTTTTGACTATATAACTGTTTATACTTTGTTATTATTGTAATTATGAGAGGGTAAGGGTGAATAGCTATAATTATCTATTAGTACTTAGATATTAATCCTTTAAAATAATAATAGTATTAAATAATAATAAGGGTGAGGTAGTATGATTTTTTATTAGCAAATGGTATAAAGATGGTCTATGATAATCTAATGGTATTAGAAATTAGGAATAAGTGATAATATATAGGTATAATGATTTATTAGTAAATGGTATAAAGATGGTCTATAATAATAAAAGCATTAGAAATTAAAATTAGAAATAATATAGATAGATATTCTTTTATTGGATTATGGGTTAAAGATACTCTATTAATATAATAGTATTAGAAATTAAAAGTAGTTAAGAATTAATAATATTAATTTGTTCTTAGTTTATTGGTTAAAGATGCTTTAAGATAATATTAAGATAATATTAAGATTAATAATCTAATTTAAGTAAAGGTAATAAAGTATAATATATTATTAGTATAAAATATGGAGATTTTTAAAAAAATAGGAGACAATTTATATATATTTTATGTAAAAGTAAAATATAAGAGAACTATAGGAATTAAGATTACTATATATATTACTCTAGAGCTAGATCTAAATTAGATTAATTAAATAGAAGAGGGTATTATAAAAGGGGCTAGAGCTTATATTAGCAATAATATTATATTTTATAATTTATATTCTCTAAATAAGTTAAGATTTTTAATTATTTTTTATTAATTACTCCTAGCTATTATACTTTACTAATTTAATTATTATAGATTTATTAATTTTTACTTTAATTAAGAGATTATAAGATTAAACTCTAGGTAATATAATTAGTTTTTTAGGATTAAGAACTTATAATAATACCTTTAATATTATAAATATTTTTAATACTATAAATATTTCTAATATTATAAATATTATAAATATTATAAATATAAATAAATATCTAATACTAGAAAGATAATACTCTATTAACTAGGTACCTAGGGCAATATCTATTAAAAGAAGTTAAGATATTAATCCAGAATTAGGTAATCTTATAGAAGATATGCCTATAGATCCAGCATTAGTAGAATCATCTTTAGAAGTATAGTTAAGTGGCTTAGGTTTTAGTTAATTAAGTTGATTAAATATTACAAAGGAAATATTTATATTTCTAGTATTAAGAGAACTATAAATAAAAGCTTAATTAGATAATTTAAGTAATAGGTAGTAATTGCTTATATAAGCTATAGTACTAATTAAAGTATCTTAAAGATCTAGGATAGGATAGTTATTATAAGATAATATTATATTTAGGCAAATATCTTCTTATAGAAGAGGCTTATTATAAAGATTATATATATTATAATAGAACGATATTTATAAAGATACTTATTATAGAATATTAGAGATATTAAATAAAGCAAAGAAAGTTTAATAAGAAAGACTACTAGTAGCCTATAAAGCCCCTTAAGTTTATCTATAATAACTTTCTAATATTTTACTTAGTAGGGAAAGCTTATTATAATAAGTATAATAATAATAAGATCCTATACTAGTGCTATATACTATTGCACTAAATCTAGCATAGGTTATAGAAATACAAAAGGTAGCTATTATAATAGTTAATACTAGTAAATAATATAAGGATAGATTAAAGTTACCTTTGGTAAAGTAGGTAGGTTTTATTAGGTAGAAAAATTAGAAGGAGAATATAATAAGTATTAATTACTTTTTATAATTATAAGAGATTATACTAATGCTTAATTAAATAGCTACCCTTCCTGGGAGTAATGGAAATTATTTATAGGCTAAAGGTCTTTCTTAGGAGCCTATTATAATACTAGGATTACTTAGTAGCTAATAAATTGCTAGTGTAAAATATAGGGCTAAAGATCTTTAGTAGGAATAAAGTAAAAGAAGAAAAAGATAAAAATCTAA
This sequence comes from Calonectria henricotiae, assembly GCA_020623695.1. Taxonomy (NCBI): domain Eukaryota; kingdom Fungi; phylum Ascomycota; class Sordariomycetes; order Hypocreales; family Nectriaceae; genus Calonectria; species Calonectria henricotiae. The sequence goes on along the minus strand of JAHVYB010000063.1, from coordinate 74,993 downwards.
AAATCCTTTTATAATTAATAGGATATAGAATTATAATATATAATATTTTAATTAATAAAGGGTAAGGATAACTAGAATAATCTATAATAGTGGGTATTTTAAATAGAGCTAGGTATTATTAGTTATTATATAGTGCTTAGAAGATGAGTTTTTAGAAAGGGAAAGCTTATTATATACAAAGGCCTAGTATAAGCTAGTTCTATATAAGAGAAATATATTAATTATAATAGAGTTTTATTAAGCATTTTATAATATTAATACTCTTTCTATACTTACTTATATAATTTGCTATTAAAAAATCAATATAATAGATAGAAAAGAGCTTAGCTAGGAGGATTAGATAAAAGGTTTTTTAAAAGATAATTACTATACCTATTCTTATCTAGATTATTTTCCTGCTAATAAACTAATCTTACTTTGTAAGGCTTATATAATTAAAATACTAGAGGGTTATATATCTTAAAGCATAAAATTATATTAGCTACTAGGCTATAAGTATATATATCTAGATACTCTTAGAGATTTAATATTAATTAAGCAAAGGTTGATTGGACTGAATACTTATTTTGGATTTATTATAAGGATTAAGGTTATAAAAAGCATAAAATAGAGCACTATATATATAAGATATATTAGAGGTTATATAATAATATTTCCTAATAATATATAAGATTTAGTTATAATAGTTTTGCCTTACCTACTTTTATAATCCCTTAAAGATATTTATATATTATAGTATAGATAGTATAGGCTAGCTCCTAGTAATTTAATTAAATTACTATTTATATAGTATAAGATTATTAAATATATACTTTACTAATTAATTAAGTTTAATTCTTACTATTAATATATTAAAGTTAACTTAGATAAATTAGATAGTTAGGAAGAGCTAGTATATAGTATTTTAAGTTAGGTTTATAATAGGATAAAGAGGAATAAACTATTAGCTTAGGAGGAAATAAGAATTATATAAATTGTATTATTGGAGGAGTATAGTATAGAATCTAATAAGCCTTAATTACTAGATTAGATTATAAATAAGCTAGGTAGGGTATATAATAATAATAATATTAGCTATAGTAAGGATTCTTAGAGCTCTAATAAGCGTAGTAGGGAGGAACTTAAGTATAAGGGTATAGGAAGTTTCCTTGATAAGATACTTATATCTAGTATATTTCCATTGGATATAATATTATAGGTAATTAATGCTAATAAACTTGAATTTGCTGTTTATATAATTAGAGATAGATATTTATAGGGGCCTAATTTAAATACTAAATTATATATTTATGCTTTAAATAGAACTAAGTTTGCTAATAGAAATAATTTATAGTTTTTTCCTAAAGTATTTCCAGTTCTCTTCCTATTTGGATTTAGTAGGCTATATTATAAGAAGGAAATAGGTTTAGATTAATAGAAAAATAGTATCTAGTCTAAAGGCTGTATTTTTAATAGGAATATTTTATACTCTATTATATTTATACTTGCTTAGAATTTCGGACTTTATATATAGATAAATAAGATAATAAAATAGCACAGTAGGTATATAGCTAATTATTTAGTATTACTATTTCTTATTTTTAATATTAAAATTTAGTATAAGAATAAGGGAGTTAGTATATTAAGTATACAAAGGAATGATTTCCTAGAGGTTAAGAGGATTATTTAGTTATTAATAATTAAGAGACTTAAAGAAGTATAGAAGAAATTAGAAGCTAGTAAGAGTACTTAGGATATAGAGATTAAAAAACTTCTTTATTATATCTCCTATTTTAATTATTTATAGGTCTTATCTTAAGAATCCTAGCTAGCTATACATAGAAGGATTAAGTCCCTTATTATTAGAAATAATATACTAATAATTTGGTTTATACTTAATCCTAATAATATTATAAACCTAATAAAGTTATATTTAATAGTATACTATAAGAAGAATAAAGATATTATATAGGCAATTTTGCTAGCTACTCTCTAGGATAGATATAAGAGGGTAAAGTTAGTAATAAATAATCTAATAAGCTCTACTATCTTCTTTTATTGTAAAATAGAGATATTCTTTAAATATTATATTAAAATTAGAGAGAAGTCTATATTTAGTTAGGTTAGGTAATACTTTGGTACTATTAAGATTAATAAGTATAGTATACTTTATATATATAGCTTAATATAACTTAAGGGTAATCTTAAGCTAGGAAGCTTTATTAGCACTTATAATAATAATAAGGGTAATAAATATATATTAATAGAGAGAGAAGCTATATTAAAATATATTAATTCTATCTTTACTAAAGTAAGTATAAGTATTTTCTTTATTTTTTTTTTCTTTTTTTCTCTTTTTTTCTTTAGTATAATTAAGATTTAATAAGATATATATATAATTATATATTATATAATCTAATATTAACTTAATAGGATCTTAATAAGTCTATTGCTTTTACTAAGGAAAATAATTCTAGGGTAGTATATAATAATATATTCTATTTAATAGCAGATATAAACCGCTTCTTAGAACAGTTTAAAGATAAAGCTTATTTCTACGTAAGTTAAGTCTAGATATATATATATATTGCAATATATGTTAAGTATTCATATAATAAGGAGGGGCAAAAGAAACGTATATATTAATTTAAGGTGCCTTAGAAGCTATTTAAGAAGAGTAAATTTAATACTAAGGGTATACTTTAGCTATAGCATTTATATCCTATGATTAATTATTAGAATAAGCCTATAGTAGTTAGGCTCTAATATAATTATAATATTTCTTTTATTAGTATCTAAAGTAAAATAATAGTACTAATTTATTATTTAACTAATTATACTATAAAAATCTAAGATCTAATCTAGAAATAAATAGCTATTATAATAGAACTTTTCCTAAGTATTAGTATAATTAATACTCTTAGTTTAAGTATAATAATTATAAACTATAATACTAAAGTAAATATTAATTATTAGTTTTTTAATAGAATTATAAATAGGATATTTACTAATTAATTAGTTTCTTAAGTTAAGGTAATTATATATTTTCTAGATTTACTAAATAAGTTTATAAGCATAAAATCATGGTTATATATAAATATGAATATATTATATTGGGCAATGCTTTGGCATTAGTAATATCTAAGATAATATAAAAATTAAGAAGATGATTTTATTTATTGCACTAGTAATAATAATAGTAATAGTAATAGCAATAGTAATAATAATAATAATAATAATAAAATTAATAGTAATATTAATAGTTTTAATTTAGATATTAAGTCTAATGTGGTTTTTATGGAAAGTAATAGTTAAAAGCTACTATATATTAAAGCTTATAATTACTATGGAGAGATACTTTATAAGCTCTGCTTTTATAATTATATCTCTTTAGTTAAGATAAAGAAGAGGATAGATTTTTCTATAAAAGATTTAGTAAAATTTGATTTTACTAGAGATTAGAAGCTAGATTATAACTGGTTCTAGGTTCTAAGGTTGCTAAGGTAATATACTATACTATAGATTAATAGGTTTATTAATATAGATTTTAGTTTTAACTTGAATTTAGATAAATATTATTAGTAAATAATAATATTTGCTTAGTTTATAAAAGGTATTAAATAATATAAAATAAAATATTAGTAGTGATTATTTTAAGTAGTATACTAATATTCTTTTATAATAGGGCTATTATTTAATATTTTATGCTATTTATATCCTAGTAAAGGTTTATTTTAGTAAAGTCTAGTAATATTAATAAAATATAATAAAGCTATAAATAATAATTTCCTAGAAAAATTTAAAATATTATTAGTAATATCTAATTACTAAAATAATTAGTAGAGAATGTAAGATATAATGCTAAGTAGTGGGCAGTTATAGGGGATAATATAATCTTAGATAATCTTAATATTTTAGATAATAAGGCTTAAGATCTAGAGGGCCTAATTATAATATATTGCTTAGATTAAATTGGTTACCTTAGTTAGCTTATAGAAATAATTAGAGGTACTATAGCTCCTAATTAGGTTATTATAAGCTCTAAACCCCTTACTTAACTTCTAGATTAATTTTATAGTATATATATAGATAGTATTAATAGTCTTATTAATAATCTTAAGACTATTACTCCTCCTAAGCACTTGGATTAATATATACTAATCTTAGTAGCTAGAAATAAACTTCCTAAGTAAAATCAAGTTTATAGTATTAAAAGTAAATAAAATAAAGAGAATAAGAAATATATATAGAGGATTTAAGGCTTAGATAATAATAATAAAAATAAAGCTTTAGGGCTAATTATAACTACTACTAAAACTAAAGTATTACTAAATTATATATTTATAGGTATAAGGGAAGATATTATAGAAATATTAGAAATAAATATTAGTAATAATAGTAATCTAAGTATTAGGATTGCCTTTAGCCTATTAATATTATTTCTCTATATAAGCAAAGAGATTACTAAGCAATTTATACTAAATAAGTAATAGAAAATTACTATACTTTTAATATATTATTATCTAGATACTATTCTAGATAATAGTAATAGTAATAATAATAATTTTAATACTAATAATACTAAGAATATAGCTAGTGCTTAATTATTTAAGTTCCTAGGTAGAAAGGGTAGTACTAGGAAGTCTAGGATTATTAAGATATTAATAAAGCTATTTTCTAGTAAAAGGCTATTATATAGGCTACTTATAATAGTAATATCGGGGGCCATAGTAGTATATATTAATAGAGTAACTATTTACTTAGTATATAGAATATAGCCTTATAATACCTCTAATAGGATTATTAATAATAACTAAATTATAATCTATATAGATAAGGATACTTAAAGGAGATAGCAATAAAAGTAGCTACTTATTATTAATAAGGTAAGTATATTAGGTCTATAAATACTAGCCAATATTAATAAGCAGCTTTATACCTCCTAAGGATTAAGTTAAAATTTTAAGGGGATTCTAATAGTGCTTTTTTTAGGGGACTTTTATTAGTTTTACCCTATATAAAATAAGTCCCTCTTGATACTATAGTCTGCCCTTAGGATTAAAAATAAAATAAAGGTATATATAATCTAGATATAATTTACTATTATTATTATGCTCATTAAATAAGTTTATACTATAAAAGACCTAGAGCTATGGTAGCTACTTACCTATATCCGGTAAGGAGAATAAGATAAGTTTGATCTAAAGCTCCTTAATAGCTATTACTACTATAAAGGCTAATCTATATTATAGGATAAGGGTATTACTATAATTATATTACTTAATAGTATTAGATAATCTTTAAATATAAATATAGTTTTAGCTTTCTAGAAGCACTATTAGAAACTAATTTAAATCTTTTTACCTTAGTATTATTAAAGTAAGCCTAGATTATTACTAGTAATAGAGAAGGAAGCTCTTTTTATAGCTAGTATTAGAGATGATAGTAAGGTTTATATATTAGTAATCTTTATATTTATACTTAGTATATTAGTTATAATAACTAAGAATATAAACCTTAGCCTAAAGCTAGTAAATAATACTAAGTATATAATATTAAAGGTAATATTAGATTTTAAGAGATTTTCTAATTATTAAATTACTTTATATATTATTATTTACTTTAGTCTATCTAGTAATCTTATTTTAATATCTAATTTAACTAAGGAGTTTAAATTTAATAATATATTATTAGGTATAATCTTACTTACCTTAATAAGTACTTATATCCCACTAGAAGAGGAGAAGCAAAGAAAGAAAGTAAAAAAGAGATTATAGTAGAAATATAATATAAGCTAGAAAGGGCTTTCTTATATTATATCCTTTATATATATAGATTATAAGATCTAAGGTAAAATACTTCTTGCTATTACCTTAGAACTTTGTAAAATAATAATAAAATTAAATATTAATATTAGGTAGCTTAAATCTATAAAGTGTGATTTATATAGCTTATATATATAGTTATTATACTATAAGATGCTTAATAGTATTATATTGCTTTTTAAGGTATAGGTCTAAGATATAGTAAGGAATAAGATACTAAAAGAAATACTTAATAGAAAGGCTAGACTAGAATAACTATATAAGATAATTATAAGTAAAGCCAAATTATTATTATATTAAGAATAACTATATATAGTATATATAATAGGATTTCTAGGGGGAAGGGGAGGTTTTAATTTTACTTTTTCTTTCCCTTCCTTTTCCTTTTTATCCTAGATTCTATTAATTAAAAGAATCTAAAAAAGAAAATTTTACTAAATAACCTAAAACTAAGTAGGCACTTATAATATTATTTAAACTAGAATTCCTATATATATTTTATATACCTTTTAATTAAGAAGTTTTTAAGTAATAAATCTTAAAAAGTACTTTCTAAGGCAAATTTCCTTAAAAATTAACCTTATTATATATCTTAGAATAATCTCCTAATAATAAGAGCTCAAGGCCTAGGGGATATTTCTATCTAATTAATTCGACCTAATAGGGAGGCTATATATAATGACTAATCGGGTAATATTTAATCTGCTAATAGCAGGGCCTGGGACAGGGGTAGCTAATAGGGATAATATATGTAATTATTAAGACTAGTAATTTTTTTCAAAGCTTAAATGACATTTTTCTGTACCAAAAAACACCCCCAGGATAAACCTATACTAATTAATCTAGAAATAGTTTATACTATTCCTTAGATTAGTAAAATATTAAATAAAGAGGTATAGCTCTAAGTAATTAACTAAGAAACTATCAGTAAAAATACCTATATATTAACCAAAATAATATTATAATTATTATTATTAGTATATAAAAGACTAGTATAATAATTATTAATAAAGTTCCTTATATCTATTATATAAAAGATCCTTTCTTTTTATCCTATCTAGATAGAATAATCCTACTACTTAAATGGAAAGAGAGCTAAAAATATAAAGAAATCTTAAGCTAATTATAAATAAGATCCTTCTTTGAAAAATATAATTATATTATAAGAAAAGATTATCTAGAGATATTAAGGGAAAAGGGAAAAATATTAAGAATTTACTCTAATCCTAGATTACCTTAAATCTCTAGTTACCTTAGAAACTTAGGGTTTATACTATAATCTTAATAATAAAATAAATATACCTAGAGATATTTAAATAGTAATTTAATATTTTATTATTATATATAATAAAGTAGAATTTATAAGAAAAAAGCTATTTAAGATATATTAAGTATATTTTAAAGGAAAAAATAAAGTATATTAGAAAAAGGTAGAAGGTACCTAATATACTAAAATATAAGATTATTTTCTTCTTAAAGAAATCTTCTTTAAGAAAAATAAAATATTTATTTTACTTAAACTTATATAAGCTTTTTAGCTTAAAGAATTTTATAAATAAACTATTAAAAAGATTAAAAATATAAAATAAAAGATTAGAATATTTTTAATTTTATATAAAAATAAAAAGTTCCTTAAGAATATTATCTTAATAAAGGTATTTTAAATACTCTCCCTAAAGAAGAATAAAGAGGAGAAGATATACTAAATTTCCCTATCTTTACTAACTCTCCTAACTCCCCTAGCTCCCCTAAAAGAAAGGAAAGAATCCTATAATCTAGACCCTTGTTACTAGGAAAAGATACTAGATAATATACCTAATATAAGAAAGCTTATTAATCTTAAGAAGCTTTATATAAAAAAGATAAAATATAAAAAAGAAGAATATAATATCTTTAAGAGTAAAGCTTATATTTTTTATATAATATATAAATAGGCTAATATCCCTTAAGTATAGTTTATAAGAGTATTCTCTATTATATTTAAAGGGAAGGCTACTACCTACTACTATAATAATATATATAATCCTTATAAAATCCTATTTTTTTATTAAATAGGAAGGATAATATAAGAGAAATATAAAAATAAGATAATATATTAGAATTACCTTAAAAGGTAGTAAGAAGCCTTATTTATTAAGATACTTTAAAATAATAAGGAATTACTATAAAAAGAGATCCTAAAAAAGCTTTTCCTAGAACTAGAAAATCTCTAAAAAATAGTCTTTATACTTAATTAGAATAAAGATATACTATAAATATAAATTATTAGTACCTATAATAATATTAAAGATTTCTTTTATTACCTCTAAAAACCCTTAAATACCTATAAAGGTATATATTACTAGCTTTAAGCTATACTAAGAAATATACTTATACTAAAGATAATAATAAAAAAAGTTCTCTAAACTAATAATTTAAACTAATTTTAGACTAATTAAATATACTAAGAATAAACTAAAAGCTATTATTAGTACCCTTAAGCAAATAAGGGTAATAGAGCTTAAACCTACCCTATATAACTAAGTTAGAAAACATACTATATTTATAAGAAGCTAGGCTATTAGTTAAGAAATTATACTATAAAAGAGAGAAAGGAGTTATACTGCAAGTTTAAGAGGAGCTATATTAATAAGGTATTTTTAATATTCCTAGCTTAGTACAAAGGGCCTAATAATAACTTTAATAATAATAAATCCCTTACCTCTAATAAGAAGAAAGACTAAGAAGGAATAAGCAAAGCCTACTATAATAATAATACCTAATATATCTTCTTTATAGGCTTAGTAAAAATTAATATATTCTTTATTTTAAACTAATTTACTAATTAAGTAATCTTATACTTCTTTATTAAGAGTAACCCCTTTAAGAAGGAGAAAATAAAATCTTATAAGCTAATATTATAGTTTTTCCTAAATAATTAATATTTAGTAATAATATTCTAAGGTATTATTTTTAATATAGATATTATAAGCTTTTTAATTAGTAATTATAAGTAATTTATTATATTATAAAGAAATATTATTTTTTCCCTTAAGCTTAATATAAAGATAATAGGAGAAGTAAGAATTATATTTAGAGAAGGAATTCTAATAGAGTTACTAGGTATAGCTACTATACTAATACCTTTTAAAATTATAATCTTTTATATTATATCTATAAATATCCTATTCCTTTTATTATTTTATAATATAAACTAATTAGGTATTTATTTTTATAATATTAAGAAATACCTAGAAAAAGATAATATTTAAATTCTAATAATATATAAATAGGGGTATCCTTAAATACTTCTAAAGGTAAAAGAATTACTTGCCTAGAGTAATCTTACTAAGGTTAAATTATAATAAATTTACTATTATTTTAATTATCCCTCTATAGAGAGACTTTTTCGGTGGTGTAATGCAGTGGTTAGCGCGCTGTGTTTTTCACAGAGACCAGGGTTCAATTCCCCGCACCAGCCCCCAGCCCAGGGAAATAGGTAAAAGAACATAGGGTTATTATAACTAGTCATTTTTCCCCACTGGGGTTTTTATAGGCAATAATTATAACTAAAATAATTGTGATATAAAGCTCTTATTGCTCCTTATAAAATCTAACTAAATGCTAAATAAGAAAGCATCCTATTTCTATATATAGGTTAAGTTAAGCAATTAGATAAGGGTTTTTTTTTAAAAAAAAAAAAAAAAAAAAAAAAAAAATAAAAATTTTATTTAAAAAGAATATAAAAAATTTAATATTATTAATATTAATATATAAAAAAAATTAATTAATTTTTTTAATATTTTTTATTTTTTTATAATTATTTTTTTTTTTTTAATTTTTTTATATAAAAATATATTAATTTTAATTATTAAGTTATTA
>JAHVYB010000063.1:1913-65318 GCA_020623695.1 Calonectria henricotiae | reverse complement strand
AAGAGTTAGTAGATAATATTAATACACTGTGCCAAAAACAAGTGATTTAATGGTAAAAAAATAAAAAAAAAAAAGTTGAAAAGAAAGTAAGTTATCGCAATAAATAAAAAAAATGAAATAAAAAAAAAAAAAGATATAATTTATAAAAAAAAGAAAAAAGAAAAAAGAAAAAAAAGGAGTTTTAATAAAAAAAAAAAAAAAAAAAAAAAAAAAAATAGAGAGACTTTATAAGCTCTTAAATAGAGTAGGTTACCTAATTAAGCAGGAAGCTATTAAAAAACTTACTAAAGTATATAAAAAATACTAGCTTTATATAAAATAGCTTATTTACTTTAAATTTATTATCTAGAATAATTATAACTTTAATTATTATATTATTACTAATACTTTCTACTTAAAAGGCAGGCCTATTTTTTATATTATTAATTTAGCTACTATATTTAATATAGCCTATTTCCTTTCTAATAAATCTATAAAGACCCTTTAAAGAAGTCTTAAGCTATATTAAATTAATATTTACTAAGAACTACCTAACTAGATTATTATAGATATTAGAATAAATTATATATTAAGAGAGTTATACTAAAAGGTAGAAATTATAAGTATCTCTATTAATATAATACCTATTAAAGCCTATAACTTAATTAGTAAGATTAAATAATACTATAAACCCCTCTATAAAGCTTATAAGATAATTTAAAAAGAAGACCCTTCCCTTAAGATTAATAAGGCCCTCTAATCTATAGTAAAGGCAATTAATAATATAGCTAGACCTAATAATCTTATTCTAATCCTCCTAATATTTAGGGTATATCCTTAAATAATATAAAGATTACCCTTTTTACTAGAAATAATAAAGTAAGTAAAGGCTATTTAAAAGGCAATAGTAAAAGTATATTATCTTTATAATAAAAGGAGAGTAAATAAAGCCCTAGCTACTTATAATAATCCTAATACTTTAGTAATTATTAATCTCCTACTAAAATTAGTAATATATATTTAGAGAGAGAAAGAAGGCTAGATTAGCCTATATACCCTTATTACTAATAATAGAGAAATCTATATAATTAAAGGTATAAAAGGACCTATGAATTTTTACTTAATAATAATTAAATTATATTATAAAGACCCTAAGATATAAAGTAAAATAGAAAAAAAAAGTAAAAAGCTACCTTTTTATACTTTTAATTATAAACCTTAATCTTAGTCCTTAAAGAATAAAAGTATAGCTTTACCCTTAATAAAGTAAGCTATAAGAATACCTAAGAAGGAAATTAGTAATATCCCTTTATAGTCTCTAATAGTATAAAAGAGAGGGAGAGGCTACCTAAGAAAGAACCCTATTATAATTAATAAAGTACCTTTTATATAAAAACAAAGAAAAGGATAATCTTAAAAGAATCTTATTTTACCTTTTATAATATATACTATTAAGTAATTTAAATCTAAAATTAATTATAAAAAGTTATTTTTTTCTATTAAAAAGAAATCTAATTTAAACCTAGTAATTTAAATATATAAAAAAGGTATAATCTTTATACTAGAAAGACTATTTAAAAGATTAATAAAAAAGAAGATTAAAGGTCTAATTAAAAAAGGTATATTTAAATTTATTCCCTATAATAAAAAATACTATAAAGGAATTAAAGTCTTTAAATTATAAATTATTAATAAGATAAAAGGAAAGATATTTAATAGACCTTATAAGAAGTTAAGACTAGTAATCTAAGGCTATACTAATAAAGGGAAAAAAGTTATTTTTACCTAATTACTAATAATTTAATAATATAGCTAATAGCTAATCCTAATCCTAATCTTTTTACTTTTAAATAAAGGTATTTTCTTATAATTAAGAGATATTACCTAGGCCTATATATAATTATAGACTAGGCTAAACTAAATTATCCTTACTTAGCTTCTAGAAAGTATTAGAAATAATTATCCTTAGAATATTATTATAAGAGTTATAATACTACTCTATAATATTTCTAAAGCTAGAATATATTAATAGGTAATATATAATAAGTACTATAAAAAAAAGCTTAAGATAATTATATTAACCTTTAATCTATACTTATTAATCTTATTAAAAGAAAGAAAAGATTTTATTATTATTAAAATATAAACTAATAATATAATTAGAATATTTAATAAGAAGTTCTTATAAAAAGAGGAAAAAGAACTTTAAAAAGTATTATTTAAAGCTAAGCTAAAGAAGAAGTTATTAAAAAAGAATCCCCTTACTTTTAATAGAGCTATTATAACCCTTAAGAAAGGCAATACTATTACTATCTACTAAAAGGGCTAAGGAAAGAAGATTAAGATAGTTAAAGCTAAGGAACCTAAGCTTATAAAGTAATAGTATATTAAATAATAAGTATAAGGAGTCTATATAGCTTTAATTTATTAACCTAAAGTATACTATAATTTATTAACTACTATATAATACTAGAAGCCTAGTATAGCCTAAGTAAAAGCTCTAAATAAAAGGCTTAAATAATAAAAGAAAAACCTTAATTATAGCCTTATATTTATCTTACTTAATCTTATAATAATAAAACTATTTATATTTATTAATAAAGTATTTATAAATAATTCTAATCTCTTTTTATAACTTAGATTTATTATTCTTATTATAAATAAATATATAAATAATAGAATCTTTATAATAAAAAGAAATATTATATATTTTAACTTAATTAAATACTAATAAATTACCTAAAGTATATTTACCTTTAAAATCTATAGTATAATAATAAGAGCTAATATTATATATATTCTTATAATAACTTTTATAGAAATAACTAATTAACTTAATTTACTCTCTATTTTAATTATTATATATATTAATTTATATTCCCTATATAAATACCTTATAAAAATTAAAATAATAAAGAAAAAAAGATTAATAATTAATATTATAATACTTAAATAATCCTATAAAAAATATAAGCTTTATAAAGTAAAATAGATTAATAAAAAAAATAATCTAACTAATATTTTTATAAAGGTAATACCTAATTAAGCCCTAAAGTATTTTATTAATAATAATAAAATAATAATTTAAATAAAAGGCTAAGTAATAAAAAATAAAATATAATAAGAAGAACTACTTAATATAAAAATAAAAAATAAAGGCTATTTACTCTAAAATAAAGGCTTATTCTAATTAGAAATAAAGGCCTTAATATAAAAGAAAAAAGCTTAAATATTAGAATATTATTTACCCTATTAAATAGTATATATTTTTATATTTTAGCTATTAGCAATAAGACTATTAAATAGCCTTACCTAGACCCGGAAGAGGTATTATTCCAGATCATATAATATAATCCTAATACCAACTTCGGGCCTTATAGCCCTAGCTAGCTAGAAGAGACAGAGAAGAATACAACAAGAACCCCCTTAGCAGCTGCTAGACCTGTGACCGTGAAAACATCACAACAACCCCCGGGATAAACCCACACATCCTAAATATCCCATTTTTATCCAAAAACAGCTAGCCTAATAGGCCCCAGCCAATTACCTTTGCAATCACCATTGTAGTCACTATTGCAATTACCATTGCAGTCACTATTGCAGTCACTATTGCAGTCGCTATTGCAGTCACCATTGCAGTCGCTATTGTAGTCGCTATTGTAGCTGTTATTATAACGCGTTACGCGATATTGCAGTCGCTATTGCAGTCACCATTGCAGTTGCTATTGCAGTCGCTATTGTAGCTGTTATTATGACGCGTTACGCAATATTACAGTCGCTATTGCAGTCACCATTGCAGTCGCTATTGCAGTCACCATTGCAGTCGCTATTGCAGTCGCTATTGTAGCTGTTATTATGACGCGTTACGCGATATTGCAGTCGCTATTGCAGTCACTATTGCAGTCGCTATTGTAGCTGTTATTATGACGCGTTACGCGATATTGATAAAAGGTTGAAGTTTGTTTGTGGAGCTACTTTTTGCTAGGTTTAGACAGGGATTTCTATCGGAATATTAGTTGTTCCGGGGTTGTTGAGCCAAATAACAAAAGCTGTTGCGGTAAATATCAATTCTCTTAATAAAATTCCTTTAACCACATCAATCTTCGATGATCTTCAGTCTCAGGGTCCCAGAACCAACTGTTCTTCATAGATACACCCTCTGAATTCACTTCCCAGATCCCATCAGTTACAAAATCTGTCCAAAGACATAGCATGGCATGCAGAGGCAAGTTGCCTGTATTTGACCCCCATGGCCGGGGATTATCCCAACGGACCGTGTTATAAACACCCTCATCAGTGACAATGATAACACTATCGCCATGGGACGGCGGTGTCATCATCTCTGTATAGAGTCCAGGCCAACGTGATGCCATGAGGCGATAGTGGTTTGCATACTCTTTCCCAAACATTTTACCGGCCTCTGGTTCTTGTTCGGGAACAGGGCCAAGGACAGCGGGAAGCAGGAGGGACGAAGGCTCGTCGTCGTCCTCAGACGAAGCCTCGATCCTGTTGCTATTTGCCGACTCAGCTCCGTATATTCTGATAAAGGACTCTGGGCTGAAGGTCGTTATACCAGGTCCAACGTGGGTGAATGGAGGACGCTTCGCGGCACAAAGAAATGCCTTGGTAAAAGAGCTTATTTTGTATTGCTCGACCAACTCCGGGGATAAAGGATCTTGAAGGGGGAGTCGGGCTGAGTCTGGAATACGTTCCTGAATTGCCTGAATGAGGAGCTCCCATTGTTCAATAGCTTTGTTCAGATCCGTAGGAATCCAGGGTCGTGCTAATACACCATCCCGTGGCGGATTATAAGGTCCTGGGCCCCAGTAAAACTTTCCAATCTCCCACATCTCCAAAGCTTTTTCCAGGACAAACTCAAGCGGGACCCATTCATCGTCATCAGGAAACACTCTACCATCTGGCCATAACATTAATCGCCAACCTCCCCAAATCACAAGACATGTATCAAGATTAAACCAAAGTCCATAATCGCCAGAGTAGGCCAGGGTTTTTGGGTAAAGCAGGATAATGCTTCGACCCTCTCCATCAGGATCTCCGGGGCATGTCGGATTATCAAACCATTCTGGTTGAGGTTGTTCGAATTCCGGTATCAAAAGAAGCTCGGGAGTATTGTATCTGCGAATAAGCGATAAAAATATATATAAGGGCGATCCTTCTTCAATATCAGTTCTGTTCTCATCTGGAGGTAACTCTAACCAGGTAGATATGATATCCTGTTTAGCATTCTCAATAGCACCCGGAATATGTGAAAGGGATTTGGCGAGAAGCTGATTGTGAAGTTCGGCGCATCGCACTGGATCAAATGCAATGTCACGATCGATATCCATGGTGAGCTTGCGGTGGTGTTTGAGGGACCGGGAATGGGAATGAGCGTGGAGGGACAAAACTCCTTATATATGTGCTGGTCACCCCACATAGGCTAGGCTTCATTACATTAGCGCTGGCGAGGGTCTGCAGTACAATCACCTAAATGCAATCCTGGATGATCGTGGCCCATGATTGTCATACCTCCTACTAATTTTTTAACGTTTGCACATTTCCAAGTTGAACAATGAGGTCTTCACATCAGTGGACGTGTCATGTATTTAGGGGGTTGAATTGTGTATTTATGAGTTGGGCGCTTGTGACCACCACCCTTAATTTCCTTATTTCCGCCAAGTAGGCGCTAGGTTGCGACGATTGACAGCCACGGCAAGGATTATTATTTCCAGACCTTGTTACTGGAGTATGTGTCTAAGCACGATTAAAACATATTTGACCATAGCATCAAAGGCGACCAAAAATAATCCAAACTAAATTCTAAAAGAGTAAAAATACATCTGTACGTGATTGAAGCTGGAGGCAGAAGGTGATCATTCTGGTTTTTATCTCACAGTTCAAACACCCTGTTCGCTGTCGTTGGAACCTGAATATTTGTTCATCGGGATAATGGTTGGAGTATGGACCATTGCGCCCTTAATACAAGTATTCTTCTCCAAGTCCATAGTTCTCGTGGCGACTTATTGGAATTCCAGGTCCCGCCTCATCCATGCTGCACTGGGAACATCCACTGGAAGGGTCATTGCAAGCTCAGGATCCTCACTCCAATCTTGAGGCCGGCCAATTATGATTCACAAACAGAGGGTCCAGAGAATGTACGCGGAAACCATGGTCCTCAACGGCTCTTTCATTATTGTGAATGAATTGGTGGTGAAAGTGTACTGGCAGGTTGTCCCGCAGACTTTTGTGTTTGATCGATAGACTGCCACAGTGTACCTATTGCACAGCAAGTTAGTTGAAGGAAGTATTTGAGGATTCAAGTATCTTACCGCCCTACTTCGGCTCCCTGAGCTGATGCGGGCGTGCCCTTGGTAGCTTTGGTAACTCCATTTCCCTTGCTTTTTTTCGCACCAGTATTTCCCGAGTTGTCACTCTTTTGAGCGGTTTAAATTTAGGTAACCATGCCGTAGCCCCAAATTCCTGCTGCCGCTGATAATCTGTGCAAAAATATTATATGGTTGAGGTTGGAAATAAGCTTTTGTTTTTCCCGTCGATAAATTTTAATGATGATAACACTAAGCGCTTTCGCCGTGTTGTTTTCCCACAATCCACCCCATATCTGGACTTGAAAACGCAGACACCGCTGGCTCAATAAATTTCGCCATTGGTTGGATATGGCCTCCAACGAGTAATGCAGTGCTCGCGCAGCTTGCGGTGTTCCCTTCACAATCTCCGCCAGAGCCGATAAAATCATCCCCAATGATGTCGTTTTGTGCTATGAGCCAGGACTCGCCCCGGCGATATAGCGACGGTTCATAATCGTCACAGCAGTAGGTCATGTATCCGCCCTATAATTACCATCGGTGTCAGTTTTAAATTTAATTCGTCGCTGTCATGGAAGGATCCCGCTTACTGAACAGACTTCTTCTGTACCCTTTGTACTCATTCCCACGGGAGGAACGAATCGATTGGTATTCTGTGTTAATCCTCTACTACCGTCCGGGCAAGCTGGTTGCGTTAGTTTTAGTTGCGAATATTGATACTCATTGTTTTGCTACTCACCAGCTGAACCACCGGTACAACGAAGCCCCTGCCCTCTGTAGCCGTACCAACCGCAAGTACCAAGTTTGGTGCCGCTTGCACAGCATAGAACCTGTCGTGTATCGTCTGAACAGGCCGTGTACGGACCAAGGCTACCAAGATGTCCTCTTGTGTACGTGATTGCATTGTACCCTGTCTTGCAGTATAGGCCACACAAGGTAACGTAGCAGCTTTCCGCCGCATCTTGGTCTTTTTGGAAGTTGATAATGTCGCTGTTAGTGATGCCAAGTGGTATAAAGGAGCTAAATGCATAGGATCGTTCGAGACTGTTTTTTGCTGATGATCCCAAGACACCTTGGTCAAGCGCCCAGATCATGGTACCCCCTAGACCTTTTCTCGAAGCATAATCTATCTTTTTCCTGAAAGTTTTTTCATCCTCGTAGCTAACCCACTACAAAAACCATTAGATATGAAGTGGTAGTAACGTGTATTACATACCTGATCAGTATCCCAGGTTATCCATTTCACCGCTGCTGCATCGTCAGAGTGCTCGGCCACGACCTTTGTCTCTCGGATGCGCTCTATTTCAGCCAGGGTGAGGACTCCCGGCGCATTAGAGCACGCCCCAGCCTTTCCTCCTTCCTTGAAGCGACAACCTGGACGGTTGCATGATGGGTCGGATAGGGTAAAGGATCTGCCATAGTAGGCCAGTCCTAGTACAATATTTGATGCACTAACCCCTGCTCTCCATAGAATAGAGAGAGCTTGGTCAATCTGGGTAAGATTGGTGTGTGGCCTTGCAAATGTTATGGACTGATATTTTTACAAACGACCGTTAAATAACATACCTTGCATATGGCCCGGTGAACTCGTTCTCTGCATTTATTAGTATATTGAATCAAAGCTGACCACATGCAAAAATTCTGGATTAGGCGTTTGTTAATCATTACTCACCTGCATCCCAAACACCATGGATATCGTAGCTCATAACATTGAACCAGTCAATATGAGGCTCCATCTTGGCAACATCGAAATGCTTGAGATACCAATAACTTGCTGGCAATGTAACAGATAGGCCATATCGACCTGCAAATGCTTGTTTCATTTCTTTACAAAGCAAAACAAAATTTTGTTTGTCGTCAGGGCGTCCACCACGGTCTTCGGCACCTGGATATTCCCAGTCAATGTCCGCGCCATTAAAGCCATAATTATCCATAAAGTTGATCAATGATTGGATAAACTTAGCGCGGTTAGTAGATGTTTTTGCCATGTCACTAAATGCAGTTCGCGTACTAAAACTGATTAGCAATGGTTTTCTTGCGACATAAACCTAGATATGTAGCAACCTACTCAGGATTATCTCCATGATCGTTAAACGACCAACCGCCGATAGCGATCCAAGTCTTCAGCGATCGGGATTTTCTTTTAATAGCGGTAAAGCCTCGCAATTGAGATTGGGCGTTGGCATCCATGGCCATCATTTGAAAAGATGTAGGATGAAAAAAGGCAAACGCAAAGTTAATGTGTGTGAGTCCCAACAGGTCAAGATCATCCGGAAATACTTTGTCGCAGGGACGTGTTGTTGCCCAGGACTCATAGTAGCCTATGGTTCGTACTAAACCAGGCATTTTGCCCTTGGGCTCAGGGGCGGGGCCACAATCTGACACGGTATCATCGCATTTGTCCACGCAAAAATCATCGGTTGATCCACAGAAACCGTAAATAGACTACGTAAATTAGCTGGCTTGTCAATGTTTCGATATACACTCTGGATTGGAGCTAGAATGAAGCGTACGCAGCACACGTTTAATGGGCATCTCTGCTCGCCCTGGGGAGCGTATGGACCACACTGCGCTTGTGCTTTGCAGTTAGATATGCAAACTTCGGAACCACAAAAGTTAGGGCCCTGTAAGCGGTTAGTTAAGAGTCAAGTAAGTAGATGACCTAAGATATCATCTTCCGATCGGCTCTTGAGAGCATTTCGTGCCAGTGCGCGGTGCCAGACTTACATATCCACAGAGCCCAGTTTCACTAGAACAACAGGCTCCATTGACACAGGGCATCCCTGGAGCACAAGTCCCTTCTTCCTGTACAAGTACCAACGCAGCCGAGGAATCATCCCGTGCGATGTTAGAAACCAATGGAAGAACTTCGGGGTTAAATTTAGGGGTCGAGTCGGAGAACTGTAGAAAGAGAGGCTTGTAAACAGTTTGATTCAGTGGTGGAACGGACCGATTTGGCAGTGTGGAATTGGAAATATCGCGGTGTTCCAATCGCCCTGCATACACAATATTATTGCACGCCAGTAATGCAACGGGATAAATGTGCGCAAAGCGCAGCAGGATCTTCATTTTGTTACTTGAACATGAGCTCTCAGCGTGTAGTTTTGAATGAAGATTATTAATATAAGATGAAGCTTGAGAATAATGCTGACGAAAGACACTAAGAACAGCTGCTGCCTTGTATATACGATGGTTATAGTTGATCCACGGCACGTCGTCCCGGGGATTAGTGAACGATTAGTTGAGCGTGGCGGTGACAGCCCCCTGCTGGGGCCGCCTGCAGGGGAGAACTGGACGGCTGGTGCCGCTTGTTAAGTTAGCGCGCCACATCGCAGTGTTTAAAATTTAACTCTTGGCACATGATGTACCAAGCAGTTGCTTAGGGCCAACAGCGAAGTTTAGAACCAACAACATCTTTCTGAGGGTCATCAGGTCGAATGTGACTCTAAAAAATTAAGCTCAGAAGGTCTACCGGGAAATCGTTCAGGTTATTCTGAACTCGGTGTCATTCTAAAGCAGCATTTGAATACCGTGGCAATTCCTAATTCTCTGGCACTTACATCTGAGAGCTCCCCCTATAATTATTTCCCTCATTATCTTCTTCTCGGATTTATTAACTGCCCTACATATACACTGTACAATTGATCGGCATGAAAACTCTCGTTTTGATATGGGCTTCAGCCCTGTTGTATTCATGCAATGCCAAATTCACCATGTACGCCGAGAGAGAACTTTCATCATGGGCGCAGGAACAAGGCGTTTCGACAAATTGCATGATGGCTCTGTAAGCCTTTCGAAGTTGGCGTGAGAAATCACTCTAATTGTTAAATTAGCAATAAAACACTAGACTGCGAAGACTACTTTCTAGAGAACATCATGGAGGTTGAGGTATGGGAATGGACCGCTGCTGAGCTCACAGACCAGTGCACTTCTGCATGCCTGACCGATGTCAATCAGTGGGTGACGGACACAAAGAGTGCCTGTGCGGGGGGGCAGATGCCGTATATGCGAAGTTTTGTCGTCCCATGGGCAATTCCAATGCTTTTCCAACACAAACTTCAACTTGGGTGTCTCCCAGGAGGATCTTCTGGCTGGTGCTGGGTAGATAACCAAGACTGGGAAGGAAAAGACTGGCTCAGGTATGACGAAGGCATATGTTACACCGGTATGTTGATTATTCCAATCAAAGAAACAACGCTAAAGAATGTTTACAGGAGATCCTGAAATCGATAATCCTCTCTGCTTCGAAGAAGGATTTGATCAATATGAAGTTACAGCCGAGGATAAGAGGCTCGCAAACATTTATGACGAGGAGTTTGTCAGTATTTGTTTTTACAAATTGAATAGTCGCTGACAATTGTTAGGTCTGCAGCGATTGCTTCTTGAAAATACTCCGCCATCATCTTCTCTCGCCTGTACTCGAGAAGTCCGAGTATACCGACTATCTTATTGAGCAATTTGATGACCTACAGACTTTTTGCTCCACATCAATGCCCGTTGCAACATCCACTGACTCTTTGTTCCTGAGCACAATCCCTTTCCCAACTGCTGCTGCAACGACACCTCTCGCCACGCCAACGGGCACTGCGGCTACCACGACATGTGCAGGGCAGCTCATTTACCCTAATTCGACTGCAACTTGGTGCCACCTTCTATCGCCCGAGTTTAACGTATCAACAGGTGATTTGATAATGCTCACAAACAGCGTTGTATGTGATTGGAGTACATTAACGGAGCCAATATGCGCCCCAAAACCATGCCAGCTAGCATATCTAGATTCGGACACTTTCTGGTCATGGTAGGTTCACATATTTGAATATACTCATAAGCTTACACTTGTAGTGAAATCGCGCGCGAATATATATCAACCGATGAATACAATGTGACCGAGGTCGAATTCTCGACATGGAACAAGAATATCCACGGAATGTGCGATCACTTGGAATTCGGACAATACATTTGCGCCAGGTGGGCCAATCTACCCTATGATAGCGATTTCCTAACATGACAATAGAGCACCTGGTGGCGTGTACGAATATCCACTTCAAGTTCATGCACCGACTTCGGCTGCATACTACACCACAGCAACACCCGCGCTACCCACAGCTACTGGAACAACAGAGAATTGTGGTAAATATCACGACGTCAAGGCGGGTGATTCTTGCTCTACTATAGCACTAAAGGAGTAGGTTGAATGATTCTTCTAAAACGAACTGACACTGACCCTCTGAAGGAGCATCACAGTGAATCAGATTCTAGATCTGAACACGGGTCTATGGGTGAATTGCACGAATCTTTATCTAGACTTTTCGTATTGTGTTGCTCCAGTTCTTGATCCCCCCGTCAGTAGCGATGGAAAGTGCGGTCCTGCAAACAGCCATGCCATCTGCGCTGGCTCTGGCCATGGTAACTGTTGCTCTTATTCTGGACAATGTAAGTCAAATCGCATTTCATTCTACGTTGCTAATTCTTTCAGGTGGATCCGGTTCGGAGGAATGCGGTGCTGGGAAATGCTACAGCGGCGGTTCGTTTCCGGTCTATCTAATCTCAGCCGTTTCTTATGATTTGCAGGATGTCTAGATCCAAATGATGCCGTTAGTGAGGATGGCTCCTGTGGTCCAGACCATAACGACTGGATATGCGCCGGTGAAGCTGTCTGGGGTAAATGCTGTTCCATTTACGGATGGTGTAAGTAAATCCTCATTATATTGAGCGCTTGTTGACTCGCATAGGTGGAAATGGGAATCAGCACTGTGGTGCAGGGTGGTGTCGTAAGTATCTTGATGAACTATGTCGAAATTTGCTAATACCCTCCAGATAGCGGACAATGTGATCCTGACGATGGGGGTCCGTCAAGCGATGGTTCATGTGGACCATCATTCCCTGGCAATAGGGTTTGCCAAGGTACTCAGTTCGGATCATGCTGCAGCATCCATGGTTTCTGTGGCGACGGCCCTGACTTTTGTGAGTGAATACTATAGCTTTCTTTAATGTGTAAACGTGAAATGTGAACTTTTGAGTATTTGCTAAGAATGCTATGAAGGCGGGCCGGAGATTTGCCATTCAGGTTCTTGTACATCTTAGAAGAGAGATAGGGTTTATAAAACCGGAAATATGGCTAAGAGACATGCTGCTAGAAATTGCTCCTGATACTAAGAATGAAAATAAAAAGAAAAGTATAGATTTGGTTAATTAGCAAAAATGAATGCTACTATGACCGGGTCATAGATAACAGCCAAAAAAGAAAAACATACAACAGCGAGGATTCCCCGGTCGTCACCGACCCAAGTACTAATTCACCACTTCAAGTATATTCAACTTGGATAATCTTTTGTTCGATAGCGTTATCTCCCCGTCTGTTATGATTTATTGCAACGGTTCTTAGATTTGGAAGCCCTACCTCTACAGTCATTAGCACAGAAATACCTGCCGCAACCCTAGCTATGACTGATGACTTTGATCCGGTTTATACTGCGATCGGCTCGTGGCTGCTACTTCAGGGTGAAGCTATGTGAACTAGTGGTCGCGATCGTCACTAGATATATCCAATTGCTACAGGCGATTGAGTCTGTAATTTTCAGATGGTCCCTCTACTGTTATTGACGGTATTTCTCTGTGAAAGGGTATCCAAGGCCGTTCGGGGCAGGCTTGCTGGATCTGGTCATTACCATCAAGTTCATGCTAGACTATTGAGACTATCTACTAAGTGTAACAGTAGTTAGGTTTGAGGTATCCAACAAAGACAAACGTGGGTTTTATGTCCCCGACCCCAACATAGTGTGGAATTTTGCATAGCAAGTTGGAAAAGTTGTACAGGGTGGGTGTGCTGATGTGGCTGGGCGGTTCAGCTCCATCTCGAATGACGCAATCGCTCAGCTGAGGTTTAGTACTGTATATATACACTATGAGAAGACTGAGGCTGCCTTGCCGGCGGGGAACTGCATGAGCAGATTGGATTCAGGCCAACCAAAAGTCTTCTCCTAGCTGTAGCTGCAGCCGAAAGTATACTAGCATGCATAAAAGTGCAGGAAAACCAACACAGCCATTAAGCGCCAAGTCTCCATTTACGTTTAGAATTGGGGGCCGGACTACGGGAAGTGGTATTTTTAAATGGCCATGCTTCCCATGAATAGGCTTTCTATTCTGTTTGAATCACCAAGAGTTGAATTCTTTCTTTTCATCGAGTTTATGTGCTTTCCTTTCATATACATATGCACTATCCTCAATTTGAAATAAATCACAATGAGCGACAGTTCACAACATGAACGACAGGGCCTGATGACCACTTCCGGTGGTCATAAAGAGGGCCAAAAGAAGCGCAAAACTCTAGAACAGTCTGCACCTTCTTGGTTCTGGAGAGTAGGCTTATCAACAACATTGATTATAATACCTCTCGCTTATATTGGTTAATGTAATTCCCGGTATCATAGCATACTTGATACTGACCTCCATTCAGTACTAGTCGGACTTATGATTCATCTGAATAATGCAACGCAAAGCTCTTTCGGTAATAACATATTAGAGGTTCTAATGATTGCCTCTACACTCTGGCCTATCTCCTTTGCAGCTATTATAGGGCCGCTCCTCAAAACTATTGCACTTTTCTATGCCAAGAAGGGTTCTACTCTTGGGTCATTAGAATTTCTTTTGACAAGCCAAACAATAACTATAGCTATAAAAAACCTTTTTACAATTAGAGCTTTCCGGTTTTAGTTTATAGGCATTATTGCAATTTAGTATCTTAGTCCTCTTGGAGGCTAAGCTACTATTTACTCCCTACAGGTACAAGTAAACTCTCAGATTATCAATATTCCTATGATATATTACCCTGGGGGTCAAATATCCGACCTTAATATTTTCTATGGCACAGCAGGGGACTCGGGTGTATTTTCTAGTATATCAATATCACACTGGCTTATTTTTCATATAAGAAATATCATTATAACTTTATTTTATAGACCAGATATATTGGTTTTACATACTAATAGCTCTAGTTATACCTTTAATAATACTATGCAAATAGTCGGTGGTAAGTAGCAAGCATCCCGGCTTGGAGAGCGAGATTTATGGCGAAATATTCGGATTCCATTTATAGAACTACTACTAGAGTATAACCCTAAAAACTCTACTGCATGGATTTCTGTCCCCTCGGATATGGTTGTGCTATATGCATTATTAATTAGGATCCCTATACGTAGTGGTTCATCTTCCGGGGTCGGCAATGCCACTATGGAGGTACAATCACACTACCAAACACTATCATATTCTTCAGGGTTTATTGGGGACGATTGGGTGAAGAATGGATCTACAAAACTGTTCTTCCATAACACGAGCACGAGCTCACTACCGCTGCGAGCCCAAAGCGGAGTGGGACCAAATGGCGCGCATCCAAATATATGGTTCGACATTACCAATAACACTGCCGCTAAAGAGCACCTTGGGAGCGTTTTTTATCCTGAATCCGAGCCTTCGTCTAAACTTGAGCTGGTTGTTGGGGGAATGTGTCCTGAAGGAACCATGCTCCGCATATGCACCATTAGCACATCTTACGCAGATATCAAAATCAAGTGCACAAGATATAATATGTCTGACGATCTTACATATCGAGCCGATCAAGTCCGTCATACTCCTGGATCACCTGTCGCCGGAAATATGACAGCCATATCAAGTCTTCGAACCACAAACAGTGTCCTCTATGAAATGCCCTTCTCCACTGCAAGCTATCATATATTAAGAGCCAGCGTATTAGAGAGGTACCTGAAGGACCCCCCTTCAACATTTAGCAATACAAACTACGGTTCAGGATCTAGTGGCTGCTTATTGAATGTTTCTACTACGGTCTTCAAGGCCAGGCTTGCCACAGCTCTAAATACTGCTATAATGGCTACGTATAATAGTAGTATTATAATAGGCGGAGATGGTATATCCATAGGAGATCGCAATATACTGTGGTATAATAACATAGGGATATGGTCAGAGTTTACTAAAAGTACCTATATCATAAAAAGCCCATGGTTCTCCATTTTCGCATCATCAACATTATTATTATTTATTTGCACTATAGCAAATATCATAATTCGCCAGTTCATTAAGGCCCTAGACTTTTTGGATAGTATTGCTAGGTTAACACGAGATTCTCCATTTTTAGATACACCTTGGGAAGGTAGTGGAATAAGTGGCTCCGATCGGCTGCACATACTAAAGGACACAAATATCAGAATTTGTAATATTAAGCCTGATATGAACATCGGAAGAATTGCTTTAACAACAGAAACTAAGAGCCCTGGGCTGGATTGGAGAAGAATGTACGAATAATCAGCTTATAAACAACAACTACTTCAAGACTATGTTTTTTATGTTATTTACCTTCGAACATGTGACACAATATACAATTACAGGGTCTCATTATATTCTAGGAGACAAGGCAACCATATAATTTCACCTATGACTGTATGGCCGCAATTGCATTAAAATTGGTGCAAAATAGATCGCCAGCAGTTCGTGGCTCATCTTTGTGGTTGTCTCCACGCTCTCCAGTTGTCAGTTGACACATTGGAACGAGATCTGGGAAGAGAATGTATTACACCATTTAGATTGGTGTCGGCAGGGGACACAATGTCGGTGGACCTCTCGTCGCGAGGAGAGAACCCTCGCGTGGGCAATTTCAAGCCATGTACCACGATAGCTTTGTTAGACTAGTTCAGTTAGCTTGATAGACCCCATCTTCATTGCAAATAAACGATGTCAACTTACAAGAGATTCACAAAGGTATTTGAGTAAAGATATCAATGAAATAATTTCGACTCATATCCTTGGTTAAATGTGTCAAAGCATAGCCTCAATCGAAAGGCGCTCCGAGGGTTAATGTCCATTAAACACTGCAAGATTGAAAAAGCCCTTGCCTAAAGGTTTCACTAACACCAGGCATAAATACTTCCAATGAGAGACTGGGTTGTTGTAAAACTCCTAGATCCTTTGTGAACCCTTTAACTCTGTAGCGACGGGTGATGTTTGGCTAGTCGCTGTACGAGGTGATTAAGGAATACCGAGCGAGCTTGGTGTGTCCAGCTTGGTCTTTTTCTCGTGGGCTTCCGATTTAATAGGGAAGGGTGCAAGTACAGGCTGAAATAGAGGTGTAGAGAAGCGATGCCCGTAAAGATTCTTATAAATTTCTCCCCTCATAGTTACAAATTAATTCCAAGTCCCATAGCGCAATTTCAGTATCTGTAATGTTTGTTTATAGACTTCTTACAGAATATTCTTAGAAGGGGCAGATTTAGAGCGGATAATTCGAAATCTGTTATGTATTAAAAAATAATTAAATATCAAATATCAAATATCAAATAAGCCCCCTGCAGCAACAGCTATTGTGGTAGTGGTGGGGTAGGTTTAGTGTACTTTTGTTGCTCTAAACGGTGTCTATACACCTTTCCTATGCTGGCTCCGTAATAGGGTACCAAAAATGGAGGTCAAGCTTGAATAGACAAGTTCTTGACGGGATCCCGTATTTTCTAAGAGCTATGGTCGTATGTATCTGTAGGGCACTGGAAAGCGCATTATAGGGATACCTCTAAAGGGTTGGCAGTGCAATGTGATACATGGGAAAATGCGATATATTGTGGCAGCATTCTGATCAATCATAAGCCTCAAAGCTACTCTATTCCCCGTTTATCGCATTATCAGTATGTTTATGCGATGAGGCAAATGCTGTCGTGTTGAAAGTTGGTTGATAGCACTACACACAAGGGTATTGTGTGGCATAGGGCAATTGTCTATTCAACTTTGAATGTTCTTCATTTACTCCCGAGACGTAACCTAAAGAGTTATGATATCCTAGAACGATTTTAACATGAAAAAGGAATTTCTGAATAGACAAGGAGACAATCGAGGATTGTTCCTTCCTGGTTTTCACTGTTTTTGACTGGCTTTCATACTTCTTCAAATAGGGCCGGCAAGTGGCAACCCTGGAGGCGTGGGTAACTCAGTTTCCTGTTGCGGGAACTACCCTATCAAGAATTTCCTTTCCCAATCTCATCAAAAGCCGCGTGACAATTGCACCCGCCCTAACACCAGTCCCAATTTGTGTATTCCTCGCCATTTAGTGCACCTTCAACACAAATTCGATAAGGCTGAGCAATAATACTCTTAGAACGGGGCCACATAGGAATTGACAGTACCGTATGAACCGTAAACCTTTCGGCAACCGAAATCTTGGAGAAAATGTCTTAAGCACCAGGCTCGGATCTACAGCCCCAAACAAGTTGGGAGCGTACAAAGGGGACAGCAAGATTAACGCGCGCAAATCCAGACACGGATCCGGACTTCTTCTATGAGATACATTCAATGATCCACAACACCCAGCGTTGCGAGAATATTGCTACATAACGGATAATACTGAAAAAATTATTCCTCTGTACCATTAATGATCGGTGTGCACAGGAGAATCTAACCTGTGGGGGCTGTACTTAATCTGTCATGAGGTTAGAAGCCGAGTGTTCACGGAATGAAGGACCTACTTCGAAATGTTTTCCAGGTCATCAATTTATCAGAAAGCCAGTGTTAGGCTACGCGAGTGCTCAAACGATGGTGCCATCTTCAAAATCAAAGGCAAATGGAAAGAAATATTCCCCCCTCGCATCGTAACCATGGTAGTCGGCATAGTCGCAATCTTCTTCAAACTCGAAGGGAAAAAGAAAGTAGTATCCTCCAACAGCATCATGGACATCATAGTCGTCATAGCCATCATCAGAGTCGTCTTCATAGTTGTCGTAGTCGCCTTCAACATCGGCCTCATCATAGCCATAGTTATCAGAATCGTCCTCATGATCGCTGTTGTCTTCATCATGGTGGCCATGGATTGGCATCATTGTGCAGTTTTGTGGATGAGGGTCCATCCTGGCATTGATGATGCTGTTAATGATATCGAAACAGTTTACAACTGACACGTCGAGTATTGTACTTTCCCGGGAGATTTGTTTTATTGGGAAAGGAACTGCAATTAGTTCTAGGCAACCAGTCAGATGCTGGCAAAATTCGTGGGCCCAAGGCCAAACCTCCTCGTTGTCGGTAATGACTGCGATGCCTTTCCTTCCAATGAACGTCATGATGTTGTTCTGAAGACTCCCAGATGGGTTGTATAGACTGAGGTAATTCGGTCCATTATCGTTTCTTTGTAATGTTAGCCGGAGAGTTGGCACCAAGGTTACCAAGGCCTGGCCGTTTGAATTGCGAAACTGGGGCGGGTCGCCACCTCCCATGCCCCAAATAACTGCGCCATAACGAGAATCCGAGTCCATATCAGTATCAGCATTCTGTGCCATTTTCAGTTGCTTGGGTTGGTAGATTTCCGAGAGTTATGGTGTGCGAAGATAAAAAGAAAGCAAGAGAAAACAGTCGACGCGTGTCATATTTGCCTACTAATCGACAAGGCTAGTTTGCAAGTATACGTGTAGCACGTGACGCTAATTCAAACTTGTGCGTCGTGAATTGGAGCTAGAGTATGTTTGTAGGTGAAATGGAGATGGATATGTCTTTCGGTTTGAATTATACGTGTTCTACTCATCGATGAGTCTGTTTGGCGAAGAAGAAAAAAAGGCTTGCAGCCAGATTATTGATGAACATTATTATATTTCACATTGCATATTGTGGATCCGAATCAGTTTGAAATGCAACCAATTTTGACCTAATCAGCCACATTCGTGCGTTAAAAGCGGTGGGTGCACCCGGAAACTGTTTAAACACACTCGGAGGCAGTAGGATTATCATTAATCAACCCCGACCATCCAAAATGTGACAATGTAATAGAAATAAATCAACTCTTTTTTTACATCGAAATTATTACTGTAGAATTTATCTCATTGAGTCACGACATTATTTTCGCCCTGTTGCGCTGTTCGGCTGTGGAGATGGTGGGTATTCTTGTCTTTGTTAGCCCAAGCCTTTTTCCCTTCATCAGATTCGGCTGCTTGACTCACCCCAGACAATACCATAAAAATCTCGACTATATCTGTCACCCTAATTAATCGTTCACGTATCCGGTATTCAGTGAAGATTAGTTCCCATGTTAAGCATAGCAATTTTGGTGTATGCACCAATTCTGCGCAAGTCTCTAGGCAAATGTCACATACTACCCGTTAAGGCTCATGGCTTTCTACTATTGGTGGGTTAAGTGACAGCTAAGAAATTGGTTCCGGCAAGGCTTTAGGCAACATCTAAATTTGTCCCGCACGAATTCTTTCCGGAAACAAGGGAGGTCAATGACGAAGTCTGTGTGGATATGGCAAATTTGACATACGAAGGAATTAGAGACGGATGACTAATTGAAAAATCAGTATATCGAGGGTTGCACAAGCTACTCGAGAGCTCAGATATCGTAGGGTTGAGGAGAATTCTCATTTTGAAGCTGGGCGCACTTATGTGGAGTTGCTGGAATCTCTTTCAGGAGACACAGATAGATGAGTTGGAGGAACGCTTTTTAAAGGCGCGAGTGCTCAGAGACATGTATTCTAGTGCGAAGAAGATGAGGTTCTACCTGCTTACTGGGTTCCCTATGTGCACAATGGGGTATAGTGTCTAGTGGTGTCTAGTGGTGTCTAGTGGTGTCTAGTGGTGTCTAGTGGTGTCTAGTGGTGTCTAGTTTCGCACTAAACATCATGCAGGGTCAGTTGAAGTAGGAAAGCTCAATTAAACGTCATACTGGTTTGGTACAAGTTTGTTGTTAGGGCCGGATAAGTTGGTGCGAACAATTACAGGTGGGTCTGACTCCCGTGGAGGCCAAAATAAACTACTTCTTCAAAGACAAGGCGACATCAGGAAAGGTTTGTTAATCAAGATTAAACTGAACATTCTTTGTTTCAAGTCATAACCATAAATATAGCAACTACCTTGTGTGAAATATAACTACTCTGGATCACGGCCGCTCATAAGATGCGCCAGCACTTGGTCTTTAGTAAGTTCCGCGTACTTTGGAGGTTGTCCCGGCGCTGCAAGATTGAATACGCCACTGTACGTAAAAGATGTTCCAACATCATTTTCCTTATAATCATCATAATCATCTTTGTCACTATCCTCGTCTGTAGACACCCATTCTTCTTCTTCTTCTTCAGCGGTTTTTCCTCCGGGCGTTTTCAGGACCGGACTGCACGTAGTTCCGGCATTACAGTCGTCACAATCATGCTTTTCAAAACATGTCTTCTTATGTAATTTCCAGTCCTTTCTCTGGTGATCCTTCCCACAATATCCAACCTCCTTGCACTTTGTACATCGTTTTATGCCCGTCGTTATACCACACACCTTGCACGCCAAGGGCTGAGGAGAGCTACTTGGCTGAGAATCACCCTTGGGTAGCCCATTGATAAGACCCTTTTCAGCTTCGTATAAGCATTGCCAGGAATCGCAGAGCGGGTGCACGTCAATACGAATCCAGCTGTTGTCGGGGTCGTGGCAGAATTCGGCCGGGATTGGAGCAAAAGTGCAACGGGTCTTTCCACATGTAATGCATTTAGGGCCACCACGCGCCAGGCAGGCTGATTCGTGCTTCTCTGCGACAGATTTGATAGTGGAGGCAAAAATTCTGCCGATTTGGACAGCTTTGGCAGGATCTGAAGGCGGTGCTTCGGCGACAGCTTGAGGAACAACGTGGTCGAAATGGATTTCCTGACTCGCAGGATTCATTGGGAAGTTAAACTTAAATCTAACCGACCGTGTAGCCATGATGTAGCGAGGGCTGCTAAGGCAAAAGGGATCAGGGAATCGCGCTTAGACGTTCGTAAATGATCTCAAAGTAGCCCCTGGTGAGGCCGTCATTATCTTCCCCGCTTTGATACACGTGACATGTTGTGTCATACAGTGTTTTTCGGAGTAGTTTGACGTCATGACTTTTCTTTTTTGTTTGGTGTTGTGTCTGGTGAGTTGAGGGTACTGAATGACGCCCAGATATGTTTCTATCTCTGCAACGACAGCGTCAATAAGAAGTTTTTTACGCCGCCTTGTTTGCACTATAACAATTTAAAAAGCTTTATGAGATACTGATTCTTGAAACTAAATTTGAACAAGTACCAGAAACAATGGACGATTTACTAACACAGGTTTTGCTTTTTATTACACAAGCATACTTTCTATTGGCTCCGTACATCTCAAGTAATTCATGTAGCCAAAGGCTTCCGCAACGTATCTGAATTTGATGAGATTTTACATTACACGTCTATTTCTTGAACTAACCCATCTAAGATTAAACGATCAACTATTCATCGCAACACGATCCAACTAAATCTCGGTTACCTCTATAATTAAAATCAAGGATTGCTCCTAGCCAGGCAGGATCGTTCGAAGCAGCAAGAGCAAGATCCAGTGGGATAATATTACTTCTGGATTGTCAACCCTCACAATTCATGGCAATTGATTCGAGTTAGATGGCAATACAAATTAGAGAAATTGCAAATACTATTCAAGACTTAGGCGAGAGGGCCTAACGGTTACTGCGTTCATGCGTTAATTAAGCAACGATCTTCATGGATATGACTTACATTTATGCCCGAAAATAAACTCTCTATGCTCACCCAGTTATTGCTTCAAGTGGTGAAAAGAGAAGATCAAGGTGCCAATATTCATAGACGGGGGAACGGAGATGAGACTCAGCAGTTCGGAAATAAGGGAGAGCCTACCCGAAAGGAGCCAAGCGGCCGGAGTCGATTGTCAATATGATGATGTTGGTTCGTTTTAAGAAACACTAACCATTTCAAGGTAGCTTCGGCTAGTATTATTGGCACATTTATCCCCACCTACCCACTAATCATTTACGCAATTCGAGGCGGAAAAGATGTAGAATTATGCCGGGGAGCACGCTGACACCGTTCAAGGTAGCCATGGATAACCAAGTTTCGCCAACTGAATACAAGATACCCGAAGGCCATACCGTCCTGGAGCGCTCCCCGTATGAGAAATACTGGATTTGTCGAGTTCTGACTCCCGAGAGGTGCCGATGGAACCCCGAGTCACCCCCCGCATTCACAAATGGCCTTTGTGCGCTGTACGCGGCGGTATGTGCCTGTCATAACGACCGTGCACGCTGCTACCCGTAGGCGTAAGGTGGGGCACACGCCTTCACACCTCGTCCCGAGGTAGGCCCGGAAAAGCTGTGTTAGCTGGGAAAATCTGTGTTAGCTTACTATTTATGATTTATGCTGTAAAATGACCGATTTTTTGATGGTGGTTATTTATATTTTATGATATAGTTATTATTTGAGATATAAGACTGTAAATAGGTTAATTCGAAAGCTATAGAATAGCTGAAAATGAATATATTAATAAAAATAGTAGAAATTATATTTTTTAGCTTAATTGAGCTAGCTTATAAAGAGCCTTTCTTTTGATTATACTTTTAGCTCTATTAATTATAACTTATTTTCTTATTACTCTAGCTATTTATTTAGTTTAAAATTTAATAAGGCTATTTATTATATTATAATATATACTCTTTTTTTATAGTAAGATTAGTAGGCTTAAGAATATAAGGAAATTATAATTTAAACTTAATAATACTAGAATTATTATTATAGGGGGTAATAAGGGTATTTTTAATAGTATTTCTTAGTATAAAAAGTTATTACTAATATTATTTAGAAGGTTTTTAATATTTTTAAGTTTAATATTATTATTATTATTATCTTAAAATAGCTTAAGGCCTATAAATTTAATATTTTTATTGCTATTTAGCTAAGTATATTAATTTATTATAATAATTAGTCTTATAGTATAGGATGCTTTTTCTTAAGCTTAAGAAAATATCTTTTTTAATAATTAGGATAATTTATTATTATATTGCTTTCTTTTAGCCTTAAGATTATTATAAATATTATAATTATTAGTATTTTTAAGCTATTAGTTTTATATTAGCCTTGGAAGGTTATAAGCCTTATGGAAAGTAGATTCTTCTTTCTATAGAGATTTAAGCTTTTTAATCTCTTGAAGAATATAACTTTGAGTTATATTTAGTTACTAATAATCTTTCTTATGCTTTTCTTTAGCTAAGGAAGCTTTATATTAAGCTTAAATATTAGGAAAATTAATATTTATAAGAAAATTACTAGTTAGCCTTATTTATAACCCTCTCTTTCTTTTCTTATTATATTTTTCTAGTTAAGAAAGGTGGTTTATTAAAAATACCTTTTATTTATAATATATTAATATAGCTTTAGAAATAATATCTTTAATAAGGGTTATTACTTATAAAGTAGGTAAGCTTATAAGCTATTAGTAATATTAATAGATATTATCTATATAATCCTAAGTATCTTAAAATTAACTATTTATAAGTAATATAACTAAAATAGAAGGATAAATAGCTTTTTACTATTACTAGTGCTTATTAATAATACAATTAATTATAGGTTTTAAGTTTATTAGCTAGATATTAGATTTTTTAAAGCCTAATATAATATTATATAATATAAAGCTAGCTTTATAGATTTTAGTAAATATAGAGGCAAACTATAGGTAAGTAAAGGTAAGGTTACCTTTTTAAAGTGATTTTTAAAGTTCCTTTTAATATATATTCTTAAGAGGCTAAAAAATATTAATATTAAGTGATTATATTAAGTATATAGAATATAATAGTAAAAGGTAGATTATAATATTAAATTAAATATAATATTTAATATATTTAAAGAAAAGGTAATTAGAAAAGTTATTAATAATAAGAAGATAGTAAATTTTATCTTCTTTAGAATATATATTTAGAGAATATTAATATTAAATATCTAGTATTATAGGATTATAAAGCACTCATCGTATTTTTATTATATTATAATCCCATAGTAATTTGTGGATTCTAGTAGGACCTCCCTTCCTTCTTTGGTTCCTTTGTTTTTAGAATCTCTATTTTATTATATATTATTTTATATTATTAAGCTAAATATTATATATTTTTAGATCCTCTAAGAACCTCTCTTTATAAGAACTTAGGCTAATTCTAAATTATATATTAAGATACTTTAATATTAATTTTATTAGCCTTTATTATTATTTAATAAAATTAATATTATTATAATTAAGATCCTTTCTTTAGAGTAGCTTAAGCTCCTATAAAATAAGCTTAATTTTAATCCTAGTAGCTAGATTATTACTTAGGCATAATTTATTATTTATTTTATTAATAAATTTATTATTAGACCTCTTAGGCTAGATACCAGTAGCCTAGATCTCTTAATATATATATCTATATATAGAGTTAGATTTAGGAGGGGTATTATCTTTATAGATAAGGTAGTATTGGAATGATATTTTGATTAATATTATTTGTGGGTATATTTGTAGGTATATTTATAGGTGCATTGAAATGTACTAATTCTGGCTATTGGGAAAGCTATCTTTTTATTGTGTTTTATTTCTATCGGAGAAAGCTTTATAGTTTTTATCTTATATTGCCTTTAGGCTTCTAAGGTAATTGTGGGTATAAGGGCAATTGTACTATAGGATTTAAAAGTTTAAAGGTTTAATATATTCCTTGGTATTACTATCTTGTTGAGCTGTCCCTTTCCTTAGGGGGATATAAATCACTTTTATACCTTGATAGGATTATAAAGCTATTTATTATAATTAAACTAAAATTAAAATAATATTTTTTTCTTTTTAATTATAATAGAAGCTCTCTATAAAAAGGTATTAAAAGTATAAAGCTATTTAAATATAATATATTAATTACTAAAGCTAATATCTAACTAGGTAAATTATATACCTAGAATATTATTAATATTAGACTAAGAAGCTAAAGGAAATATCTTAAAAATAAGCTAAGAAGAAATATTAATTCTAATAGTATTTATAGCCCTAATTTATATATAGGACTCCTAGTTTATAGGATTAATAACTTTAGGGCATTAAGACTAGGTTATATAGACTATAATAATCTTAATATATTCTTAAATATATCTAATATAAATTTTATATTTATTCTTATTTTAATATTTAAAGGGATTAATCTTATTTTCTATAATAATATTCTAAAGATTTAAGTAGAACTTATTAATATCTTTAATATTAAAAACTTTAAAAGCTTTATAAGTCTTATTTATAGCCTTAATATATATCTTTTAAAACTATAGATTTTAAATATAAAAGTTAGGATATTAAGATTTTAATATATAATCCTTTTTAATATCTTAAGAATATAGAAATCCTAATATAATCTCCTTAATTTATATTTTATTAGCTAGAAAGCCTAATCTTTTTAGCTATAATATAAAAATAACTAAAGCTATATTTTTAGGTAATATTAAGAGTAATAAGTAGCCCTTTTATTTATTAGTAATAAATAATAAAGGACCTACTTTCTTAATATACTAAATAATCTCTTTAGATATTTTAAATTAAATAGTAAGAGCTTATATTAAAGGTAATATTTTAATAAGTTTTAAAGCTCTTCTAATATTATAAGGAATATTTAAATTAAGTACTATAAATATATTTTTTACTAATTTAGCCTTAGATTTTTCTAGTATATTTTCCTAAGGCTTATTTTTCTTAGAATTATTATATTTAGCAAATATCTTATAATTATATAATATTTACTTAAAAATCAATTAATTTAGTAGTTTTTTTAAAGCTTTTAGTAAAATATATATAAAAAACAAGTAATATAGATTTTCCCGGCTGATATAGCTTTTCCGGGCCTACCTTGGGACGAGGTGTGAAGGCGTGTGCCCCACCTTATGCCTACGGGTAATTAGATCGCATTGGCTCTATTCTGCTGCCTTTACAGTTACAAACCTATATTACAACCAACCCATTCTTAATAAGATTGCGCAAACATTTGATGTTGATAATGAAACGTCAGCGCAGATCTCCACCTTGTCGCAGTCTGTCTATGCCGCTCCTTGATGTTGCTACCTTGAGCCGTCCCTCAGGGACACAAAATCACTTTTATGCCTTAATAATGAACAAGCGCTCTCTGTGAATTACCATCTTTTAGTTATCGGCAATTATGTTAACCTAAAGCATCAAAAATACATAAATACAAAATTCTATATTTTGAGGTTTATTTAAATATTATTCACCAGCTAGAATGCTAAATTCGGCTTCATAGTTATATATGTTCTCTTTGTATTACTATGATCAGATTCCCGTATAACCATTTGTTACTCCTTATTTTTTTGGGGCATGTTTTAGGGCTGGTTTACTTTTCACACGCGTTTCACAGCGTATCTGTCCAAAGGTTGAATCTTGATTTCAGAAATCACAGCGGCGGAGCGTTGGGATCCTCCATGCACTGGTCGATTCGCATGATCTGCTTGCCAGTAGCCTTGGCCCGCTTGATAAACTCGGGAAAGTAATTGACGGTCGAGTTGTACGAAAAGTGCATAACGACCAGGTTGCCCCCCTTTGCAACGTCAGATTCGAAGGATTCAACTTGCTTCTCTGGCGTGCTCGTCTCAGCCCACAGCCAATCCTGAACATCGACACTCCAGTTGATGATATAAGCATCGTCCGACCCCGAGGCAACTGCCCAGCGCTGACGCATTCGCGCGCCTTCGACCCCGTAAGGTGGGCGGAAATACTGTGACTTCTCGCCGAAGATGCCGGTCATGACTCTGTAGTTCTCATTGTACTCCCAGTCAATGCTGTCTGTGCTTTGGAGGCCCTCCATCCTGGGGTGAGTGTATGAATGGAGCGCAATCTGGTGTCCCTCGGCCTCCAACTCCCGGTAGAGGCTAGCCATGCCCGTGGAATTGTTCTCGAGCACGGCACCGACGGCGAAAAAGGTCACCTTGATGTCCTCATCGCGGATAATCTGCGCCAGCCTAGCAGCGTACGCTGGATTTCCATCGTCGATGCCGAACGCAAACGAGTTGGGCCGCTTGCAGGCAAAGACGAGAGTGCCGGAAGGCAGCTTTTGAGGTATGGTAACGCCCGAGGGAATGGAGGGGACGATCTCAACCTTGGTCAGTACCACGGCCTCGGTGGTGTATATGCCCCTGATGGCGACGCTACTGACACGCTGCAGGTTGATGTTGAAGTGCGAAATGGGTATGTAGATATCGTTCCCCTTCGCGTACCGTCCGGCCTCGAGGCTGTCCCTCGTCTCGGGATATGGTGCCACACTATCGTCGCACTG
The DNA here is from genome assembly GCA_020623695.1 of Calonectria henricotiae. Classification (NCBI taxonomy): domain Eukaryota; kingdom Fungi; phylum Ascomycota; class Sordariomycetes; order Hypocreales; family Nectriaceae; genus Calonectria; species Calonectria henricotiae. The sequence continues at coordinate 37,907 of JAHVYB010000063.1, read as the reverse complement.
CGAATTGTGCTGTTGCAAAGAGACGGAGAATTTAGTGTGGCCCGAGTAGGCGATGTGCAAGTACGCGCCGCGGTAGTTGCGGAAGTCTCGGCAGCCCCTGCTGACTAGTGTGGTGAAGGCGTAGTCGGGACCAGAGGCGACGATGGAGAGGCCGCTGGAGCCCCAGGTGAGGCTCAACTCATCGCCACCGTGCCAGAATCCGAGCGAGTTCGTGTTTGAGTTGCTAAAGGTGTCGATTACAAAGCCCGAGACGGTGGCTTGCGGGGCCTCGACTGTTTCTGTTGGTCCCGCTGGGCTGGTAGCTGAGGGTACTACCCAGCCGCTTGGGGTGCTCCCGCAGTAGAGTGCCACTGGGCCCAAGGTGAGGGGATTGTTGGGCGATGAGAGCACGATTGACCTCAGCTTGGTCAGTTCGAGACCACTGAACTTTGACCAGGGGAAGCTGTACAGCTTCTCGGTCCCATCGAATGTCCAGCCAAGTTGGGCTGTCGTCTGGGTCGACGTCGCCGTCGCGTCGCCGTCACATGTCGTCTTGGAAGACAGCTGGATCCTGAACGTGGTCCCGGCCGGGGCCTTGATCCGGACCGAAATGCCACCATATTTTGTGGCATCTATACATCCAACCTGTGAGAAGAAGTACGACGAAGTGGACTTTGGCGTGAATGTGACGTGGTGGTCACTGACGACCATGGATTGCATTGTCCCATCATCACCGGTCGGCAGCAGGAGTGAGTTGTATGCCAGGAAGCTAAGACGCGACTGCGACGCCCAGTCATCTACCAAGAGTGCGGAGCACGACGGGGAGTCAGACCGAGTCGTGGTGGATGGCCTTGAGGTGAGTGTGGTCGCGGTAGCGGCTAAGCGGCTTGGTCAGTACTGGGAGAAGTGAGGATCATGTAACACTTACTATTAGTTGTTGGGCCCTGAGCACAGACAAACAGGATCTTGTCCAACTGCCATTGCTGCGTTGACGAAAAGGACTCGAGGACAATGGAGAGAGCCGCGTTGATGTTGGCCCCTGAAAAGCTACTCAGTGGGATACGGAGTGTCTGCCAGTCGCCGGTAAGGCTGGTGACCCGGAAAGACGTCTTCGTCCCGATCGTTACCGAACAGCTCGAGGCGGTGTTTAGTTGGGCCGTAAAGGCCGCGCCCGACACAGGTGCCTTGATGTCAAGCTGTACGTGCGTGTACGAGTCAGTATCCAGCGCCTGGCAAGGGAAAGTCTCATAGAAGTAAGCTCCGCTCTTGGGTGTGAAGCTGAGGATGCCGCCAGACGCGGACATGCTAGCCATGCTGCCATCATCTATTGAGGTTGGTCAATTAAAGTACTCATATAACATCAAAACAACGAAGTATTAGGCTTCCTACCTGACGTCCACGATCCAAGGTTGTTTTCGTTTGTTGAGAACGAGTTGGACATGTCATCCACCAGGAGATTGGAAGTGCACGCGGCAGCGGCAGCCACTGCGCTGTATGCCGCTGCCAGTAGGCATTGCGCTTTGAAGTGCACCATTTTTGTTTCAAGACTCTGTTCTCAGGGTTCAATCTGACGAGTTTTAGATGAAAGAATGGTTGTCCTTGGAAAATCCCTTACCAACCGATGTGATAATGAATGCGAAGCGCAGTGACAGGCGGACGACGTCCATCCTATATGCAGTCAGAGCACGGCAAACATGTCGTATAGAGCTGCACCAGACTCTTGGCAATGAAGGCCCAAATCCCCTGGTTTATTCTAAAAATGGTTAGCTGAAATGCAATGCGACCTGAGTACATGCAACGAGACAGACGAGTGAGTAAGTGGCGTGTCGACTAGGCCAATAGACCAAAACATGGACCGGTTCAGGCACAGCGTGCCTGAACTGCAACACACATCAGTATTTTATTGTGGTATGCAGCATGCAGAATGTTAGGTCCGTCCCACAGACCGGGGTCGGTGCTTTGGGTAGTATTGAAAGGCGCTGCAGTCTGCCCTCCAGTACGAAAAATGTACGGAAACAGAGCGGAGCAACAACGAAAGCTAGCTTCAGTTTTGGAATATGAAATGGATGATTAAATTAAATTAAACCAAAATAAAATAACACCATAGAATTAAGTAAGAAATGATATTTAACAATAGATATTTCTTAAACTGCTTCATTTTTTATGCTGCTATGTTATACTCTCGATTTTTATACAATGAAATAGTCTCTGGGTGGTGTGCTGAACCCCCTGGTTCTCATGGGCCGGAGCTGACATTGTCTAGTAAAACCCGAGGACTTGGCGCAGGCTCACGGGACCCGCTACCTTACAGCATAAGCATAAAGCATGCTGCCAAGCGGTGACATCGTGGCGCATTCGGCCGACGCAGGCGAAAGAAAAGGTCGACCTCTAATCTCCTCCAGTGCGCAGTGGCTTGTGGGTCGGTCAGTAATCATCTACTAGCTTGCGTCAATGGCTGTATGCCGTACCCGTAGGCTTGGGGGTTGCATGGGAGAATAGGCATCCGTACATACTGATCTCGTATCGGGTGTGGTGCGGAACGCTCCTCCATGCGCTCTCAAGGGGGAATAATCGGGTCGCTGCAGCAGCAATTGGTCCGCCCCCTGGCCCCGTGCGCACTTGGCGTTCGTCAATAGTTTAAATATTGCAGATCAACTGCGCTCCGTAAGCAGCCATCACACCATCGGAAGCGGAACAGCTTCCTATTCTGAAAGGGGATCAATACAACCACAACCTCTAGACGGCCACACGTTCATGACTGACGTGTGGCTCGATCGGTTAAACACTCGATCGGCTAAACAGACGATCGACCGCGTTTAAACTTGATTGAGTTAGATTGCCCAGGCCAATCACGACACGGGCCACGGGCTGAACACAACCACAGGCACAAAATCGGGCCCAAGCCGGCTCCCCGCATCTGGGGTAACTTTACTAAACATTTGTTCCCGAACACTAATAACCAGTAGTCAATAACAACAACTCGTCGTCACCAGATATAACCCAATGGCAACGGCTACCGATGATACATCGTCAAGATCGGAAAATCCCTGCAAGAGATGATTCCCTGTACGCCTGTTGCATGGTGTGATCCAGCCAACACCCCCAGTCTGTCTGTATGTCTGTCCACTACCGCACCAAGTGTTGCCTGTGCTTTGGGTGCAGTAGCTCGCCCCACTGCTTGCTTACTCCGAGCCGAGTTGCTGACGTGACAACATCCCTACCCACAGTGAATAATGTCAACAACGCAAAAATCAAGTGCTCCAAAGAGGGGTCATCCTGCAAGGAAGGAAACTTGGTCCCCGTCTGTAATGGGCTGGCCCCACAGAGGCTAAAGCGATAGCTAGCGCTACGGCCATCAGTGGATGTTGGTCCACTATCCAATTGAGGCAAAAGGATACGTATTGATCAAAGCCGACAGCTACTCTAATCAACTAGCTATATAAGGCGCTGAGGCAAAGCCTCAGCCCATAACACCGTCATGCAGAAGGGCTTCACGTGGATTAAAGGGTGGCTGGAAATGGAACCTTTACAGGAGTGCCCAGAAGCGTTGGGCCTTGGGCCTTGGGCCTTGGATTTTTATGGCCCCAGAGGGCAATAAAAAGCACACAAAACACAGCACACAAGATATCTCGCAATATAATCCGTGGTTATATAATAATCAATTGTTGAGGTTGAAAAGGCTCATTTCAAGGAATAAATGGATGGTCAGACCCTAAGAATGAAATATGACTGTATCAGCATTCAGGTGCATCTCGCTCTATACAGTAATTCGGCCGCCAGTGCAGACACAAGGTAATCACCAAACGCTCACAGTGGTTGTGAACGTAGTCGGTCCCGTAACCGATGACAGCACTTTCTCAAGATTCCCAAGCTTAGTCAGGTTGTAGGCTGCGTTGGACTCGCCGCCTTCTTCGCCACAATAGCTGGCTGCCTGTACTACGTCGTTGTAGTTGGCCTCTCTGTCCATTCCAAAAACCATCCATGCCACGAGGCCTTGGCTCAAAGTGTCCCCAAGGAAGGTATAACGTGCGACTGGGTCCATACCATCAGATTCTCCGTAGAGAACACCATCCTCCGCGTTCAACGATTGCGTTGGTGTTTAAGGAATAAGGCTCAATGGTATCGGCAAGGTTGATTAGGTCCTGGCCAAAGAATATTTAACCGATATGAGAAATTTTACCCGAGTATAATTAGATGGTATTATTTGGGAGTAGTATTGCATTCTGATGAACGAGAACATGTATATGGGTGGCGCGTAGGGGGATAATGGCCTGGAAACATGGTATCAAACGAAACAACACCCATGCCATTGGTCGGTTGGATGCCCCTGAAGAATGTGGTGTTCAGATCAAGGGACTGGTTGCCCACTTTATCAACGACACCAGAATATATTCCGGTGGAGTTACAGTGTCATACGTCCACGTATAGGTCCGTTACTGGCTCACAGGTCTTGTATGAACTGGACCTGCAGATGCAATGGCACTCCAGGTTCGACATCTACAATGTTGGGACGGATCAACACTCCAGCCACATCTACATTCTTGATTAGTACCTACTCCCACCTAAATAGAGGGATGCGCACAGTATGGGCCGTAGGTGGTCTCATGAGAGCTAGGTGTCAGAATATAAGCGCACGTCTTTGTAGAAGTGTCCTCAAAACAATAGGAATAAAACTCACCCTTCTCGTCAATTTCCCTCTTCTTTCTCTCCTTAATGGGCTTACCGGCCCTTCTCGCCGCCACCTGATGCGTAGCCTCACGCTCCTTGAGCAACTGGTCACAGTGACTGAGAGACTTCGAACGGTGTCCCTTACCTGAGACAGTATGACCACTGATGCGTTTCTATAAGGTCTTGTGAGCTTTGCGTGTTTAGGATATAATTTTAAATGTCAAATGTAGGATTTGGCAGGCATGGAGTTGCTTTGACACTGGAATTGTCTATTGTGAGATGATGTGGTACATAGGGAATATTTTATACTTGGAGCCAGCAGCCTGGCCAAGTAATACAGGGGAGCCGGACGGATTTTACATGGACGTTTGAAAGCTTGGTTGTTTTAAACATAACAATTTGATAAGTTCATAACATGATTGCAAACAAATCTAGTGATGCGCGAGATATAGGTTAGGACGGCAAATCCGAGCAACAGAAAAGGTAGCATATCAGGTGAGATGCTAACAGTATACTGGATGTACACAGACTCCGTACGTAGCCAAAGTATCTCATATCTGTCTGTTATGCAAATGAGAGTGTTTTCTACGTCGGGCGGTTGCTTATGGGTCAGTGAGAGCACTCGCCCGATCAGGTCCATCCGAGACCAAATCGAGTCCTGTCGGATGCGGGACTGTTGGACTCCCTTAACAGTGACAATAAAGCCACTCAACTCCATACGACAATCGAAACCATCGAGCTGCCGGCAAGTGAAAGACTGGACTTGTCCGGTTGAAAGGTGATTCCGCCCATTCGGCTTCGGAAAGATGTTGCTTATGCTGTAGTGCGTACGCAATTTCGTAAAGACGGATATATCATCACATAAAAGGGAAGTGATCGGCCGACATGTGTGAAACGAGATCTGTGAGAGGTTTCGGAAGAACTTTATTAGCCCGGAGTCACCGCCAAGCGGGTTCACACGTGCCTCGCTCTCCTTTTAAAATTCCAGGGTTCCTCTAATGAATGAAAGCGCTGTCGAAATATTGTCTTCGGGAGTTGTGTCTCTGCGATTGGATCGAAAGCCAGCCTCCGCAGAGCTGAATATGGAAGCATGAACCTTGGTGCAAATCCCAATCCGTCTCCGACCCTCCCAATTGGAACCATCTGCACGTCAAATGGAAAATCAGGTGCAACTCTGGCCCAAGCTCTAATCATCGTACACGAAAGAACAAAGTTTCCTCGGACATCACGCCAGATCAGTGTCAGCTCTGTGGTCCTCACGAGTATAACGGAACAAGTATCCAAAACTCATTGTCGGCATTCCACAGCTACAAGATGTGCGCTCGAGGTAATGAATGACCTTGCTGTCCGACTGGCACGAAATAATAGTTCCATCATATCCTCTGCGCTCAAATGAGGCTTAAGATATTGTGCCTGTAAGGGTAAGTGCTCAAATCTCGACAGATTGGGTCAAAAAGTGTCCGACAATGTTGTTTCGAGGTGGAGACGTCATGTCACTATTTCACCGAGTTCCGCCCATGAATTATGAAAGCTTCTTCCAGATTTCATGGACCTTCTTGTAACAACAGAAATCCCACCTGTTGACTTGTTCATAGGAAAAGGGGTACAAGCTGGCGGCGAGGCTCGGGGCCAAGTGCCTTTGCAAGCCTAAATTAGTTCTTGGCCTATTATTCAGCTTACCCAAGGCAAACTCCTGTCTTTCAAAAAGTCCCGCCGGATTTCTTGTGCGCCTGCTACATCTCACAAGGCAAGTCCTTCCTAGAGCTACTAAACCTTCTTGCAACAGTTTTCCGAGCGCTGTGAGATCGATTCCTCTGAAAGGTTATAGAGGTAAAACGAGCCCGTTGACTATGGGAACGTTTAGGAGGTTCCGTATCAGATTCCCGTAACCTTCTCATTTGGTCAGCCGTGGCTGTAGCTCAAGTGGCGTTTCTCGTAGACACCGCGATGACTTAAGGATAAATGTTATGTTATATCTTTTAGGAGTTCATATCATCTATTTGAACCTCCAAGGCACTTTAAAGATTTCTCTTTGAGCAAAGCTTATTTTGCCGCAAGCCAATCGGGATGTTGTGGCAATGTATTTGTTAACACGACGGGCACAATGTGGTCGTTGGTTGTGAATATGCTGTTTCATGTAGACTTGAATGTCGAATGGCTATATCCCTTTGAGTGCGGTAAGACTGCACATCCGTACCGGACCCACACCGGCATCATGGGGACTTCTGAGACCAGGCAAATTTGGTGAAGTTCTTTGTACCGTTCTCATGCTAGTACGATATCATTGGTCAATGTCTTCACGGGCACGGAAGTGCAGTCTTACCGCACTCAAAGGGATAGTCTCCACAGGGGACTCGGCTGGGGGATTGTTAAATATATATCCGATCCAGAATTTCAGCATTTTTGTCCCTGGTGCCGGACTAAGAAGGCGGTTCAGCTTGCTAGTATCCTTTTTTTTTTTTGGCCTGGATCATTATATAGGTCATTTACTCATTGACCGGTTCATGAAATGATGGTTTAAATCGCCCCAGAAATCAGACTCCAAAATATTTCGAACAGATATATAAATCGATTCTATTGACTGGTGAGTGCCTGCTTCATGGTTGCACTTGGATGTAAGGCGCTTCCTTCCTTTCGTACGACATTGTCCGACCGATGCTCTTCGGCTTCAACTGTGTCTCACTTGCGTGGCTGTCAAGAGTCGTGAGCGCCAACAAAACTATGTTCCACATATCTTGAAGGAAGCCCACAGGAACAGACTTTGTCCCATTGACTTTTTATATTTATCAAACCCGATGTGCTTGACTTGGATGACGTAACATTTTGGTTATCCTTATCTGACTTGTACGGGTAGGTGAACCTGATGCAGCGGTAGCATCAAGAGAAGAATATGTCCAATATTCCATTTATGTGTGTGATGGTTCCGACCTTTTTCTACCCTAGAATACACCAAACAGCGGATATCGTGACTCATTGATCGTGACGGAACGGATACTCGGAACTATGATGTGGTAGTGAAACAAAATGGATAGTAAGAACGTGGTGGTGAAAAGGTTAGACTTACCTTTGTCGCTGGGCTAGGGAGCCAGCTTCGGACTATATATCCAGCCAGCAAATATCGCTGTAAAATACCACGGACGCCCCAGCTGTGCCTGACCGTGCTAACCGGCTTTTGCCTCCGGCAGCGGGCCCGGCCTTGCTCCGCTTGAAAACACCACAATAGAAGGCACAGATTTTGGTGAAAGTATATTACGTATTCCAGTATGTATCTGGTATGTGCTATGTGTATGTTATCTAATGATTGAACAAAGAGTATTTTTTTTGACTGGTTATTGAACAGATCACTTTAGCGTAAACCTTCGATACCTCATTTTAAAGAGGCAACGCTGGAAGCTATAGTCCTCCACTCTGCGTTGAGTCCTCCAACTTCTATTCAGCTTTGCCTAACAAATCAACACGCTCCAAGGGATACTCAAAATTATTGAAGGATTGCCGCTGCTAACAGGTACTTTTTTGGTACTGTGAGGTAAGTGGAGATTGGTACGAAGCTTAATTATTTGTGGGGAAATATCACAAATCAACTGTGCACTTAACCAAGTGATAATAAGCGTAAGGTCACCACCTCCTGGAATTCTATTCAACCTCGGGCGGCGTGGTCGCCAATGGGGGTGAGAAAAATACACATCTCCCCATCTTTCTAAGCTGACCAATACATATGCCGAGCGACAGCGTCATGTTAAAGGAGTGTTTACTAGAAGCGGTGGCTGTCCACCAAAGACGGTTAATGGTGGTGAGGCAGATTATATGGGACCTTGGGGGAAGGTACATGGGGGCACAGTGAGAATAGTTGTTGAAGGGACAGAAGGAGGCTGGATTTGCTTTTTGCTTAGGTGTGGCTCAGCTTGAGCGAAGAGTAGATTCCAGGTCTAGAAAGTACGTAAAGGAGACAGATACCGTGCGAGTTACTAAATCTCCACGTGCGCGGTACGCGCCATCCTACGAACAGCATGGCGCGCTCAACGCGTCGCGCTGTAGCGCCCGTGCGCCCGTCCATACTATTTGCCCACTAATATGCAGTTAAACAGGGTTAGTATACGGAGGTTGACGCTTGAAATAATGTTAGCTTGCCCCACTAAAGCAAGGGTGGATTTTGCGTACACATTTGCACAAGTAAATGTAGTAGATATATAAATTATAAAAATAATAATATAAATATAATAGTATAATTTTAACAAGATATTTTAAAAATATAATAAAAATAATAAAATAAATAAGATAAATAAGATATATTTATTAATAATTAATTACTAATTAATTTAAAATTATTTACTTTTTATTTTTAAGAATAAAAAGGAAAGTATAGGGTAAATAGTACATAAAAATGTTTTTACTGTGACCAAATCGGCCCCCCTGCTCCAGCGGGGCGAGCTAACATTACTTCAAGCGTCAACCTCCGTAAGACCCTGATGCCGATTGCAAGCATTGTCCTAGACATAGGCAAAGCTATCCCTTTAACTGTCGTAAGCCTCCACCCTGGTCAAGCCCCCCACATGACCCCGGGAAAAGCAAAGTGACCTCGAGTGACATCAATGATGCACAAAATTACCCGCACTGAATTTACTACCCGTAGGCGTAAGGTGGGGCACGCATGCCTTTACACCTTGTCCTAAGGTAGGCCCGGAAAACCTATATTAGCCTAAAAAAGGTATATTATTTAAAGGACTTTGATTTTAATTATAAAATTAATTATTTTTTAGTATTAAAAATTTAGATTTTATAATATAATTATTATTAAAGGTATAAAACTATAAATAGGTAAATTTAAAAGTTATTTATATTTAGTTAAAATATAAGTAGGAGGCTTAACTGGGTAATTCTAGGAGTAAATATAATAAGTATTTAAATAATTATAATATTAATTTCTTTTTATTCTAATTAATAGAATAATTAACTTTATTTAATATTATAATCTTAATACCCTTTTAATATTAAAAATAATAAATTCTATTAAACCTAATTTAATATTTAAAACTAGGGAAAAGCAGCAACTGCCCACAGTTAAGCTATAGGCAATTACTACTTTAAAGGCCCTTAAGGAACAAAAAAATTTGGTTATAAAAAGAAGAGGAAAAGGTATTAATTATACTATATATATATTAATTTTTATATAATAAGGGTTTTTTTTTATTAAAAAAAGAATATTTAATACTAAGTAATTAATCTAATAATTATATAGATAATAAACAAAATATCTAAGAAGCTAAATAATATAAAATACTAATTATATAATATAAAATACTACTTATTGTATTTTTTTATATTATAATCCCATAGTAATTTATAGATTCTAATAGAATACTAGTCCAGATTTCCTAGACCTCCCTTCCTTTATTAGTTCCTTTTTTTTATATTTATTTTATTCTAAATTTAATTATCTATATTAAATTATTAAACTACTTATTATTATTATTTATATTTTCTATAAATCTCTTTTAAAAGTTATTTAAGCTAGATCTTTTTTTTATAAATAACTAATAATTTAATATTAATTTTAATATATCTTATTATTAAATAATAAATTTAATATTATTATTATTAACGCCTTTTCTCTTAAATAGCTTATATTTTTAAAGAATAAGCTTAATTTTATTCTTAGAATATATAATATTTTAATATTATAAATAAAAAATTTTCTTATTAAAATAATATTTATTTATTATAATAAATTAGATATTAATAGCCTAGATCTCTTAATATATATATTTATATATAAAGTTAGATTTAGGAGGAATATTACCTTTATAGATAAGGTAATATTAAAATAATATTTTAATTAATATTATTTATAAGTATATTTATAGGTATATTTATAGGTATATTAAAATATACTAATTTTAACTATTAATTCTCTTTTTATTATATTTTATTTTTATTAGAGAAAGCTTTATAGTTTTTATTTTATATTATCTTTAGGCTTCTAAGGTAATTATAGGTATAAGGATAATTATATTATAGGATTTAAAAGTCTAAAGGTTTAATATGCTCCTTGGTATTACTACCTTATAAAGCTATTCCTTTTCTTAGGGGGATATAAATTACTTTTATACCTTGATAATATAAAATACTAATAGTACTTAGTTTATATTAACTTCTTAGTTAAGTATTTAGATTATAAAGGTTAATCTTAGTTAAGTAAAGGGACTAATATAACTTTAAAACTATTCTTATTATCTATTTATATTTGGTTAAAATACAAGCAGGAGGCTCGACCAGGCAATTCTGGGAGCGGATACAATTAGTGTTTAAACAACTATGGTGTTGGTCTCTTTTCGCCCTGACCAACAGAACAATCAACTTTCTTATTATCTATTTCTATAAAATTATCTATTAATTCTTTTCTATTTATTAATTTAGTAGTTTTAATCTACTTAACTTTATTATCTTTATTTTTATTTTTATTTTTATTATTTATTAATATTTCTTTTATTACTAATAATTACCTTTTGCTTAATATAAAGTAATTTTTATTATTTTTAGGAAATATATATATTAAATTAGGGATATTTAAGGTATTTAATTTAGTAAGTATAATTATTTATAACTTTTTAGCTAGAGTAAACCTTCTATTTAAGTTAGAATTAATTAAATTAATACTAATTAGGATAATTTAGCTATTTACTATTAATAGTATTAATATTTTAAGTTTTTAAATTAATATTTATAATCTCTTATACTTTATAAGTAAGATAATAAATATAAATAATAAGCTTAAAATTATAAAAGTATAGTAGTATAGTACAGTGGTTAGCATACTATATTTTTTATAGAAACCGGGGTTTAATTCCCTGCACCAGCCCCCAGCCCAGGGAAATAGGTAAAAAAGGGTTATTATAACTAATTATTTTTCCCTACTAGGGTTTTTATAGGCAAATAATTATAATTAGAATAATTATAATATATAGGCTCTTATTACTCCTTATAAAATAAGTATAAAATACTATATAAAGAGATATCCTACTTATAGGTTAAGTTAAGTAGCTTAAAAAGGGTTTTTAAAAAAAAACAATTTTTTTTTATAACAATATACTAAATTAGGATTAATAGTAAATATAATATTATAGGTTAATTAATAATAGATACTAATTATAAAATACTTTATATTAAGATATAAAAATAATTTATATCCTCCTAAGAAAAGGGATAGCTTAATAAGATAATAATACTAAGAAGTATATTAAATCTTTAGACTTTTAAATCCTATAATATAATTACTTTTATACTTATAATTACCTTAGAAGCCTAAAAGTAATATAAAATAAAAATTATAAAGCTTTCTTTAATAGAAATAAAATATAATAAAAAGATAATTAATAATTAGAATTAGTATATTTTAATATATCTATAAATATACCTATAAATATACCTATAAATAATATTAATTAAAATATTATTTTAATATTATTTTATTTATAAAAATAATATCTCTTTTAAATCTAATTTTATATATAAATATATATATTAAGAGATTTAGGCTATTAATATTTAATTTATTATAATAAATAAATATTACCTTAATAAGAAAATCTATTATTTATAATATTAAAATATTATATATTCTAAGAATAAGATTAAGCTTATTTTTTAGGAGTATAAGCTATTTAAGAGAAAAGGCCTTAATAATAATAATATTAAATTTATTACTTAATAATAAAATATACTAAAGCTAATATTAAATTATTAGTTATTTATAAAAAAAAGATTTAGCCTAAATAATTCTTAAGAGAGATTTATAGAGAATATAAATAATAATAATAAATAGCTTAATAATTTAATATAAATAATTAAATTTAAAATAAAATAAATATAAAAAAAAGGAACTAATAAAGGAAGAGAGGTTTTACTAGAATCTATAAATTACTATAGGATTATAATATAATAAAAATATAATAAGATAAAATACTTTATATATATATAGATTAATATATTTCAATAAAAGCTATATAATTTAATATAGGATTATTTTAAATTAAAGGTCTTTTTTTCTTAGGAGATAGTTTTAATAGAGACCTAAGCTATATAAATATAATAAATAAGAATACTAGGCTTAAATACTAATATTAAATATCTAGGATTATAATTAAAACTAAATCCTATTTATAAGATAATAGCTTCTTTAAGACTATATAATTTAAAGTACTAATAATTATCCTAATATAATTTAATTTTACTTATAATTAAAAGGGAGTTTAATTAGCTTAATTAAATATTTCCTTTTTATAAAAGATCTAAGGTATTTTTTTAATAAAAAATATAATAAAAATATAAAAAATATATATATCTTTATAAAAAGGCTTTAATTTATTATTAGGGGTAAAATAAAAAAAAAGATTAAATACTCTATAAAATTATAAATCTTTTATATTAAGCTTAGGTATATAAAATAGCTTAAGTATTATAATAGCTATACCTAGCTAAATAGTCACAATAGAGATAATAGTAATTAGCTAGGTAGAATAGTATATTAACTCAAGGTATAAAACTAAAGCTTACCCCTCTTTCTCTAGCCAAAACCATGCCAAGCTCTTATAGAGAGTAATTACTTATAAATCCCTTACTTAACTAAGCTTATATCCCCTTATAGGGGCCAGGTTATAACTATCCCCCCTCTTAAGTCTACTATCCTTAGTAATAATTACTTATTCTAATAGTATAGCCTTATAATTTATAGCTAATAAGCCCTTATAAGAAGAACTTATAAGTTCCTACTTATCTTTAGTAAGACTAGTCCTAATATATTAAATATTTATATATTAAATTAATAGTAAATTATTATTACCCTTAAGTATAAGGCAGTAGAAAATTAAGAGATTATTTACCTTTTAATTATCTAATTATTTATTATTTAAATTATTATTCTTTTATAATAATAGTTCCTTATTTCTTCTTTTTTTATTCCTCCTTAAATTTTAGGACTATTTATCTCTACCTATTATATTATTATATTCTAAGCCTTTCCTTTTATCTTTTAAATATTACTATACCTACTCCTTCTACCTATATTATAAGTATTAGTAATACCCTTATCTAATATATAAAATATACTTAGAGTATTCTATAAAAGGAGGCTAAATATATTAAAAATAAGCCTAAGAATATCCTAATTATAGTAATCTTTATTAAGTATATTTATTATACTTTTAATATTATTTACTATATATATTACTAGACCTTTAGTACTAATTATTATTTATATATTTTTATTATTTATTAATATATAATTATTACTTATTTACTAACTATCTAAGCCTATTTTCCTTATAAAGGGGGATACCTATAATTTATATAATATATAGGCTTACTTAACTTATTTATTATATATAATCTTTCTAAAGAAGGTTAAGTCTATTAATCTATAGATAAAGGCTCTTATTATAATTACTAGGCCTTTTTATATCTTTTCTAAGAATATTTATTGCTTATTTTACTAAATAAGCTTTTAATTATTAGATATATTCCTTACTATTAAAAATTATTTATTTTAAGCTTATAATCTAATTAATACTAAGAAATATACTTATATAAATATCCCTTGGATATACTTTTACTATATTCTTACTATTTATTTATTTTTTTCTTAGAAAGCTTATATTATCTTTACTAATTTTAAGGTAATTTATTATTAAGTATAAGCTTATTAGGCTATTATTATTTACTTAGTAAGTTTTTATTATCTTTTCTATATATTATTTAATTTATTAATTTATTATTCTTAGAAAAAGAAATTATAAGAATATACTTATATTTTAAACCTTTACCTCTTATATAATAATACTAACTATAGTATTTAAAAGGTTACTAAGAAATAGATTATAAATAGGATCTAAAAGCTTTTTAATTTAGGCTAATATTAAGGTAAAAATACTAATAAGGTAATCCTTCTTAATACCTATCCCTATATTATTAAGCTAGGATATACTTTCTTCTAATAATCTCTTAAAGTAAATAAATTCTCTAAGTCTAGGTCTAATACTAGGGCTACTCCTTCTTAGACTTTTACCTAAACTAGTAATAGCCTTAGCTATAGTAAGACTCTAGCTTATAATTATAGAAACTCTATTTTAACCCTAAAAAAATAAGATTTTTTCTAAATATAATTTAATTATATTTTTACTATAGCTCTTTTAGAGTACTTAGTTTTATAGTAATTATTATATTTATATAGTTATTTTTAAGAATTAACTTTCTTTTATAGTTTTCCTTATTTTTAGGTTACTTTTACTTATTATTTAAGGTAATCTTAAATTATTCTTTATATATTTATTAATTTATTTTTATATAACTACTAATTATATTCTATAGGCTAATCTATCTACTTAATTAGATAATATATCTCTCCTTTATATTTTATTTTATTCTTAATTTATTCTATTTCCTATTCTAAGTTAATATTTTCTAGGTTAAATATTAAGAGTAATTTATTCTTACTAATTTTATACCTTTTCTATAGCTCTAATAAGCTTATATAAAATATATTATAAATATAATTATATTTTTCTAAGAGTACTAATTAATATACCTATATTCCTATAGTATCTAGTACCTAAAAAAGCCCTATTTATCTTAGGGCTAGCTTTTTTTTATATCCCTTTAGGGAGAGGTTCTTTATAGATAAAATAATTAAATTACCTTTCTTAAGGGTTAGGGATTAGTGCTTTTAATTATAATATTTCTATTGCTTATTTAATACCTTTTAGTATTAGTTTTATAATTATTCCCTTAGTTCTATAAGGTAGTATATTTATATATCTATCTCTAGTACCTTCCCTTAGATAGTATTATTCTTAATATAGATATAAAACTCTAGGTAATAACTATATAATGCTTAAAAGGTATTATATTTTATAGTTAAGTTCTTTATATTATTATAAGTAAATTAAGTAATTACTAGAAAGATTATTTAGTTATTTTATTGCTTATTATTAAAGTACTTTAAATAATATTTAAATATTTAGCTTATTTTTTCTATTTAGCTATTAGTTTAAGGGTAAAAAGCTATTAAAAGCTTTTATTTTATTCTTATTTAATAATATAATTTTAATTAAAACTTACTTATAAAGATTAATTCTTTATTAGAGATAATTTTACTTAGGAAATTAAATTTAAATTTAATTTTATTATAAAAGAGCTTTACTAGGTCTATAGTATTAATTTAAATAGAGATTAGGATTATATATATATATTTTATAAAGTAATCTATAATTATAAGTATTATATCTATCTTTATTCCCTTTTATAATAAGAGTAATAATCCTATAATAAAATCTATTAATATTTCTTTCTATAATTAGAAAGGTATTAATAAGAACTTAAGTTTATTATAAAGGTAATATCTTTTATAATTAGATTTTTAGTATATTATATAGGTCTAAACCTACTCTAAAATATCTTTACCTATACTAAATTAATAAAACTTTCTCTAGATTATTTCTAGGGTTCTATTTTACTTAAAATACCCTATTAATAGATTATTATAATATAGCTATAATAATTATTATTTTATAGCCTTTTTATTAGATATAAATAATTAATATTTAAAGTAAAAAAAACTATATTTATTTATAGACTAATTACTAGGGTTTCTATTTATTATCTTTTACTTTATCCTATTAATCTTTTACTATATCTTAGGATCTTTTTCCTAGAGAAAGTATATTATCTTTTCTAGGGGCTTTAAGGGGTTTTTTTTAAAGATTTCCTCTTTAACTAAGGCCTTCTTAACTATAAATACTAAGATAAATAAATTATAATCTATTTTCTCTTAAACCTAGCTTACCTATACTTAGGTAAAAGCTTATAAATTTACTATTAACTTAGGTTTAATTATACTAAGAGCTATACTCCTTAATACCTTAGTATTATACTTATAGCTATTTTAGGTAGTAAGAGACTTATTCTTCTATATCTCCTTTTCTAGGGCCCTAGCTTACTTATAAGTTAGGGTATTTTCCTTCCTAAAAGATCCTAGGTTTAACTTATTTTCTAATTTTTATAAAAATTAGATTACCTATATTTTAATTAATCTTTCTTTAAGTAATATTAATAAGTCTAGATTATATAGAGTATTCCTTTTATAATCTAATTACCTTAATAAGCTATTAATAGGATTTTATTTACCTAGCTAATATTTTATAATAAAATTATAAGGTATTAGGTATATATACTATCTAGCCTACCTTCTATTTAGCTTTAGTATTTTTATAAATAACTAAAGATTAAAATAATTACTAAGAACTTCTATTTAATTTATTATTCCTTTAAGATAGTATTACTAATATTTAAATAACTCTATAATAGCTATTAGTTCTTAGTCCAAGGTTTTATATTTAAATTTATAGTTAATATATTTTTATAATTAAAAGGCTATAGAGTAAAAATAGCTATTATTATCTAGCTATAATAAGATTCCTATTATTATAAATAATAAGGTATTTATTTTAAGCTAAATAGGTTTAATAAGGTTAAAATAGTATAATAAGAAGGCCTTCTAAAAAGCCTACTTTAGGGATATAAATACCCCTCTTTCTATATTATTTAATTCTACTTTACTAAGCTTTTTACCCTTTTAGCTCCCCTTTAATAGATTTATTAATAGCTTTATTAGTACTAAAAAGTTAAAGATAAATTGCCTATAGAAATTATAAAAGCCTATAAAGACCTAGATCTCTTAGTAGGTTTTTAGCTCCTCCTATTAAATAACTATCTTAACCCTTTTTAGGTTTATAGTAATCCTTTCTATAAAAAGAATAAATCCTAAGAATTTAATTAAAAATTAATAAAATATATACTTAGAGAGTTTTATATAGAATTTAATATCCCTTAAGTATTTAAGTATAGCTTAAAGGTATTTTATATAAATTTCTTAGTCTCTTAAGAAAATAAGAATATTATTTAAATAAGCTATATATATTATATCTATTAATTTATTAAGAGCTTTATAGATATAGTCTTAGAAGGTTATAAGTATATTAATTAATTTAAATAATATTATTAAATACTTAAAGTACTTATAATATATTTAAAATACTATCTTTTACTTATCTTTTTTCTTTATATAAATATAATAATATATATTCTTAATATTAATCTTAAAAAAATACTTAGCTCTTTTAATTTAATCTATAATTTCTAAAATTAAGGGTAAAGGGTATTAATTCTTTTTTATTATTATATTAAGTTCCTTATAATTAATATATAACCTAAGAAATTTATTAGATTTTAATATAAAGAGGATTAAGGCTCTTATAGAGCTCTTTAAAGGTTAGATTTAGCCTTTATCTAAGTTTTCCTTAAGGTATTAGTATAGTTCTTAGAGCTCTTTTTATAATAGGGGATATATTAGGCTAAATAGAGGGATTTTACTTTTAATTAAGTTAATATTATAATTAATAACTTTATATAAAGAAAGTATTCCTAATTCTTCCTCTAAGAATATCTATTTTAGGTTAAGGATTTTAAAGAGGATAATAAAATTAATTAGAAGCCTTTTAAAGGGGAAATCTCCTAGTATTTAATAGGATTCCTTATATATTATTATATTATAAATATTTATAGTATTTTTAGCTAGTTTCCTAAATTTATAAAAGGTAACTTTCTAAAAGCTTTCCTATATAATTTAATAGACTTATATTTAGTTCTTAATATCTATTAGGATATTAAGTTAAGCTAAGGTAGGTATTCCTAGTAATATAGGTTTACTCTTAAGGTTTAGGTCCCTATTAATACTAATTATTACCTAAGTTATTTTCTTAATCTATCTATATTAATCCTATATTTTAATAGGTAAATACTAAGTATTATAAGCTTTTACTTTTTAATCCCCTATTAGAATTAGGTTAGGGACTTTATTAGGGGCCTTTCTTAGAATAAGGCTAATAGCTAGTTATTAATTAATAATATTAATTTTACTTTCTATATCTAGGGTTACTTTAATAATAATAGGCTTTTAAGGGATAAAAATAGTAATTAAGGTAAATAGATATTATATAATCTTAAGTATAAGTATAAGGGTATTAGTAGGATTATTTACTTTTACCTTCTACCTTTTCCCTTCTAGTTAGTTTAGGTTCTTTAGACTTTTAGTTTCTTATTATAGTAGTTTATAAAATATTCCTTATTTTTATAATTATAATACTATTATTATTTTTTATTTTCTTTTATAGGATTTTTATTATTTTAGAGATTAGTTTATATATCTTTTAAGTAAAAATTAAAGGGTTTATTAAATCTCCCTTAGTTTCTTTAATAATTAAATAAAATATTATTTTAATTACCCTTTTATTTTTTTTAAGATAATTAATTAGAGCTTAAATAAGTTTTTCTCTTTTTATTATTTCTTATACTTATATCCTAATATATTATAGCCTTAGAAACTAATTCTAATTAAATTATAAGAAGTTTAGAAAGGACTTAGATAATATATTCTTATAGCTCTTTTATTAGCTTATTTAGATAATCCTTTATTTTTTATATTTTTAAGTAATCTCCTAGGTTTCTTTTTAAGAAATTAAAGTAATTATAAAAATTAAAAAGTTTTTATCCTTCCTTTTATATTATATTATAATATACCTTAGATATTAAAGCTTAGAGATTACCTTAGTTCTTAATAAGGGTTTTTAATTATTCTAGGAATTTATCCTAATTTTACTTAAAATTTACTTATTTCTCTTTAAAGTATTAATAAAGGAAATTATTATATATAAATTAAGCTTTTATATTTAAGTAGTTTTTTATTAATAAGATTTTAGTTTTATTAGTATAATATCTTTAAAATTTACCTTTAATTATATACCTAAGATTTAAAAATTAATTTTAATATTTTTAATTAATAATTAAAATCTCTAAAATAGCTATATTAATAGCTTTTACTTAATTTTCCTTTTTATTATTATTATTATTTTTACTTAAATAATTATTATATCTTTAGCTTTATTTTTATTCTATTTTCTTTTATATTTAGCTAATTATTATAATAAAAAT
The DNA here is from genome assembly GCA_020623695.1 of Calonectria henricotiae. NCBI lineage: Eukaryota > Fungi > Ascomycota > Sordariomycetes > Hypocreales > Nectriaceae > Calonectria > Calonectria henricotiae. The sequence continues at coordinate 18,224 of JAHVYB010000063.1, read as the reverse complement.
AATATTTTATTTTTTTAGCTTAGCTATTTCTTACTATATTTATATCTAAAGAGCCTATATATTAATTCTATCTTAGCCTACTCTTTATTAATTTAAGGGGATTTTTATTTAAATTAAAATTAAATACTTACTTATAATTTTATTAGGATTAAAATTAAAAATCTCCCTCTCCTTCCCTTTTCCCTAATTAAGAGGTTCTTTATATAAAGGGTTATTTAAATTATTATCCTTAATAGGTATTTATTTTACTTATAAACTCTCTCTACTTAAGTAAATAACTAATCTAGTAATTATACTTATAATTATAGAGTTATAAACCCTACCTTAAGATATACTATCTAGGAAGCTATAGTAAAAGCTTTAGAATTATAATAGCTATACCTAGCTAAATAGTTATAATAGAGATAATAGTAATTAGCTAGGTAGAATAGTATATTAACTTAAGGTATAAGACTAAAGCTTGCCCCTCTTTCTCTAGCCGAAACCATGCCAAGCTCTTATAGAGAGCGATTGCTTGTAAATCCCTTACTTGACTAAGCTTATGTCCCCTCATAGGGGCCGGGTTACAAGTATGAAAAGAGACTAATACTATAGTTGTTTAAACACTAATTGTATCCGCTCCTAGAATTGCCTGGTCAAGCCTCCTACTTATATTTTAACTAAATATAAATAGCTTAAGTATATCTTCTTTAGATTCTTTTATAATTCTAATATAATTTCCTATTAAGAAAATAATAAGAAAATTATTATTAGATCTAAGGGTTTATAAAGTAAAACTTATAAAAATAAATAATATATATTTCTTAAGTTATAGGATTAGAACTTATATTTTAACTATTAAATTATATACTAATAAAATTTAATATATAAAATTATAAATCTCTCTCTTACATAGCTTTATTTTATCTATTTAGCTAAGCTCCTAAGTAAATATAAAGAAATAAAAAATACTAAATATATAGAACTAAGTCTTAGTTTATTTAAGGTATATAATAAATTATATACTAAGATTAATAACTAGTATAGGATTATTTTTATCCTAAAAAAGATATATATACCTAATATTATCTTTTAATATCTATACTAGGTCTAGAAAATATATCTATCTAATTCTAAGGTAGTATTAAAATAACATTTTAACTAATATTATTTATAAATATATTTATAGGTATATTTATAAGTATATTAAAATGCACTAATTCTAGCTATTAGCTATCTTTTTATTATATTTTATTTCTATTAGAAAAAGCTTTATAGTTTTTATTTTATATTACCTTTAGGCTTCTAAGGTAATTATAAGTATAAGAATAATTATATTATAGGATTTAAAAGTCTAAAGATTTAATATACTCCTTAGTCTTATTACCTTATTAAGCTATCCCTCTCCTTAGGGGGACACAAATTACTTTTATACCTTAATATCTATCTAATTCTAATAAAGTTTATACTATAGATATATTATTACTCTCTAGAAAGTTTTATAATTAACTTAATATAAAGTAAGCATAAGATATATAATTCTATTCTATTTATATTTAATTAAAATATAAGTAGGAGGCTTAACTAGGTAATTCTAGGAGCAGATATAATTAGTATTTAAATAACTATAGTATTAGTCTTTTTTTACCCTAACTAATAGAACAATTAACTTTATATATTTTATAATCTTAATACCCTTTTAATATTAAAGATAATAAACTCTATTAAACCTATCCTAATATTTAAAATAGCTTTTTATATTAAATTAATATATTCTAGCCTACTTCTAATATTATTAAAAATAGCTAAATCTAAATTATATTTTAAATATTATATTCTTTATAATTTATTATATTTTTTTACCTTAAAATATATTAATAATAAGCTTTATACTAAATACTTTTCTAACCTAGTTAAATACTTTAAATAGATTTTCCCTTAATATAAGCTATTTATACTATTTAAGACTAAAATTACTAATCTTATATTATTTTAAAAAATAAAAATAATTAATTTTAAGCTTTAATTACTTTAAAAGAATAATATTAATATTAATAATAAAGATTTTATTTAAAAGGAGTATATAAAGATTAATAAGATAATAAATAAGTATATTTTAAGTAAATTTAAGGATATAAAGCTAGAAGAAAAGAGGTTCTTAGAAGATATTAATAATAATTAGTATAATTAGTAGTTAAAAAGGACTATAGATATTATAAGATTTATTAAAAACTATAATAATAGAAGTAAGGCTAAAAAGAAATATAGAGATTACTAAAAAGTCAAGGAAAATTAGTAATCTAGGCTAGATTTTAAATATCTGGGAATTAAAAGTGTGTTTATTTATAATTATTAAATCTAGTTTATAATTAATAAAATCGGTTTATAATTATATAATTCTATTCTATATCTAATCTATAAAGTAAATAGCTTATAAATTTAAATAATCTAATCTAATTTAAAAAACTAATTAGTCTCTTAGGAGGAGGTACCTAGGCTTAATTCTTAAGAGTAAGAATATCTAGATATAATAAAAGAAAAGTAAGAAAGAAAATAAATATTATAAAATAGTATATATTTATATTTAATAGTTATATTATATTTAAAGTATATATAAAAGTATATATATATATTAAATAAATTAAGGGATAAATTAAAATATTTATTAAGATATAAAAGTAATTTATATCCCCCTAAGAAAAAGAATAGCTTAATAAGATAGTAACACTAAAAAGCATATTAAACCTTTAAACTTTTAAATCCTATAATATAATTATTCTTATACCTATAATTACCTTAGAAGCCTAAAGATAATATAAAATAAAAACTATAAAGCTTTCTCTAATAGAAATAAAATATAATAAAAAGGTAGCTTTCTTAATAGCTAGAATTAATATATTTTAATATACCTATAAATATATCTATAAATATATTTATAAATAATATTAATTAAAATATTATTCTAATACTATCTTATCTATAAAGGTAATATTCCTTCTAAATCTAACTTTATATATAAATATATATATTAAAAGATCTAAGCTATTAATATCTAATTTATTATAATAAATAAATATTACCTTAATTTAGAAATTTACTATTTATAATATTAAAATATTATATATTTTAAGGATAAGATTAAGCTTATTCTTTAAAAATATAAACTACTTAAGAAAAAAAGCTTTAATAGTAATAATATTAAATTTATTATTTAGTAATAAGATATATTAAAGCTAATATTAAATTATTAATTATTTATAAAAAAAAGATTTAGCCTAAATAACTCTTAAAAGAGATTTATAGAGAATATAAATAATAATAATAAGTAGCTTAATAATTTAATATAAATAATTAAATTTAGAATAAAATAAATATAAAAAAAAGGAACTAATAAAGAAAGGAAGGTTCTATTAGAATCTATAAATTACTATAGGATTATAATATAATAAAAATATAATAAGAAATTAAAATATTTATATATTTAAAAATATTATTAAGATATCTATAAATTTCTTAATAAATAGGAATTATATAAGAAAATTTCTAGGAATTAAAAAAAAGGGAATATTAAACTACTTATAATCTCTAGTATATTATACCTAAGGGATTTCTTAAGATTTTATAGTAACTTTAAACTAATAGCTTTAAATTAGGGTATAATCTACTTATACTTTAGATATAATAATTAACTATTAATTTATTAATACTATAATAATATTAAAATATCTTAGACTAGGTATATTACTTTTATACCTTAATCTTAGACTAGGTATTAATTTAGCTATCTAATAACTAAGCTAATAAGTACTAATAGTAATAGATATATATATAGACTATATCTTAGTTCTAATTTATTATAAATATAAATATAATTATAAATAAAGTATAAATTAATAAAAGTAAGTAGATAGAATATTATATATAGCTTTAAGTATACTTTCTTTTTAGCTCTATAATATAAAGGTAATAAATAATTTACTATTAATATACTTTAGTAATAATTAATTTTAATACTTTTACTATTAATAATTATAAATAAACATACTTTTAATTTCCTAGATATTTAAAATCTAGCCTAAACCACCAATTTTCTATAACTTTTTAGCAACCTTTATACTTACTCTTAGACCTATTTTTATTATAATTTTTAATATAGATTATAATACCTATTATCCTTTCTAGCTACTTATTATATTTACTATTATTAATTTCTCTAAGAAAAGCTTCCTTTGCTTTAATTATCTCCTTAAATACTATTTTATTTAATTTTTTATAATAATATTAAATTTTTTATACTCTTCTTAGATAAACCCTTTATTATTAATATTAAGATTATTCTTTTTAAGTATATAGAACTTAAATTTAATAGAGTAGCTCCTTATATAACCATGACCCTATATAACCACACAAGTCAGCCAAATTATTATAAATAATATTATTCCTTATAGCACTATAAATACCTCATAAATTTACTAGCTAAGAGAAAAGATAAGAGACTATACTCTCCTAAGTTAATAATATATCCTTATTTATATTTTCTTTAGCTTAAGCTTATAACCTTATAGTCCAGCGCTCTATATAGTAGTATTCCTTAAGATAAGCCTCTTTAATTTACTTAATTAATATAAATACCTTATTAGGATTATATTTAATAGCCTATCTTCCTATAGGCTATATTAATACTATTTTAGCCTTAAGGTAATTATATTTAACCTTTAGACTAGCTATTATTGCTAATTATTTATTAAGCCCTTTTTCTGCCTTTTTTACTAAGATATATATATTATAATAAATACTTTTAAACTTATTATCTATTAATTTAAGCTATAAATATAAATACTTTATATTCTTAGGTATATATAATATATTATTATTATCTCTTTTTTAGTATTTAAATATAAAAGGTAAAGGAAATACTTTAGATAAGGCCTTAGGATAAACTACCTATACTAACAGCTTCTTAATATTAATAGGATAAATCCTAGCTATAAAAAATCCCTTTTAAAGGTTCCTTAATAATATAGCTTTCTTAGAGGCTATTTTATAGTATTCTAAGAAGCATTATTTTTAAATTAGGGTAGCTATTTTAAAAGAGATATATTTATAAGTTTCCTTATAAAAGGCAATCTTTAAAGGACTAAAAATACTAAGGTTAAGAGATTATATAGCCTATAAGGTATATAAAAAAAGATAAAAAGGCTATATTTAATACTCCTAATAAGTATATATAAATATAATAGGAATACTAGGGAAAAGCGGCGACCACCCACAGTTAAGCTATAGGCGGTCGCTGCTTTAAAGGCCCTTAAGAAACAAAAAAATTTAGTTATAAAAAGAAGAGGAAAAAGTATTAATTATACTATATATATATTGATTTTTATATAATAAATGGTTTTTTTTTTAATTAAAAAAAGAATATTTAATACTAAGTAACTAATCTAATAACTATATAAATAATAAATAAAATATCTAAGAAGCTAAGTAATATAAAATACTAATTATATAATATAAAATACTAATAGTACCTAGTTTATATTAGCTTCTTAGTTAGGTATCTAGATTACAAAGGTTAACCTTAGTTAGGCAAAGGGACTAGTATAACTTTAAAACTATTTTTATTATCTATTTTTATAAAATTATTTATTAATTTTCTTTTATTTATTAATTTAGTAGTTCTAATTTGCTTAATTTTATTATTTTTATTCTTATTATTATTATTTTTATTATTATTATTTTTATTATTTACTAATACTTTTTCTATTACTAATAGTCACTTTTTGCCTAGTATAAAATAATTTTTATTATTTTTAGGAAATATATATATTAAGTTAAGGATATTTAAGGTACTTAATTTAATAGGTATAGTTAATTGTAACTTTTTAGCTAGAATAGACCCTCTATCTAAGTTAAAATTAACTAAATTAATATTAATTAGGATAGCTTAGTTATTTATTATTAATAGTATTAGTATTTTAGGTCTTTAGATTAATATTTATAACTTTTTATATTTTATAAGTAGGATAATAAATATAAATAATAGGCCTAAAGTCATAGAAATATGCTAAATTAGGGTTAATAGTAAGCATAGTATTATAGATTAGCTAATAATAGATACTAATTATAGAGTACTTTATATATATATAAATTAGTATATCTTAATAAAAGCTATATAATTTAATATAAGGTTATTTTAAATTAAAAGTCTCTTTCTCTTAGGAGATAGTTTTAGTAAAGACCTAGGCTATATAAATATAGTAGATAAGGATGCTAAGCTTAAATACTAATACTAAATATCTAGGATTATAATTAAAACCAAATTCTACTTATAAGGTAATAGCTTCTTTAAAACTATATAATTTAAAGTACTAATAATTATTTTAATATAATTTAATTTTACTTATAATTAAAAAAAAGTTTAATTAGCTTAATTAAATATTTCCTTTTTATAAAAGATCTAAGGTATTTTTTTAATAGGAAATATAATAAGAATATAAAAGATATATATATCTTTATAAAAGGGCTTTAATTTATTATTAAAGGTAAAATAAAAAGAAAAATTAAATACTCTATAGAATTATAGATCTTTTATATTAAGCTTAGGTATATAAGGTAGCTTAAGTATATCTTCTCTAGATCCTTCTATAACTTCTATATAATTTCCTATTAAAAGAGTAATAGAAAAATTACTACTAAATCTAAGGGTTTATAGAGCAAAACTTATAAAGATAATTAGTATATATTTCTTAAGTTATAGGATTAGAACTTATATTTTAATTATTAGATTATATACTAATAAAATTTAATATATAAAATTATAAATCTCTCCTTTACTTAGTTTTATTCTATCCACTTAGCTAAGCTCCTAGGTAAGTATAAAGGAATAGAAAATACTAGATATATAGAACTAAGCCTTAGTCTATTTATTAGTATAAATATCCTTAAGGTATATAGTAAGTTATATACTAAGGTTAATAGCTAGTATAGGATTATTTTTATTCTAAAGAAGATCTATATACCTAATATTATCTTTTAATATTTATACTAGGACTAAAAAATATATTTATTTAATTCTAATAAAGTTTATATTATAAATATATTACTCCTTTCTAGGAAGTTTTATAATTAACTTAGTATAGAGTAAGTATAAGATATATAATTCTATTCTATATTTAGTTTATAAGGTAAATAGCTTATAGATTTAAATAGCCTAATCTAATTTAGGAAATTAATTAGTCTCTTAGGAGGAGGTAACTAGGCTTAATTTTTAAGAGTAAGAATATCTAGATATAATAAAAGAAAGGTAAGGAAGAAGGTAAGTATTATAAGATAATATATATTTATGCTTAGTAGCTATATTATATTTAAAGTATATATAGAAGTATATATATATATATATATATATATTAAATAAATTAGGGAATAAATTAAGATATTTATATATTTAAAAATATTATTAAGATATCTATAAATTTCTTAATAAATAGGAGTTATATAGCAAAATATCCAGGAGCAAGAAGAGAGGGATATTAAACTACCTATAATCTCTAGTATATTATACCTAAGGAATTTCTTAAGATTTTATACTAACTTTAAACTAATAGCTTTAAGTTAAGGTATAATTTACTTATACTTTAGATATAATAATTAACTATTAATTTATTAATATTATAATAGTATTAAGATATTTTAGACTAGGTATTAATTTAGCTATTTAGTAGCTAAGCTAATAAGCACTAATAATAATAGATATATATATAGACTATATCTTAGTTCTAATTTATTATAAATATAAATATAACTATAAATAAAGTATAAGTTAATAAAAGTAAATAGATAAGATATTATATATAGCTTTAAGTATACTTCCTTCTTAGCCCTATAATATAAAGATTATAGATAATTTATTATAGGTATACTTTAGTAATAATTAACTTTAATACTCTTACTATAAAGAAAAGATATTTAAATAGCTAAAATATCTCTATTAGGATAAATTAATATCTTTTATTTTAATAAGATTACCTTTTTCTAATATTTATTAAATATAAGAATACTATAAAGATTATAAATTAAAATTTATTTAATAAGTAAAGCATAAGCTTTAAACTACCTCCTAAAAATATATAAAAATTATTTTAATACTTATAAGATTATTATACTTATTATAGTTCTATATAATATCTAGGGGCTAAGATTAAGAGCTTTTCTTTACTAAATATATCCACTTCTCTAGGTTAATTAAATTAGTAAATTTAAGTATTAAATAATTCTTTATTCTTTTATATAAATTAGTAAGTTTATAAATTAAGTAATATACTTTTTATATACTTAAGATTATAGTTTTAAGGTATATAAAATTAATTATTTAGTTATTCTAAGTAATATCTTTAGTAATTAAGTAATTAAGCTAGGAAATCTAATAATATATCTTTTTATTTAATTTATAAGTATTAGTAGTAAGGGAGTAAGTACTTATTATTTAATTATTTAAGATTATAGCTTTAAGGTATATAGAATTAGTTATTTAATTACTCTAAATAATATCTTTAGTAATTAAGTAATTAAACTAGGGAATCTAGTAATATACCTTCTTACTTAATTTATAAGTAATAATAGTAAGGAAGTAAATATCTATTATTTAATTATTTAGCTAAAAGAGGGAAAAAATCTTATATTATAGGAATATTATTCTTTACTAATAAAAGTTAATATATAAAGAATTTATTAATAATAGTAAAGTTAATATTACCTTTAAGCCTAGATATACCTTAGGCTAATAAATAATAGGCTAAAGGATTAGCAAGTAATACTAATAATAATATATTTAGTTATAAGTATAAGATAGCTATTACTTAGAATAAAAGTATTAGTAACTAAGGTATAATACCTAGTATTATTATAGAGGAATCTTTTGCTAAATTAATTATTATAATATAAAAATTAATTAGTATATATAATAATATTAATAAAGCTAAAATTATATTCTAATTATAAGGAATATTAAGATTAGTAAACTAAGAATTATTAATTAATATTCTAATATATAATAATAATAATATAGCTAATTTATTACTAAAAATATATTAAATTATATTAGTAAAGTAATAAAATACTAAGATATTATCTAAGAAAGAAAAAAAGTAATAAAGACTAAAGTAATATTATCTAAATTATATTTAATTATTATAATCTTAGCTAAGTTAATACTAAGATAGTTATAGTTAGATATAACCTAGGTAGATAAATTAGTAAAGGTAAGATTAGTATAAGAATTAGACTTAGAATTAAGAAAGATTATTTAAGTAGATAGATATTAATAAGCTAATTAATTATATAATTAATAAGCTTATATAGTTAGACTAGGAGTATAAGGAGGAGGAGTAGTAGTTTAATAATCTAGATTAGTATAATCTTATTTCTCGGGAGATAGAGCTATTGATAATATAAAGATTTTATTATACTCTTTATAATTAGGCAATAATATTACTATATATCTATAAAATATACTATAAAAAGTTATTAGAAAAGGATCTTTATAAGATACCTTAGATAATATAAAAGTACTAGAGAATAATTATAGATAAGAGTTTATTATATTTATTCTATAGACTAGGTTTACTATTTTTATATAATAAGTACTTTTTATTTAATTAGCTTATAATAGCCTATAAAGATTACTTAAGAAGTACTAAAGTAGGTAAATTTATATTAGTAGCCTAGCTATACTAGAGGCTAAGTTATAAGTTTTTATACCTAGAAAAGCTTTAAGGTTTAATTTTAATAGAGAAGAAATTAATTAGATTAAATATATACTATAGCTAGATTATATAATATAATATATATAATAAGAGCTTTTTTATAAAGGGAAATAGGGGATAATAGGTAAGGTATCTAAAGTATAGAGGTAATTATATTATAATTTTCCCTAATAATATTTAAGATATTATAACTTATATTCTTTTTTATTTATTTATTAAGGTTCTTAAGGATATTTATATTTTATAGTATAAAGGAAAAAAGCTAGTATAAAAAGATCTATTAAGGCTATTTATAATATAGTACTAAAAGGTTAAAAGGGCTTTTATCTAATTAAAATAAAATAATTATTTATATAAATATATTAAGATTAATATAATAGAAATAGAATAATAAGGCTTTTATACTAATAATATATTAAATATTATTTATAATCTTTTAAGTTATAAGGAGTTTACTATTAAAAAGATAGTATATACTAGATATATAATACCCCTAGGTAATTAAAAGCTTAATAAAAATAAAAAAGATCTTATTAATATATATAAGGTCTTAGATATACTTTATAGGGCCTAAGAACAAAGTATTAATAATAAAATATAAAGTATAAATAATATAATTAATATAAAGGACCTAGATATTATAAAAAATAATATAATAGAATAGGCTAGACCTAGGTTAGTAAGTAATTATTATACTAATATAGATAGTTATAATAATATTAATAATAATAATAATAATAAGTAATATTAAGAAGAGGAAGGCAAAGATAGAGGTAGAGGCAGAGGCAAAGGTAGTAAAGAAGGTAAAGAAGAAGAAGATAAAGGAGAAGATAAAGAAGAGAATAATAATCTTAAGCTAGATAATATTAATAGCTTAAATACTATTATTATATTTAGAATCTTCCTAGTTAATATAATATTAGATTTTAGTAATACTAAGAAGCTAAACTTTATATATAGTACTATAGAAAGTAATATAGAGCTATATTATAATTAGGTATAGCTTAATAAGCTTAATATTAATTATAAATTAATAGTAAATATTTAATAAGATAATAATTTTAATAATTTAGGTAGGAAAATCTATATTTATATTAGCTAAGATAATAAGTTTATTAATTAATTTAAATTATAAGTATTTCTAAAAACCTTTTTTATATTATTTTTATATAGTTTAGGGGGGCTATAATTTATTAATAAGAGGATTTATAATAATAAAAGAGGTTATTAATAATACTAAGAGATTATAAATATTCTAAGAATAAGAAGATAGTATAAAATATAATTATTTAATTTATACTTAAGGGGAAAGGTAGAAATAAGAATATATTCTAGCAAAAGTAATTATTATTATTATTATTATTATAGTAATTATTAATATTAAAATTAATTTCTTAGTAATTCTAGTAATTATTTATTATTTATAGATAATAATTAAGATATATTATTTATTATCTTATTATAGAATATAAGTCTTAATATATAGACTAAGGTAGTTCTTAAGTATTATAGAGATTACTTTACTTATTATTATTTCTTTGCTTTTCTAATCTTTAATATATAGGTATACTTATATAATTAAGAAGTTAATATAGTAAATATAGGGTTCTAATTATTTACTAAAGTTAAATATTTATTATATATAATAATACTAGAAAGGTTAAAAGTAATAATAAATAAGCTTAAGGAAACTAGGAGAACTAGAGATAAAGATATATAGGAGCTAATTTACTATATTTTAATATATAGGTTTTAATAGCTTATATCTTAAGAATATTATCTTAGTTTATAATAGAAGATTAAATTACTTATTATTAGATATAATCTACTTATAATTTGGTTTACTATAAACCTTAATAATATTATTAATCTTACTAAATTATAGATTATAGCTTATTATAAGTAAAATAAAGAAATAGTAAAGTAATTCTTAAGATTACTTAATAATACCTAAAAGCATAAGAGGCTATTTATCTTAAATCTAATAAGTTTAGTAATTTTCTTTTATTATAAGCTTTTTCTTTTCTTTAAGTATTATATTAATATTAATAAGAAATTTATTTTTAATTATACTAGTTAATACTTTGTGGCTATTAAGATTAATTAGTATAGCTTATTATATATCTATGGTTTACTTTGGCTATATAGTAATATTAAGCTAAGTTCTTTATTTAGGATAAAGGAAAAGGATATATTAAAGGATTAGTAAGAAGATTATAAAAAGATTATTTGCTATTTAGATAGTATATTTTATAAGGTAAGTAGTAATAGGTATTTTTATAATTATATTTTTATTTTTTCTTTTCCTTTTTCTCTTTCTCTCCCTTTTTCTTTCTTTCTTTCTCTTTATATCTACCTATATATATAATAGATATATTTATTAAATAATTAGTATTATTAATTATTATATTATATTTTTTCTATTATAGGATCTTAATAAGCTAGAATATTATATAATTGCAAAGGAAAGATCTAGTGCTTTTAATATATTAGATCTAATATTAGATTAAGATTAGCTAGCTATTATCTTTAATAATAAAGTAAATTTCTATATAAAAGCCTTATAAAGGTATAAGTATAAGCTAATTTATTTTAAGTATACTATTAAGGTAAAAAGAAATAAGGTATAAGATTAGTAAGATTTATACTAATTTAAATTTCCATAGAAACTTATAAAGTATAGCTATTTTAATTAGTAGGAAATTATTTATATTAAAAGGTCCTATTTATAGATTAATTATTAGAATAGATTAATAGTAGTAAGTCTATAGTATAATTATAATCTTTCTTTTATTACTATATAATTAAAGAGCTTAGCTTTAATATATTATTTAATAAATTATATAATAAAAGTAAAAGATTATCTATAAAAATAGATATTAAATATAATAGATTACCTTCCTATGCTTAGCTAGTAGTAAGATAGTATAGCTAGGATAATAATAAATAAGTACTTTATAGTAAAACTAAATAAGATTTAATAATTTATAATAAGGCTTACTAATTAGATATTTATAAAGTAAGCTTTATTAAAGGTTAAAATAATATTATATTTCCTTAGATATTCTTCTAATTTCTTATCTAATAAGCAATAGGCTTTTATTAATATTAATTAATTATATTAGTATATACTAAAATAATAGCCTTATTTATAGGATCTTATATAATAGGGAAAGGATAATATTATATATAATTAAGATATATATATTAAAGGAAAAAAAAGAAAGATTATAGCCCTTAATATATATCTATATTATAGCTATACTCTTAGGGATATTTATTTATATAATTATCTTATACTTATTTAGATTTAGTAAAAGGCTATTAGATATAGATTAACTAATACTAATATTCTATTTATAGATAATTACCCTTTTTCTAAGGATTAGGTTTAGGTCCTAAGATAGTAAAAGGATTAAGCTATACTATATATTAATAGTTATCTTTCTTTGTACCTTAATTATAAGAATTAAAAAGAGATAAAGAAGAATAATTACTATTATAAATAGTAAGTACCTTTATTAAGATTTATCTTAGGTATAAATATATCTTTTTTTATTTCTTTTTTTAGTATTAATTATTAAATATTTAATTTATATAGGGTAGTAGTTTAGTATCTTAGACTTTTTATACCTTAGAATAATTTTATATATTAATTATTAGGAGATATTACTTTAATCTAGGAACTAAAGAAAAAGAAAATACCTAAAAGAATATCCTTTATAATTAATAATGTATAGCTACTTAGAAAATTAGTAAAGGATATTAAAAGAGATATAAAGTAGTAGGCTTTAATATTAGGGAATATTAATACTATTAATAGAGATAGGTAGGGAATAAATAGAAATAATTAGATTAGCTAGAATAATACTAATAAAGAAGATATTAAGGGTACTTTTAAAGAAAATAAAGTTAATTAGGTTAATTACTTAATTAATATCTTTTATATAGCTATTAATAAGAATTAAATTATTTTAGGATTATTAGAATTTATAGTAGTAGTATAAAAGTTAATAAGGTTTAAAAGTAGGATATATAATATAGCTAGTAATAATAATAATAATAATAATAATAATTATAATAGCTATAGTAATAATAGGATATTATTTAAAGATAAAAAGGATAAAAATAAGAATAATAATATTAATTATAATAAGGAGAGAAATAGTAGGAATATCTTATTTAGTAGTAATATAATATAAATACTAAGTAATACTAAGATTTTTAATATTATAAATTACTAAAAAAGCTCTTTTATTTCTATAAAGCAAAGGATTTTAAGTATCTAAAAGGAGAATAATAAGGAAGATAATAATAATACTAAAGATTATTATATTAATATTAGGTTTATAATAACTAAGGATATTACTTTAATAATAAGCCTATTAATAAGTATTAAATAAATTATAATTAAAATATTAATAAATTTTATAAAGGAGATTATATTAAGCTATACCCTTAATAAATAGTAGGTAATTATATTTTTCTTAATTTATTATTATTTATAGAAAGTAAAGTAAATATAAAAAAGGGATAATAGGAAAGATATAATAAAAGGAGAAGTAGAGGAGGAGGAGAAGAAGGAGAAGGAGAAGGGTAATAATAAAGTAGAAATTTTAGATAATAATTATAAAAATATTAATAATAATAAGCTATAAGGGAGTAGTGGCTATAAGTAATAGTAATACTAATACTAATGCTAATAGTAATACCTACTATAGTTACTTTAGTTTCTTAGTAATAAAGGGAGTATTAGAAAATTATAGGTAATTAAAGCTTTATTAAAGCTATTCTAAGTTAGAACTATTACTTAGTAATTACTTATTATAGTTATATTAAGAATTATAATAATAAATATTAATAGAATAACTATTTATTTAGTATATAATCTAAATATCTTTAAAAGGTTATTTAGTTTATAGTAATAAAATTAACTATTAAAGAGGGTTCTAAAGGAGCTAATCTAAGTACTATAGAAAGTATACTAGCTATTTATTATAAATAAGATTAGTATACTTAGAGCTTATATTCTATTTAATATTAATAATATACTTTATTTTTTATATAATTATTATAGTAAAAGATTTAGTAAAATACCTATAGTCCTCTTTTATAGTAATTTTTATTAGTTTAGGCTAATAATAAAGAAAATATTTTTATTTAGTTCTAATAAACTTTTATAGGATAGAAATTAGAGCCTAGATATAAAAGATTATAATAAGATATATTACTTATAAAATAAGTTTATTATTATTATTATTCTTAATAAGTAAATTTAGATAATAAAAAACCTAAAGCTATAGGAATTATTTTATTATATTTACTATAGATCCTAAACTAAGGTAAATATTAACTTACTAAATAACTATTACTATTATCTATATTAAAGGATAGCCTAGGAAATAGGAGTAATAGTAATTATACCTTTAAACTAAAACTATTAGAACCTTAATATAAAGGTATCTTTTATTATATATAAAAGGCAAAAGAGAAGATAGGAAAGGGTTTAAGGAATAAGTAATAATATCTAATTATTATAAATCTTTCTCTCTATAAATACCTAGCCTAATAATTATATAATTAAGGCAAAGGCTCTTGCTTTATAAGATTAAAGGGATAATAATAAGATTATTATTTTAGCTATCTTCCTATTTATACCTAATATACCTATAGTAATAATTATAAATAAGTATTAGGGCTTAAAGCTTATTAATAGGGCTACTTTCTAGGTATAAGATATTATTCTTAATATTAAGTACTTAGGCTATTAAATATTAAATAATATTATTATTTACTTTAGCCCCCTTATTAATATTATTTTATTCTTTAACTTAATTAAAGATTATTAATTTATTAATATATTAAAAGGTATAATATTACTAATACTTATTACTTATAGTTTTTATCCTAAGCAAGGGAAAAGGGTATAGTAATAGTATACCTTTTAAAGGAGGGATCTTCTTTATATAGCTATTTATATATATACTAATTATAAGGTTTAAGGTTAGATATTACTAAAGGTAACTTTAGAACTTTAGGGCTATAGTACCTTAATTAGAGAGGGAGATATAATAAAGGTATTTAGCTATAATCCCTATAGTTTATATATATAGATATTATAATATTAATTATTAAGTAATATAACTTTATTAGCAAAGGTTAGGGCTAAGGATCTAATAGATATTAAGATTTTATAAATAATAGAAAATATAAAAGCTAAACTTAATTATCTTAGTAATAAGACTATATAGTATATAAAACTAATATAGTAATAATAAATAGATTAATATAGCTATTATAAATATAGGAAGTAAAAAGGGTTCTTTTTTATTATTATTTTTATTTTTTATTTATTTATTTTTATTTTTTTTTTTTATTATTATTTATTAAAATTAAATAGGAAAAAAAAAAAAAAAAAAAAAAGAAGAAGAAAAAAAAAAAAAAAAAGAAATTTTGTTTTTTCTTCTATAAAAAAAAAAATAAAAAAAATAAAATATATTTTTAAATATTAATTATATACTAAACAATATTAATAATATTATAAAACAAGAAAATTATGTAAAGTAAAAATAAT
>JAHVYB010000062.1:0-229706 GCA_020623695.1 Calonectria henricotiae | reverse complement strand
GGTGTGGAGACGGTCGGGTGAGGGAGGGGGGTGGCGGGGCGGGTGTGTGGGCGGGTGGGAGGGGTCGAGTGTGGGGGAGGGGGCGGGTGAGGCGATGTGCGGGGTGTGAGGGGTGTGGGGGGGTGGGGGGGGGGGGAGGGGGGAGGGGGGGGGGGGGGGGGGAGGGTGGGGAGGGGGGGGGGGGGGTGGGGGGGGGGGGCGGGGGGGGGGCGGGGGGGGGGGGGGGGGGGGGGAGCTTACGTATCGGCTGGTTGCTGCCAAGGCTCGAGGTGGTTGTAGGCTAGGCCGACGAAGGCGGCTAGGAAAATGACGACGCCGACGACGAGGGCCGTGGCCTTGTTGGATCGCATTTGTCCGAGCATCATTGCATACTAATATGGTGGTAGACCAAAGAGAAGAGGTGAAGGAGCGTGAAGGAGCGTCGGGTCGCAACGAGATATACGGAGCGAGGTGAGCGAGTGGAAGCGCAATGAAGACGCAGGATGGAGGTCGAAACAATGGCAGTGTGTCTCTTGCAGGAAAGAGGAAGAAAAGAGGAGGAGGAAAAAGAAATAGGTGCGGGTCGGAACAAAGAAGTCGCAGGCGAGGGACGAGGATGAGGTTAATGGGCCAAAGTTGGGACGGCGCCAGGGGGGGGGTCTTGGTCTTAGTTTAAGGAGAGGGGAGCGAAGCGACGGACGGGAGTCGAGAGTAGGACGGGGTGGGCCGTGAGATTTGGGAAATGCTGCACTGTGAGAGCAAAATGGTGGAGACGTGGAGTGAGCATCCGCGGAATCAGCAGGGGTGGCGGGAGGCAGGCTAAGAAAGGAGACTGCGAGTGGCCAGGCGCTATGGGCAGAGCGCTGTTGGAGGACGACAGAGCCCGATGGATTGGTGACCGGCCACTACAATGTTGCGTGCTGTTGGCAAGGCTGCCCAGCGCCTCGGCACTTGGGGAGGGGACTATATCATTTTGCTTGGACGCGAGACCGAAGTCGACAACCTCCCTTCTTGCTTAGGGTTTCGCTCTGTCATCTGTATTGTCCATCCTGTTCAGATGATCCGCTCGCTAGGCTGCTCGCGTACCCCAATCATCCATCTACAGTATAATACAGTACAATACCACCTGGGGTCCAGAATGATGAGATGCCTGCAGCAGGGCTAGACACGCGCTGTGCCTCAAGCGTTAGTGGCGATTCGGGGATTGCGGCCAACTTGGGCGCTTGGGTGCACCTTTGCTGGTGGCGAGTTGCTTGGTTGTGGACGGAGTACGTACGTATGCTCTGGAGCTAGGATGTGGGTATGTGGGTGTGAGTGGGTACAATGTAGGTGTGGGATTGGGATTGGGGCCACCACTTAGGTACAAAGAGCGGGGGAAAAAATACAACCTACATACAGATTGGGGGAGTAAAGAGAGAGCAGAGGGGGAGGGGAGAGGGAGACAGAGAGCTAAAACTTCACTAAAAGGGGCACAATACGTCAAAGAGCGAACGGCAAACAGTAGTCAGGGCGATCAGGGGCCAGAAGCCAGAGAAGCCAAGGGGGGGCGCTGGACTGTGGGGATGCCAAGCCATGGTGGACAGACGAAGTTCCAAAAAGCCATGGCATCTTTTGGCGGTGGCCAATCCATCAGTCAGTGTCAGTTATTTCTGTCTTTGCCCAGAAAAACAAAGTGCGGCAACTCATGTTGTGATGCAAATCCTTTCGTCAACCACACGAGGTACCCATTGCCAAGCCGGCGAAGTATTGCCGCCATCGGCAACACCTTTCGTCGGGCATGCCACATGCTGATTGACACATCCCGATTCCTATGCAGCGTTCATCCTCTAATAAATCCAGCAACATAAGCCAAGGCAGAACGCACTAAGCTGGCCAAGGGACAGGTGGAGGTAAGCAGCCAGATCCTCCCTCTCTCCCCCGTATCGATCTCACCCGGCCAGCCGAGCCCATCTATACCGGAGCTGGCCTACGGCGACGCCCCAAACTTGTCCATGATGCGAGCATTGCCCATTCTCGACATTGGTCTAGATTGACGACGTGTCATATGGGGTTGTCACAGTCGAACAAGTTTTGTCCGTCTCACATCGCTCAAATCCGTGTGACTCTCGCCTCGCCTTGTCTGCAACGGTTTACTACACGTTTCCTTCCGTTCTTTCTTCTTTTTGCTCTCCTTTCTCACGCAGTGCACCCGCCTTGTGTTTTCTATCGGGCACCAAGGAGATGAACGAGAGACGATGGGCGAGGCGTAATCAGAAACCAGGATCAAGCGTCAAAGGCGTCTCCGAGTTGATGAGGGCGGAGCCGCTGCATCAACTTGAGGCAGTGATCATCCCAAGTCGATTGTGCAGCCAACGAGATGAACCCAGCTTAAGATTGTGTTTAAAGAAATCATAATAAAAAAAAAACTAAAAAGGACCGCCACGCGACAGCGTCTCCTCCACGTCTTCCCCTCCCCCCGTCAAGTCAGTTGTCTGCCTGCATGATTTGCGACACCAACCACAGCCTCTGGTGTTTGAGCCCCATGCGCGATGTCTGATGTGAGCGGTGCTGTGGGTCGCCATGCACCGCTACTGGCCGTCCAGTGGCTGTACTGATGCCAGCGCAGCCTCGACTACTGAGAGCGAAAATGAAACGAGCAATGCCTATTTGGCATTTTTCTCCATGTTCATCCACGACGGGGATCCTCTCTGCAACGAATGCTATTTCGACCCACCTGCTACTATGCCCAGTCGCATTGATGGATTTGACCGCCTTGGCTGCCCGCCTGCCAAGGCCCAAATATCACATCACCTTTTCATGATGGAAATCGATCCCCTAACGCCGACCATTCGACGGCTGCTACACTGTTGGACGAGGCGTGGCCCAATTGGCGGCACGAAACCCAGGCTCCTCATCGCGGGAACCCCCCCTCTCCTTGGCCCTCTTAGCCTTGACCGTTTTACCATGGCAGAACCGTAGCCATTCGCTTTCAGTGCCTTGGTGTCGTCTGCGTTTCTTGATCATGTTCAACGGGTCTTGGCGGAGGAGCCCCCTGAAGCGCCCAGCGTCCAGCGTCCCGCTCCCCGACTCTTCCGTCACCTTTGGCTATACGTCGCTCGCTAGGCTGCACAGTGCGCGACCTACCCCGGTCGGCCCCCCCAGCTTCAACGAAAGCGACCCCCTGTCCTTCAATTCTTGGATGCTGTTTCTTCTTGCTCGGCGCCCTCCCTTGATTGTGATGTGATGTTCTTTGCTCCTTCCTTTCTGTTGTTAGGTGCCTAGCATCATATCGAAGGGGTCTACGGGCTTTTCGTAGATGATTGCCTACTCAGGACGCATCCCTGGCTCAAATCGCCTCCCACGTTCCAATTCCTTCGCGCAGGGCTGGACGAGGTGTAAGCTGCCAAAGCAGACGTCCTCCGTTTGGGAGCCTTTTATTTCTGTTCTGGTTTGGGCCCAGTCACACACCCCCTTCCACAGTTTAGTACCTTGTCACGCGTATCCCGCATTTTCATTTTCAGCTTTCCGTTGTTTTTCCAAGGCAGCTGACGATCAAACCCCAGCCCACACCTTCGCATTGGCTACCGGCACTTGCTCCGCCCTGCCGGCTGCGAGACCTGCGCCGTACACCAGGCGAATCCCCCAGTACGCAAATACGCGTGTTAGGTCCAACTGGGCCGTGGCGCCAAATCCGCGTCTTAGTGCAAACCGAGCTTTCAGGAATAGCGGGCCAGTGCCACCTGTCACCCACCCAGCCCCCCCTCAATCTGCACTTGAGGGTTGCATCCCAAGGATAGTATCTGGGAAGGCGAAGAGGGCCCCTGTTGCATTACTGGTGATTTGGCTGGAAACCGACTTTCATCTCCAATCCCTGACTCCGGCCCCGTCAGCCAATCAGGGCAACTCGCGCATTTGGATGGGTCTGACTGAAATCCCAAAAAATAAAATAAAAAATTTTGTCCCATGCTGTCAAATCATGTCATCAGGACTTTCGCAATCACCCTGGCCGACGCAGATAAACGATTGCTGGTCCGCTATGGGTCGGGGGTTTGTGGCCCAGTGCCTGCCAGAGGAGCCCGAGTGAAATTAAGAATTGCCATCCTGGCCACCGCCAACTGCTTCTAATATCTGGGACAAGGCTAAGAGGAAGCCTTGATCCCAGCAAGCGGTCGATGCTCGACCTCGCTGCATGTGCCTTGCAACCGAGGGGCCCGGAACGGCAGTTGGGATTGGACAACCCCCCCTTTTCGAGCAAAAGATTATCCGCTCAGACTTTGATCCTGCATGCGACTTGGTAATTTGGGGACTGCTGCCCAGTCAAAATCTTTCACAAAATCCAATCTACGCGCATTTAATACGCCGTAGGGCTAAATACACGGACTTCGATGCCGGGAACCCCCCGCCAAGACGAACCCCTTCATCCGTAATCGGCTCTAGCCGTGCTGCGCTTCTATCCGACGGCACCAGTCGCGGCCATGTGCTACTTGATAATTGCAGAGCCGCGTCTCCATTACAATGCCAATGAAACCCGCGATGCAAATTCCACCACTATCGCTTACGCTCGTAGCGCCAAGGCTGAATTCCCGGTCTTCGACTGGCACGTTCTCCATGATTTCAGCGAAACAGTTGACATATACTGCACCGCCCAAAAGACCTTCCCAAAATATTATGACAAACACAAGGTAGACAGAAGGTATGAAGAAAAAGATTGCATGTAGTGTTAGAAGGACAAGATTGCCTACTTGGAGCAGCGAAGGTAGATATAGGTAGTGAATCCTAACCCACGGTGTCGAAGACCGCGATATGAAGACTCCTAGCTGGTATAGGAATCCGTAAAACGGATAGAATCCCCGATATTCATCAAATGGAGACTGGTCTAGTGGGAATAGCAGCGTAGGGGCAACACCCTGGTTGATAGTATACTCGGCCACATATACTAGCAGCAATGGCAGCATGTAGGGAAAGAACAGCTTTCCGGTTCGTTTCAAGTTGTATCGGAAAGGCTTGCCCTCGGTTGGGGTTGGGGCGTGTGCTGAATATGCAGTAGAAGCCACAGCTGGTCCTGGGACGAGCAGGGCTGACGCAGCATTGCTCTGTGATATGTCTTCCAGGTCATCGTCTTCTTCAAGATCATGCTCTGGCACTGCATCATACTCCTTTCTCGTGCCCTGATGCAGGGGGTCTCGCGGGAGGATAACAAAGAAGCTAATAAACATGACCAGGGGAAGCGACGCGGAGAAGAGCAGGCTGTCACGGACACTGAAGCCCCACCAGTCCGTGAGGACGACGTAGAGTCCCGCGCCCACCAATCCCGCCGCACCGGTTCCCGATCCCCAGCCTGCCAAGCTCACGTGTCCATAGTAGTGTGTTAGGCCGAGGAAGCTCAGTTCGCCACCGCCGCTGCTGAAGCTTGCGAGCACGACACCGACGAGCTTGGTGGCCACAGACTTGCTGGCGGGAGTGAGTGCAACCATCAACATGCCCGACATGGACAAGGCGATGAAGATGAGAATTCGGACGCTGTAGGGGACGCGGTGGATAAAGTACGGGGCGACGAGCTTCGTGAGAAACGAAGGTAGGACGTCAGCGATGAGGACCACGCCCTTGGGAACCGAGCCGACAAGGTCCTGGGCGGCAGAGAGGATGATAACATAGAGGACATTGTTGATAAGACCTGAACGACTCGTTAGGGGCGGAAGCGCCGGGACTCAGCGTAGGCACTGACCAAAGAGCCAAAATGCGACAATAACCTTGGTGTCAGAGTGGCCGAAGATGGCAGCCAGCCTCGCCTTGTAGACCGCCCAGGAGGACGATGCCGACCCGGGGATGGGCAACAGGCCAGACGCGGCGGGCGAGCGACTGGACATTGCGACGTGTCTTCCGCAACAGCGAATGCTTCTTTTCGTCAGGGTCAAAGCAACATTGCGGGTGTACCACGGCGTCGCGTTGTTGCAGAGAGGATGCGAGATTTGGCAGTCGAGATGGGCGACGATGTTGGTGCGGTGTCACGAGGTTCAAGAGATGAGACGACAGTAGCCTGCAGTGGTGTAGGCGCCCCCCATGACGTCGGGGGAGTGGCCATGCCCCGTCGGAGCCTCGCGGGCGGGATTACAGGGGGTAGCAGGGGCCATTGCTGCGGGGGATGCGCTAGCGACGACGTTGGAGAGCGCACGTGAAAACTCATGACAACGGATGCGACTAATGTCAGACGGCCTAACAGTTGAGATATCCTTTCATTATTTATGATTTTGTCCAATGAATTTGGTTGCATTTTATTTAAACCGCCTTCCAACAATTTTAGTGCAGGTTTTTTATACCTTGAAAGATATGAAGATTGTTGTGCTTGATAGGTCAAAAAATGATGTCGTCGCATGCATGGTAGGGACCCCCCAAAACAAAAACAAAAAAAGCAAAAGATATCATGACAGTATGACTGCATTTGGGAACTTCGGATCATCCTCATCCTTGCTGCAGGCGTATTTTATTTTTTTAGGTTTACCGCAGAGTAGTAATTACTCTGGGTTCAGAACATCTCATTCAGTAATGCAATTCGGGTCTCATCCTTTCAAATGGAATGTGGCACTACACTTTTTTTTACTGATTGTATTGGACATGGGCCAATCCCGAACGCTGTTCCCTTCTTTTTGTTTTTTTTCCTTTGCTGCGAACGAAACCGAGGTCTCTGACCTTCTACCAAGGTAGATCAAAGTGGCTGCGGCCCCGCGGCGCTGTGGCAAGGAGTGGCGCAGTCACCGCGGGGCATCTGCCGGCAGAAACCGGCTTTTAGGTATCTGGCTCACGTGATGATGCAAAAAATCTGATTCATTGGTATGGATGCGCTCTGTCAACGCCAGCCCGCTCTCATTGCGATAACTTTTCTTCTTCTCGCTGGTTATCCTTGGTCATAATACAGAGTCCGACTTATTGAGCATATATTGTGCATCGCATACCGCTGTTCCGGCCTTTGTCAATAATGCTAGACCAAATGGCCAACGAGATCAAGCTCCTCTCTGGGAGCGGCCATCCGGAACTCAGTGCCCTCATGGCCAGCCGGTATGTTGAGTCGCATCTCCAGCCATGATGCTCCCGTCCACCACGCGCCAATGCAAGCAAGAAGTATTGGGCTAACTTTGGTGCAGCCTGGGGATTGAAATCGCCAACACGCTCTGCTTCCGATACTCCAACCAGGAAACAAGTGTTTCCATTGGAGAGTCAGTCCGTGATGAGGATGTCTTCATCCTACAGTCAGCCCCGCCTGGAGAGGTCAACGATGGACTCATGGAGCTTTTCATCATGGTCCACGCGTGCCGCAGCGCCTCAGCGCGACGCATCACCGTTGTCCTTCCCAGCTTCCCTTACAGCAGACAGGACAAGAAGGATAAGTCCCGCGCTCCCATCAGCGCGAAGCTGATGGCCAACATGCTGCAAGTAGCCGGCTGCGTAAGCACTCTATCGGTTCCCCACGTCACACATGCCATGTCTCATAATGTATTAGGATCACGTAATCACCATGGACTTGCACGCCTCTCAGATCCAGGGCTTCTTTAACGTGCCTGTGGACAACCTCTACGCTGAGCCTTCCATCTTCCGCTGGATTCGCGATAACCTGGAAATCGAAAACTGTGTTATCGTCTCCCCCGATGCTGGTGGTGCCAAGCGTGCGACCTCTATCGCCGATCGCTTAAAGACAGCGTTCGCCCTCATCCACAAAGAACGACCTCGCCCCAATGTCGTTGGCCGCATGGTGCTGGTTGGTGACGTTCAGGACAAGGTTGCTATTATTGTGGATGACATGGCGGATACTTGTGGAACTGTAAGATCCCGGACCCTTTTTACGTGTTCGTCCTTCTGTATTGGGCAAAGTGGCTAACTTCCTTTTGTAGCTCGCAAAGGCTGCTGCCACCCTCAACGAGCACGGTGCCAGCAAGGTCTTCGCCATCGTTACCCACGGAATTCTCAGTGGCAATGCCATCGAGAACATCAACCAGTCCTGCCTCTCTGGCCTGGTTGTGACAAACAGTGAGTCATCCCGAGAACAAGGAAGTGTGCCATTGATCTATTGCTAACGAATTTAACAGCCGTACCACGTAAGTGTCTTACACCCAAGCGCTTCTGCTGCTGCAGCTTCCGTGTTCGTTTGTGTTTGGTTGACTTATACTAATCGATTTGTTTAGTTGGTGACAAGCTTGAGCGATGCCCGAAGCTCAAGGTTATTGATGTGTCCGGAACCCTGGCTGAGGTATGTCAAGGTGGCCGTCGCACAGGATTCATGCTCACTTCTCTATAGGCGATTCGTAGAACTCACAACGGCGAGTCTGTCTCGTACCTCTTCACTAATGCCCCTCTATGATCGAGATTGGATTGTCTGATGGTTGCGATTTGAAATTTGCGGAGTTGGTATAAGATCTGTTTTGAAAAATACAAGGGGACACATCTCGATTGCTCGACGGATCAGTCTTGCTGAAGGTTGCTGAGAGCCTGTGTGGCCAGGACACATGGCTCGGCATATTTGCCAAATGAATCTTTCCATCAAACAGCGCCTTCACGCATCAAATACTTACTCCTCGACGTAATTATCTAGCATATTACTTCCCCCCCACTGTATCCTTAGTTTCCATGGGGTGTTGTTTGTCATGTTCAATTCGGGCACATCACTTGGAGGTTTCGATCAACGCTTTCCTGGACCCATGCTCACATGCCTCTGCCTCGAGCGCTTTGCATCGATGTTCAGGTATGTGAGTATTACTCTAGGGAGTTCGTCCTTCCCTATTCTCTCTTGAATCACCAGAACATGCAAATGGGCCGTCCTTGCTTCCGTATAGGGCTTTCGTGGACCGGTTGCAGGTGCGTTCTGTTGCAGTCATCACGTGGAAATCCACAACGTGAGAGTCGCACGGGGATTTTTGCATTATGCTTTGTGCTTAATAGCGTGGTATAAAGGTGACCACCGGATGCAGACAACGATGACGCCCGTTACGGAACAAAAGGGGAGATCTGGCATAGTATAGGTAGAACTGCCGGAAAATTATGGTCTACATACAACGATGTATAGAAAGAATCACTAGCAAACCTAACAATAGGAGAACAACCCAGCCCCGTCTTGAAACCGGTCGGAATGAAGTCATCCTTCATTGCGTAGTTGGAACCTACTCAGGCTATAACTTCCCATGCGTCTATTCTATGGATGTCAGTTCAGGGAATCTAGCGCGACTCCAGGTCTGGATTTTCCTACATGGTACAAAGCGAAGCTAGATGGCTGTTTCGGAGACTTCATTGAGCGAAACAAATCGCAGGGCTGCCGACGAGGAATTCCGACTGTGTGACAGTGATGACGTCCTTCCAAGGGGCTTTACTCGATCCGGAGATGGATGACAGTTTCCTGCAACCGTCCAGGTTCTGTTTTCGTTTCTTGATTCGGAAAATCTCGGTGGAAATCACCGTGCGGCAACAATGCGGAACAATCGCGGCCCATGTCGATGCTCTTCAAAAATCGGCGCAGCCGATGGAGAGCTGCGATGCTTGACGCCTAGATCACCCTTAGTGCACTCTGATCAATCTTTTTTTGCCATTTAAACGGGGGCGCAAGGGTGGGAATGCGGTAATTGGTCTGGACTTCCTAACCATGCGTGACTCGGAGGGGCACATTCCACAGGAGTGAACCAACTGAGACAGCCCCCAATTCTCGCGGAGGCTGAGTTTTCTTTTGAAACATGCACTGTGGGCTAGCCTGGGTTGCACGAGGTGACGAGGTGACGAGGTGACGAGGTGTATGGATATGGCCTAGGATTGGACATTACTTGATCCTCTATACACCGATACGCGTGCTGGGATTAGGCCATCATAGAGACAATAGAAGGGGAGTTGGGCACGATGAGAAAACTGGATAATCTTCCATCCCAATGTCAAGGGTCGGTCCGAGCCAATGCTCTTTATTTGTTCCGGCAGCTAGCTCCCCCATAAGCTCGGGCCTTGAACCCCGTGTTCTTGTCATACACTCAGGTAAAGGTCACCAATTATTCTTGGTATCCCATTCTAATCTAAGCAATTAATATAAAATTGATAAAATAAATTTGGATACAATTTCGGGGCTCTGATTCAGGTCATCTTTTACTGTACCGAACCATACAACTTTTTAGATATAGAAAGTTCATTCTTAGTCATCTCGGTGATAATCGTTGTCTGCAGGATAAGAGCTGACAACTATCCCTGGCAGTTGCAACATAACTGCGCTACGCCGTGCTATTAACAACCCAAGGCGCTTCTTGGCTCTCAGCCGCATCAACCAACTAACACATTTCTCAGCAAGCAGCTCCTTTGTGGTTTCTTTCTCACCAGTCGGACGCTTGCACCGTTGTCTGAAATTGTATCTTTCGAGTCCCTCTCCAATACCTTGGGCTCAACTCAATGCGGAGATGCAGAAAAACAAGTTAGAATGTTAAAATTCATCATAGCAAATGGTTTGGATGTCAAAAGGAGACATCACAACGGAGTTATCGCTCTACAAGAGGGCCCAAATGCTTGGTCCACCTGTAGCAACCAGACCGCAACTATCCTAATAAAGATCCTGCTAGACGCGGGAGCCGAGCTAAATATTCAGTCATCACGCCAGGGAAACGCCAATCACATTGCGGCAAAGACTGAAAATGCGGAATTATTGAAGCTAATGGCCCCCTACGCCGATAATTACTATGGCACAGATTGGAAATAATCAGCCTGTACCACAGCTATTCATGGATCCTTCGGTGTCATTGGGGTGCTATCAGAGCACCCATATGCCAGAGACGACAATCTACATAGACTTATCATGTGCTATATGAATAAAGACACTGGCGTACGGCGTATTTACCGTGAGAGGTTCATCCAAGCTGTCCGGATTCTCCTCGGCAGCCGTGGCCTGGCGGATCTGAATAAGCCGGTAATGATCACATTTAAACAGAGTGCCTGGGTGGTTCATTACAGGTTTGTTACCAAGTCTATCTCAGCTTTTGGACTTGTGGACAGTACTCGGATACGGGGGAAGGCAAGGCGCAATCAAGCCAGGGAGGACATGATGGCGATTGCAGAAGAGAAGCCAGTAAGCTGATAGTTTCGCCCATGTGAAACCCGTAGTGACTCCATGCTCAATTTGGTACGGTCAAGGTTGCATGTCTTCGAAATCCCCGACAATTGCGGAATCCCGCCGACTGGCTTTAACCATCACAGCGATGGCCGGTGATATCCAGGGTGGTGTGAAAAAGAGCAAACAAGTGAATTTCCAATCTAACCTCATGATACTACCTTGTCCACACCTTGTTTCGGGGAGTCGGTTGAAGCTTGAGCAGAAGGGGTTCAGCTTGCTACAGCAGACCCCACCATGTCTTCATTGTTGATATGATCCAAGTGGTACATCAACCCAGAACAACATCTTCTACTG
Organism: Calonectria henricotiae; assembly: GCA_020623695.1. NCBI lineage: Eukaryota > Fungi > Ascomycota > Sordariomycetes > Hypocreales > Nectriaceae > Calonectria > Calonectria henricotiae. Next base: position 218,335 of record JAHVYB010000062.1, on the reverse strand, counting down.
TAATTTGATCTAAAATAGAGTCAGCCAGCCTGCTTGCAATGATACAGTGCCAGCTAACTGACCCGCGCATAAGCAGGTCGACCAGTACACAGGCGACCCTTTTGCAAAACCCTGGCCATGGGAACTATTAGTGCATCATGTGGGCGGATGCCTCCATGGCTTGTTCCCAATTTTTAGATGCTAAGCCCTTGTCAGCCTGCATTGTTCTTGGCAGGGATTATTTACCCAACCTCTGGGCTTGAAACAGGACACGGGGATGGATACCCTACGCCACTTGGCCCAATGGCTAAAAATTGCTTGATGGATTCGCTGTAACGTCATATCCTTGGTTGCAGGGCAGAAACGAATAGGATCCAGGCACTCGGCATTATTCCAGGATCGGCCAAGTCTTTATCTGGATCAAGTGCAACCAACCACTCCTCAGGCCACCGCCTTTGGAGACCAGGGGACTCAAGAAGAGGCACGAGTTGAGTATTGCCTCGCAAAACGGACAGACCAGCACTGCAGAGTGATTGTGAACTTTCACCTGTTCGCCATCGTCATTAGTTGCAATGCTTTTAAGCTCGCAGGGTTGGCCTTGAGTCCCTTGACATGTCTCTGCTTAAAGAAGCGGCCCTTCCTGACTATTGGAGCTATGCTTCCGGCCATTCCACACGTAGTTGGACAATATTGACAGAATTCTAGATGCCATAGACTCGTTTCTCACGTCGCCGGATCCGGTGACTAGGGAGCGCCCTCTGATGTCCAAGGTCTCCGGTTCTCAGCAGCTGTCCTGGGTTGTTGCATCTGGGCGTCAAGAACATGGAGTATCCGGGCATTGGCCAACTCTGGAGGCGAGGCTTTGGGCAAGTAAACGTCGACGCCCTGGTTGGTTGACTTTGCGGAAATGGGAGACCCCAGCGACCCCACCACCATGGCCATCATATCAAACTTGCCCCAGTTGGTCCGGTCTATTCTTTACACGGCGCTCAATAGCATGTGGACGGCCATGCTGGCAGAGGCGGAGTGGAATAGCTATGGAACAAAGCACAAGGGTCTTCGCACGACATACCCGGTTGGACAGCAACGGAGGACTTACTGGGTTATCGCTCCCCATGGTAGGTTGGTGTCTTGAATATTTCCAGGGAAATTGCTGGCATTGAGGGCGGTGCTAATGATGCAATTCTTGGCCATGGGAGATACGGCGCTCCCCTCACGGTCGCATCCGCCACTCTCCACTGGCTAATCTCGCAATCAATATTCGTTGTGAGGCTTGTCGCCTACGTGAATAATGAGGTCAGTACCGGAGCAGACAACACTCTAGTCACGTGTGGTTATTCCCCTATTGCCATGGTCTTTGCGATTATGCTAGGATCTCTCATTCTTTTGACCACCATTGGGGGAAGCCTGAGGACACGGACGACGACAACCCCTCCTGGTGGGACATGCTCCGCCGTGGTGAGCTCTGCTTGCCATGTGCCCCAGGGTGACGAGAATGCGGCTTCGGAGTTGGTTAGATGGGGTGTTGTTTCTGAGGAGGAACATTGTTCCTTCTCCAGCTGGGTTACTCAGCCGCCGGAGGACGGGAAATGGTACCAGTGAAGGAGGCCCAATGAAGTACATGAGTGAAGAGCACAATTATACCCATACACGATACCACAATAAAAGAAAGCCAGCAGAAATTATAGAGGGATTGCATTTTTTAGACAATTACCCACTTATATATATATATATAAAGGATTGTATTGCTTTAATAACTCCCCAATCTATCCCTCTGGTGCGTGTGCATCAAGCTCCGACTCTCCGGGAATTTCCCGGCCCAGCTTTTTTATATATATTTTTTTTAATTCCGCATCGCGACCCGCCCACAGGCCAATCCCTCGGAGCGCATTACTACAGAGCATCCACCATTATTAATTACACCATGGCCGTGTAGCCTTTACCAATTGCTCGCCGCATACACACGATACAACCCCTACCTTTTATCAGCTGCACACACACACACACACCCACACGCATATACATACACCTATCCCGCCGAAACCGCCGCCGCAATGGCCGCCGACACCTCGTCCGCTTGTCCCGTCGACCACAAGACTCGCGATGCCTGGATCGCCCAGGCCCGTGAGATCGATGCCCAAAAGACTCAGGCCCAGGGCCCCTCTCCCGCCGCCGCCGCCTCGCAACCCGCCGTGTGCCCCGTCGACCACACCAAGCGCGCCGAGTCCAAATCGTGGTCCCAGACTCTGACGTCCTACTTGCCCTGGGGCGGCTCCTCGTCTTCGTCTTCGTCCTCGCCCGCTGCCGCCAACCCCGCGACGCCCTCACCGACCGCCCAGGCCAAGAGCAACGGCCTTGGACAGGGCCGCGAGATTTCCACCATCCCCCGATCGACCGGCACCTCCCCCGCGTGCCCCGTAGACCACGGCGGCCCCGATGCCCCCAAGCCCGCCAACCACGAGATGGAGTCTGGGCTGGATCCCTCGGGCAACTGGGTCTACCCCTCCGAGAAGATGTTCTTTGACGCCATGAAGCGCAAGGGCTACGACGCCCGCGTCGCCGACATGAAGACGGTCGTGCCCATCCACAACGCCGTCAACGAGCGCGCCTGGAAGGAGATTAAGGAATGGGAGGCTCCCTACCTGGCCGGCACAGCGTAAGTCCCGCCCTGGCCTCTTTCTGCGTCCCGCTCCAAGCAAGACTACCCCCCCACCAAACTAACACATTCTCCCTCTCTCTCTCCCTCTCAGATGCGACGGCCCCAAGCTCGACTCCTTTGCCAACAAGAGCGACCGAATGACCCCAACCGCCCGCATCAACACCATCCTGGGCTTCACGGCGCCCTTTGACCGTCACGACTGGGCCATTGACCGCTGCGGCACCAAGGTCGAATACGTTATTGACTTTTACGCTGGCCGACCCGACGGCAAGGGCGGCCCCAGCTTCTACCTGGATGTTCGGCCGAAGCTGAACACCTGGGAGGGCGTCAAGATGCGGGCGATGCGGTGGGCGTGGTTGGCCTAGAAGAAGGCCTTTAAAAAAGCAAAAAAAAACATGTGTAGAGTGAGAGCACAGGAAAAACATAACGACAAGACGTTGGATAAAACAAGGCGGATACGATGTATGATACCATTTCGGCCGGGCGTTGGGAAAAAAACACTGTACAACATGGGATAGACTGGTTGTCACGGGTCCGGATGACTCTGCTGAACAAAATCTCCAATGTATTATTTTCAAGTCTATTGCTTGATCGATCGATATCATTAATTTTCTCTGAAGGGATACCAGTCCCAAAATATCCGAGGGCATTGGGGCCACTCGCCAAAAACTCATCATTATACATTTCTCACACACCTTTCCCGAATCATGTCTCATGAGAGGAGGCGCCCATTCCTCCCAGCCTCTCAATTCTCATCAGCCTTCTTCATCACCGTCATCATCTTCTTATTTGTCAGTCTTTTCATCCCCGTCAACCACAATCATCTTCATCAACCCAGGTCATCTCCTTCAAGCCTCTCTCACTCTCTCACTGCACCTTCTTCGTCTGAGTGTGAGCTGTTACTCGAACTGGTGCCCCAGTCTCCAATGCCTGCGCATCTAGGTTCCATCCTTTGGCTGCCATTGCTTCCCACAAGTCTGGATCATTGAACCGCTTCTGGTAGTTGTCCCAGGTACTGCGGTCTTCCTTGTCTGTCGCAGGATCTTGTTCCAGCCAAGCGGCAGCTTGTGATCCTTCCCCGACAAAGATGTGATCCAGTTTCGATGTGTAGCCAGAATGCGGGTTCATGAGCCAAGCCATCTCCATAGACTTGAACCACGATCTGATAATATGTGTCGGCTCGGCTCCCTTCCAAAGCAAGACTTTGATGGGAGTGGGCGAGTACCGAGCATGAGACCATATGAACTGCGTATAAAATGGGCCGTCCACCTTCGCAATGTTAATGCGAGGGTGATTACCGCCCATAGCATCCAAGTAGCTTGTAGCCATCTCGATGCGGGCAACGGACTGACCAAGGCGGTTGCGGATGATTGGACGCCAAAATATGATGTTTTCGCGTCGAGCGACTTCTTTCGGGCTCAGAACCTTTTCAGATTTGAGGTACTCCTCAAAAAGGATGGATGCTCGCTGGCGGTTCAGAGTTGTCATACAGACGCTGCGCACGCCAAAGTAGTTCATCCAGAGATGAGCGAAGACGAGACCAATCATCAAGTAGACAACACTGCGGTGGTCTTCAACGGACCGAACCAATAGTGTGCCGACCAAAAGACCAACGAGACCGACGGCAGTTTCTTGGCTGGCCTCTTTTGCGTTCAGCTCTGCCAGATTATCATGCTTGGCGAAATGGACACTCAAAGCTGCCTTGCTTGCTCCGGCAGAGACACCACACAATGCTCGCAGAGCTGCACCAGTAGTCAAGGCGACGGTTTTACCCCAGGGCCCAATGTACGGACTGTAAAGCTCTAGGAAGAAAGCCGTGTCATTAAAAATATCCGCGAGAAACCGAAACTTCTTTGCATCTGGCTCGATACGTAAGCCAAACTGCTGAGCAAAGACAATGGTGGCAATCCGAGACATGGCGTCCTTCATAATGGTCAAGAGCAGGGCAAAAGTGGCCGTGGAATTGGCATCACCGACACCAAGGCCTTGGAGGAGGGCCCGATCAGCCAGAAGTGAAGTGATGGTGGAAAAGAAGGCCTGGAGCGAGTCGAAGGTCTGGTATGCCAAGTAGTCATCGGATACAGAATGCGGGAATCCGACTGGCAAAAAGGTATCAAACAACAGTTTGCGCCATTCCCGCATGGAGCGAAAGAAAGCATGGTTAGACTTGCTGCGATCTAAAACCTGTTTTTTAAAAAAAAGAAAAGAAAAACATTGTCAGTGGGGGGATTAAAATGAAAAGAACAGGAGCGTCCATACCTGAACGATGACGTTTTCTTGTGTATGCTTCCACCGTTGGACAACGTTGCCGGATTTGTCGAGCTCCTGGATCTCGACATCATGCCCGTGTCCAAGAAAAGAGGTGAGCCCCTCGTGCTCTGACACGGGCGAGGGAAGGTCGAACGGACCGGAATCTGCTCGGGCGCCTGGCCCCAAGACCACTTGATCGAGACTCATCTCGACGGGCTGCGGCATGCTGTCTGAATGGCGCGGTTGCGGCGACGTATTGGGGAGCGAAACTCGCCAAGCCGTGCATTGGCGGAAAGTTAAGAGATGCCACGGAGCACGGATAAACTTTGGTGTATCGCCCGGGGGGACAGGCACAAGCGAGACAGGCTCCGAGGCTGGTGACTGCTGATGATGGCAGGTTTCGAAAAAAGGGGAGAGGATGAGACGTGGAGGCGAGAAGCCATTTTATGAAGTTAAAAGCCAAGTGTGCGACAAGCAGCTGGCAGCGACCGCCACCACCGCCTTCCGTCACCAAATCACCCAATGGCAGATAGCAACCGAATTGTGCCACCGAGCAACCAGAAAATGACCGCGAAGGCGCCCGCAAATAGCCCTTCGCCGGTTTCAGTTGCTCCTAATGTTGTCATATTGCCATTAGTGTAAGACGCGCTAGCGACTTACCCTGCATCTTAGTATCATCAATCTTCACGAGCGCTCACTCACGGCTCACTCACGGCTCACTCACGGCTCACTCACGACACCACAAGCACATGCCAATTACAGGCAATCAATCAATCGATCAATCAATCATCATCAATTCGAGATTATGTATACCTATAAAGCTGTAGTTTTATCATAACACACCGTTTATCGCTTAACGGTCTGACCATCCTCGCCAATCAGGTACTCCTGGGTCTGGATAGGACCCTCACCGACACCCGTCGAAATCACACGGCTGACGCCGTCCTTGAGTGTGGACGCGAGGCCGCTCTCAAGATCGACAATCGACTTGAGGCTGGCGGTACCCTCCTTCCAGCCAGAGACACCGCCGAGGGCGCCGTAGAAGGCTCCCAGGACGGTGCTGGCGTTTTCCTCCAAGTAGTAGACGACGCAGTTGGGACCGGCATCAAAGGTGTAGGCGGCAATAGTCTTGCCAGCCTTCTCGTTGATGGACTCGACGGCGCGGATGGCGGCCTTGGAGACGTCGTTCATGTAGAAGATGGGGGGGTAGGTGTCGGCGCACGTGGCGTGGAAGGAGTTGGAGTCGCGCATAGTCACCTCGGCGAACTTGGCAAAGTCCTTGTTCTTGATGGCATCCTCCATGGCGTCCATGTTGGCGGGGACGACAGTCTTTATTCTCTGCTGGAACAGGCCCGAGGTGGCAACAGTCTGCTGCATGCCAGAGGTGGACGACACACCCTTCTTGGCGGCGCTGACAACGAGGACCAGAGCTCGCATGTCGGGCCAGTGAGAGGCCTCGGCGACCAGGTCGGCCTTGGAGTCGCTGCCGTCCTCCTTCTCTCCCATCCTCCAGGCGACATATCCACCAAATAGACTGCGGCAAGCTGATCCGGAACCCTGGCGGGCGACGAGGGACAGATCCGAGGGCGAGTCGGGGAGCTCGTACAGGAGGGCAATGGCCTTGACCAGAGCGGCGAAACCGGCGGCGGAGGAGGCCAGACCGGCGGCAGTGGGGAAGTTGTTCTCGGAGACAAGCTTCACGGGCATGGAGGAGAGCTTGGGCAGCGACGCGTCGGCGGCCTCGAGGGCAGCACGTCGGGAGCGCAGCTCACGGAAGCATGCCTGAGTTCGGGCACCAGAGATGTCCGAAGCCTCGCCATTGAGAGTCAGGCTGTCGCCACCGGTGTACGAGTTTGAGCACGAGGCGGTGGTGAGGGTTCGGAGGTCGGCCTGAGAGAGGGTGACGGAGAGGGAGCTGTTGGTCGGGAGGTTGAGCTTGGCGTCGCGCTTGCCCCAGTACCTGATATCCAGTGGTTAGCCGCGTAATTGGTCCGCGTGAAGGATTGAGACATGCGTACTTGACAACGGCAATGTTGACGGGGGCAGTGGTGCTGGCCCGGTAGACCTTGTTGTCGGCCATTTTTTCTAGTTGAGCGGGGTAGCTGCTGAAGAGAGGATTTGGAGATGGGGGTGGACTGAGAGATGCAAGGGAGGAAGTCTCGTCTCGCTCAGTAAAAAAAAAAATTATATAAAAAAAAAGAGGCACCCAAAGTGGAAGAGGAGAAGATATGCGCCAGCTATAAGTCGAGCTATGTGACCAGAAGCCTTAGTACACCGACTTTGTCGAAAAGGGTTGAAGATAATCTCCCGGTGGCTTGTCTCTCAATAGGAACCTAGCAACGAGATGACAGCTGGAAGGGGTTTAGTGCGGGGTCCCGCCCCTCCGATGGACCCCTGAAGCCCCTCAACACCACCAACGAAACAAGGCCTAGGATATGTCTTGGGAAAATCCACCGAATTTACGGCGCATTTTAAAGTGAGAGGTATAGGTGAGACATGCCTCAACAGAGTGGCTGTGACGTTTCTGGTTCATTTCGTTCCGTGTTAAACAATTCTCCACCCCCTACGAGGATCCAGATGTGTGATACCACCAGCCAGAGAAACTGAGAAAGAGAATAAAAAAAGACAATCAAATCTCATCACACACGCATGTATGCGGCGTATTCGTAATGTGATGCGGCGTGCTATGCCCACTACATACTTGAGCGAATTAGTGCCTACCTCACTCAGCCTCTAAATGTATGCCCACCCTTGCCACATAAACGTCCCCTTTGTCTGGGGTTGCGAACTCGAGTACGGGGCGTGAAGGTGCCCCCGGAAGCTTGCTGAGGCTGACTGGTGGGTGCTGCGGGATCAAGATGCACGGCACATTAGCCGCGCTTGTGCCCGGTGCGGCGGCCCCCACAAAGATCTGACAGATCCATACGAGAATGACCGAGATGTGAGCGAATGAATATCTGAGGTGCAAAGGGTCCGTCCTGGATTGGCTGTATATGGCGAATCCAGTCCTATGAACAGAGTATGAAGTCAGGAGAACCGTTATAGACTGGAGGTAAGGACCTTGTTGTCTGTCAGTTATTCTTGACGGAGATATCTCGCACCATGAGCTTGCAAGCGAAGACTCACACGGGTGATCTGAGATACCCTACCGTTGTAGAAATGCACCCGGAAGCCCAACTAAAAGTGGCAAAACTAGATGATAATAAATCACATGGTTAATTTTTCTGTTATGGTTTCATGGTTCTTGAACTAAGGAATAGTTATAATCGGCAAGTGCAATCGCGTGACAACCTTGCAATTCTCGTCAAACTTGGGGCCATGAACCATTGTGAACATGAAGTTATTGGATATAAGTTGAAGACGAGCTCCTTTCACGTCTTTTTATTTTCTTTCTATTCTTCATCAAAAACCTTTATTGCAGACTTTCGAAGGTATTCAGACCAGAGAACACTTGTGTCTTCACGCTTTACTACATTAACATCCCATCTCATCCCATATTACAGCAGTTCATCGCCGCTGTGTCTCATCACATACATCACATCTGGCACACCTTTCGCCCTGTCTGCGAAATTATCTTGTCTCGCCTGAGGATAGCTGCTTCTACACACATCTACACCACCCCTCAACTCTGTGCATCCGCAAAAATGGATGGCTACTCCCCCTCCCCGTCTCAGACCAATTCTTCTGGCCTGCTGTTCAACGGCTCCGATTGTTCCAGGTCTTCGCAAATCCCAACCGTAGGCCCGCTGGTCATGAAGACCGTCTCGTCACAGCGACTACCCGTCGGGCTGCTGCGTCCAGGCCAGCCCCACCACAGCCTGTCGAGCGATGAGGAGAATTTCCTCGTCGTCGACTCGTTCGTCTGGGACGTTGACATGGTGGGGCGCGGCAAAGTGTACGGCTGGGTCAAGAGCCTCAACTACCACCGCTTCTGGTGCTGGAAGCAGCGCCGAGGTTTCAAGAAGTTGGTCAAGAGCATGCGGAAGCTCGGTTCCCAGCAGCAGAACGGGCACATAAACAACACCTTCAACGTTGCCCTGGCCCACCTGGACATTCTGAACATCCGTGTTCTCTCGCAAGAGCGACGCGTATTTCAGTTTTTCGTCCTGTCCGACAACCGAATCCACACCGACAGGGTCATTCACAGCTCCCATAGCGCTCACGCCCACAGTCCTCCCATCCTGCCAATCCGCCCCGAGACTCCCCCTCACCACCTCACCGTGAGGCCTCAAGCCCACCCCAGTTCTTCTCCCCACTCCGGAAAGGCTCCTTCTCTACAGGGGTCAGAAGTTTCCAGCAATGGTGACACTTATTTGATGAACGACGCCGCACCATTGATGAGTGGAGGAAGAGGATGATAGACGCACAAACGCGCACAAAACAAACCCAAAAAAAAAGGGAAGGGAAGGAAAAAGAAAAAAATTGTAATTGGATGGGAGTTTCTGTATTTGTTTCCGATAATTATATACTTAATTCATTTTGGGTTGGTGGTCTTTCATGAATATTTGCATTTGTGATGTGTAATTTGGCGTATGTGAGCAAAGGCATGACTTGAGCGTGGCAGGGCTTGTCTGCAATCATGTCGTTTTCCCGAATGTGCTAAGCTACCCGCTTTCAACTCTGGTATAACTGAGCCTCCACACCATAGTAGCGTATTTTACTGGTTAGTTTGTAAAGCAATTTAACCAAGACACTTGTGTTGCAGCTGTAAGTATCATTTGATCCGGCCGTAGCCCAAATCGCCAACATCTCTCGGCCTCTCGGCGGGTGACAGAGGGTACCCGCCTAGAGTCGGAGCAAGAGTAACCCAAGGTTTTGAACACGACTATTTAAATGCATTGAAGCCTACATGTCGGATCCTTTGGTTTATTAAACCTGTTTTGAATGTTCGCTGTTTTATCCATGTTTTCTCATGTCAGCGCAAAGCAGGGTTGGAGTGAAGTGAATTGTGCAATGTGCCCTGTTCTCTTGGTTGTCGCCCGTGTGGCTTGACTTACACCAGCGAACCATAGCACGACGCGTAATTTCTTTAGAGGCGCGGCGTGAGCTGGATAGTCTGTGGCGAGTAATGAACCAAAAAGACCCTGCATCGAATTCTCCTCGAAGCTTGGCATTCCTTGTCCGGTGGCTTGTCCAATGGACGAGGTGCTGGATGAAGCCCTCTGGGGCCAAGCTCAGTTTGTGACGTCATGGATTCACATTGGGAGCTGAGCTCGGTTCTGAGACGGCTACAACGATCTCTGTGCTTCCGGCGCCTTTCTTCCATCACAATCATAAGCTTTGCTGGGACAGTTTGGGAATGCCGGTTTAATGAGACTTGGACATAGAGAACCACAATGAACCATGCCATCTTCCGCCCGGTGCTGCGAAGCTCCCCGGTGAGCTGCCCCAGAGTACTATCGACCCTAAACAACCACATCATACACATACGCCCAAGATGCTCACCAGCGTCGACGGCCTTTCGGCGCTCATTCTCAAAGTCGCATCTCGTGAACCAAGATGTATTAGAGAACAAGGAAGAGGAATCGCAACAACAGGTCCGTCTACGAGAGCTACGGACCGTCACGTCAGGCAAGAGCGCGCAGTCTCTGGAGAATGATCGGCCATGGCATAGGCAAAACAAACATGCGCAACCAGATGCCACGTCCCCTGACCCCACGCACGGGGACTTGACTAAAGGTCGGTTATGGACGCATCTTGACTGAAAGAACTACGTTGCTAACATGGATACTGTTCCAGGGCGACTTTTGACTACACCAACACGGCTTCTGAAGCTCATTCTTCCTATGCCATTTCATCCCAAGCAAGAACACATCAATGAGCCCGTCGAAGGCGGAAAAAACAAAGACGAAACAGTAGAGCCTCTGGCCCTACTAGTCCATCCTCAGCAGCCGCTGTCTTACCTAGAGAGGTTGATTCAAGCCGAAATCCCCCCACTGCAGCGCCACGGCCGAGACAAGCTCCCGGATATTGTGTTCCGCGCCGAGGCCGACCAGGAAGACTCGCAGCAGAACCATATACAAAAGGATGGTAATGTTGCGTCGTATTCTGGACTTGGCCACGAGGGGCCAGACAGGAAGCATGCGACTTGGGTTCGCTGGAGTGGAAGCACTGAGGTGGGAGATTTTATTCGAGACGCGGCACGTGGCCGAGAGTTCGCCATTGACATCGAGGGTTACAACAAGGAGTTGCGAGTGGCAGTGCCGAGCTTCAAAGACCGAACCTACTACCTGCGAATGCGCCTAAGGCGAATGTCGCGAGAGATTGAGTCAATGTCCAAGGTGAAAAACGAGTGCGACCAGCTCGCCCACCTTGGAGCGCACCGCATTGCCCAGGGTGGATTTGCAGCGCTGACGGGATGGTGGGGGCTCGTCTACTACATTACGTTCCACACAGAATTCGGCTGGGATCTGGTGGAGCCCATTACCTATCTTGCGGGATTGAGTGCTGTGATCCTTGGTTATTTGTGGTTCCTTTACATGAGCCGGGATCTGAGCTACAAGGCGGCCATGAAGGTGACGGTGTCGAAGCGACAGAACGCGCTCTACAACGAGCGTGGCTTAGACCAGAGCAAGTGGGAGCAACTGGTGCACGAGGCCAACCTCTTGCGAAGGGAAATCCGACTGGTTGCTGAAGAATATGACGTGGCATGGGACGACGCCAAGGATGTTGGAGAGGACGTCAAGGAGGTGTTAGAAAAGGAGAAGAAGAAGAAGAGCGGGGGCAAGGAGGAGAAGTCACGGGATGAGGAGGAGGACGAGGGCGGTTCGGCTCCCGCAGCACCCGCCAAGAGTGAGAAGTCATAGACGTATGGACGAGCTGTGAATATCAGGATAATCGGCATGCCCGCAGGCTGGCTGTGCATGTGCGTCGACGAATGCAAACATGTGCCGACGCTTGTTGAGCCGTGTGATCATCGCAGCGGGTACAGGTTTTCACGGCACCAGCGTTGGTTGAGGCTGATAAATCCTGCGACGGGCAGACCAAAGTAGTTAAGCGACCAAGTTAGTATGCGATTTGGCCCAACATCCGATGATGGCTGGGAGACGAACGAAGCTATAGCATGGGGGGAAGGCTTTTAGATGACGTACATGGTGTAAATAATATTATCTTCACACTGTCCTATTGCAGAATGATATGCTGTGGATGCACAGTGCATGTTGCCCTCAGGCTTCTAGCCTAGGTCGCCGCGCCATCGGCTTTGCCATCCCACCTCACCCCACCCTCCCGACCAACAATCACTAACACCACCACGCCGTCTCTCACTCCACTATCAAGACGGCGTCCAACCATGGCTCAGGTGTTTGTAAAGATTACTCCTCGAGAGGTCAGGAAAAATCCTGAAGCGGCAGTCTTCTGGAACCGTTCTCGACGTGTTCTAGAAGCCTGCTGCCCTCTGCAGCCCATATCAAGCCGCACTAGCTGCTTAAAAGCCCATATCAATCCCCCACCCCCTCATCGGCCAGTACCACACAGTGACGACAATGGCTCCCCAAGTGATACGCCTGCCCGACGGCCAAACTTTTACCGTCACGCCCGTTTTTGCTGGCCTCGGCTTCAAGAGCCACGAACTCAATACCCATCACAATGCGTTCCCCATCGGGTGGACCGTCGTCCTAAATACCGAGTCCGACTCCGATTCGGACGACAGCGAGGCCAATGACGATGGCGACCGGCGCGGCACGGAAAACGGCGACGGCGACGGCAGTGCCCTCGACGGAGACGCGGACCGCACGTCGGTCCATGCCAAGCGGCACATCCACTCCTTCTCCAAGCCCACCCTGCAAGGCGACAACCTCTTCATCTCGTCCATTGCGAACCCTTCGAGCTCCGAGTTCAAGCCCGCCGCCAGCCCCACCCGCCAGATAGCCATGATGCTGTGGATCACGCTCTACTGGTATTTCCACCAGCCCGAACCTGATCCGCAGGTCCCCGCCGCCGCAGCAAAGGCCACCCCCGTCGGGGCTAAGCCGCGGGGCGAATGGAAAATCAACATTAAGCGCGAGGGCGTGCTCCGGGGCCGCAACCTGATCCCCAAGCTCGAGCGCATGGGCCTGATTGCCTCCGCTGACACTGCCGTCGGGACGAGCCTCGATGATGGCGGCGATGCTTGGACCCAGATGTTTGTGACGCGCCGCATGTTCTGGCAGCTCCCCGGCCGCCTGTTTCTCTTCTCTCTGCAGCCGCAGCGGAGCAAGGAATTGCCGGCTTTCCCCGGCTCGCCTCCCGGAAGTCGCCCTGGCTCGCCCATTGACACCCAGAGTCCAATCCGGGCGTCGCTCCCATCTCCCATCTCCCCTCTTGGGCGTCACGAGAATGATCTGCCCGGCGGGCCAACGCCAACCACCACGGTGACTGTTTCCGGGTTTCCAGTTGGCCCATTCTATTCAAGCTCCCATTTGCCCACTTACTACCCTCCTGCGCCGCTGCAGTACATATTTACCAATAACACCAGACACCCGCTCCGGCCCAAGCCCCCGAGGATGGGAGAAGTCTTCTATACTCGCTTTGTTCCCAGTGTAGGCCAGTACCTCTCCTTCCGAGTGGCCTCTGCCGCCCCAACCCCGGTGCCCTACTTCGGCCCGGTTGGGCGCAGGTCTTCGGAGCATTCCCATTTGACTTCTCTGTGCGATTCTGATCTGCTCGCTTTGTGGTTGGGTAAGCCGCGTATCAAGGCTTTTTGGGGTGACTATTCGCCGGAATTCCTGCCAAGCGTATTGAAGCTGCCGCACTCGTTCCCAGTGATTGGAATGTGGGATGGTGTGCCCTTTGGATACTTTGAAATTTATTGGGTGAAAGAGGACGTCCTCGGCCAGCACCTTGGAAATGAGGCTGGGGAATGGGACAGAGGCTTGCATGTCCTCATTGGCGAAGAATGGGCTCGAGGCCGAGTTCCCATCTGGTTGTCCGGATTGGTGCACTGGTGTCTCACATCCGACTACCGGACGATGAATATTTGTCTTGAGCCAAGGATAGACAATGCAAGGTGAGTCTTACAAATGCACTGCAAGATGGATATTCCTAACAATGGCCTTTGTAGATTTTTGCAGCGTCTCGAGTATTGCGGCTTTTCGCGTGAGAAGCAGATTGCTTTCCCCCACAAACAGTCATGGTACGTGCGATTGCGCCGAGAGCAGTGGGAAGGACCGGCGCTATGATGATTGCTTTTTTTTCTCTCTTCGGACTATTTGATATGAAAGCGACGATGATTGCATAACATTTGGTGCTTGGTGTGTATTCAATTGTGCGTGCACGAATGTTGGCACATTTGTGAGTGATGCAGGCGGTTGTCGTGATGGGATAGATGAGACACGAATTGCAAAGGTGGAGCAATGAATATGGCATTGGCTACCTAAAGAATAAATCAGAACCAGGCTGTAGTTCTACTGATGTACTGTCATTCAACAACTCAATATGCAGGACTATATGTCGACTTTGGTATGCTTTAAAAATATATGGAATTATTTATGATTGGCGTTCTGTTTACACTCTAGGAAATCCTAATGTTGAAATCAGTGCACATATACAGAGAACCAGCTTCTAGTCTCTATATATTCTAGTACTAGGTAGTTCAATCATATTAAAGGTAATTTAGAATCAGTACTGCGGCTTTTTTGCAACGATCCGTATGCTTCTCTCTGTTCAAGAAGGGAAAGTCTATTTGCGCCCTGGGAATTCACAGACCTTCATTCAGAAGCCTTGGGCCACCCTATTCAATAGGGCCTAGAGTGTTTACCTAAGTCATCTATTGTAAGCCCCCAACTTCCATTCTCCATGTATCATTTTACTATCTATGATATCAAATCGGCCAGGAATGTGCATAGGCGACCCTGCTGATAAGGCTGGGTCTATGGGGTTATGTAGTGGTATTCAATTGATTAGACATAGTTTCTTATGGTACATGGAAATGGCTATGCGTGGTAAATACCAGTTTATTGTTTATATGAACATTTTACGGTTGTGAATAGTTTGGTGTAATATAAAACTAGTGTTCTGAGATGAACAGTGCTTGCACTTTGGCTCCACGTCCAGATGTTTGATAATTTTGAACTGTATCTGAACACAGATACACCAAAATCAGATTTCAGTGTACGTGTTTCTTTGTAGCATAAATTATAGATAAAAAAAGCCAGTATCGACCTTTCAACGCTTGGGGGCCCATTAAAGAAACCACCGAACCACTGGGAGTGTCTACAATTTTCGGGATGATGCGTTCATATTCGGCAACTCGTATTAACGACATGTTTCACCAGGGCTTGGCTATTCGAACAAAGGCTGTGGAGAACAAAAGTTGTGCTCTTTGCAAGACAAATATCAGAGGAGCTAGCAACCTTTGCCTCGAGTGCCAGGCCAAAACCTACACCAACATAGCGGACAAGAAACGCAAGCCAGACTCGTACCTCGACAAGTGCGAGCGATGTAGAGGCCGGACGATGCATCTTGGGCCCGGGTTGTGTGTTTGGTGTAGTGCTCTCCCCGCAGGAAACTTTCATGCCATCTGCGTGGACTGCGACGTCCAGACTAAGTACCCTTCCAAGGTCAAGGATGGCAGTGGTGGGGAGGTGGATTTGATAACGAGCGACATTGACCTTTGGTGCTCGAAATGTTCCAAACTCGCTGACACTTACTCGAGGCTGCATGATCAAGGACCGCTCTGCAAGGACAAGGAATGGGATTTTGCATGTATCAGGAGGTTAGCCCGATAGCCACTACTGGAACAGTTCATAAACAAGCAAACCGAGTGTTCTTGGATATTGCATTTTTATTTCTGTGAAGAATTTTAGTTTAACTATGCGCCTAGATCGACAAGGAGCTTTCCTCCGCTAATCTCTCCCTTTCGCATCCTGTCCAGGCCCTTATTTACGTTGTGCAGCCCATCCTCCACGTCGATGATCCTGGGTGGCACGACGGCACGGCTGGCCAGCAGCCTTTCTAGCCAGCTGGACAGGGCCTCTCCAACCTCGGGCACCTCGTGGTACAGCTTCACGGGGATGGCGTGAAAAATGACACCGCTGGGCGCCTCGCCCTTGGGCAGGCCGCTCATGCCAACGAGATGGGCGGGGTTGGCGGGCTCGGCGGGAGGCGTGCTGGGAGGCGAGTCAACCACGGGGGACGGCTGTCTGTGGACCTCCTCGGGACCCAGGGCGCGGAGTAGGTGCTCAGCGGTATCCCTGCCGCGAGTGTCGATGCCGAATCGCAGGTTGCCCTTGGTGTTGGCCCGGAGAATGGCAATGGCGCGCTCGGGATCGTGGCTGTCGACGAGGAGATCCGGTCGAAGGATCGGGCTCTCAGAAATTCGTAGCCCGTGCTTTGCATTGTCGACAACAAGGGCCACCTTGAGGCCGACCAGCCGAGCCAGTTGCACGGCGATGCTTGCTGATGTGGAGGATCCGCCCCAGATGGCGATCCAGTCGCCGGACTTGGCCCCCTCGGATGGTAGAATGCCCCGCAGGCACTCATTTCTGATATCCTGGGGCAGGGAGTCCTCGGGGACGCTTCTAACAAGGCCAAGGATATTGGGGCCGTTGTGTGATTGTGTAAAGTCGACGCCGAGACAGACGCCCAGCGCCAACACTGCTGCCACGTAGGTCACGCCAAGTGTGGCTCCTTGGCTGGGAGTGATCTGCTTGGGGATTCTGACGACATTGAAGTCTGACGCTACAGTGTACTCTTGGTATGTAGCTTTGCGGAGGTCTCGGTAATCAGTGGAAATGACAATGACCTGTTTTTTTTCTCTCCTGTTAGACGACGTCGTGTGCTACTTTTTTTTTTTTGCGCGGGCTAGATTCAACTGACTTGATCATTGGCCTTGATTCTAGAGTTCCTCCTGGGAGGCTGTACCACTGTGCCTGAAGATTCACGCCCGGAAATGTATGGAAGCTCTGGGATGCCAAAACCATAGTCTCTATGAGGGGTATGATTGATTAGAAATGACCCGGTTCTGCTGATGGATGACTAAACATCAAAACTCACGGTGATTTCCAATCAATCGGGTTCAGACCGATTGTGCTATTTCTTACTAGCAGTTCGTGGTCGTGTTGTGTCTCCGGAACTGGGTGATCGCTCGTCACTTCGTACTGTTGTCTTATCCCGTGGAGGAGGAGCACGGTCTGGGAGTCTGGGATTTGGAACCCGCCTTCGGATTCACCAGACTGACTTGATGTCTCAATGTTCTCTGTGGGCGGGACGGATCGGGGGACGTCGGATTTTGATAGTGATGACTGGAATCTAGAAATGGAGTCGATGTTTGGAATTTGAGACTCGCTGCTGGGCTCGGGCGTGAGCGAGACGAAAGACGTGGCAACGCCGCTCATGGTGAAGGGGGTTTGTAAGCAATGTCAATTCGTAGAGGCGCGACTTCAAAGCTGGACTCGGTTTCTGAAGATTTGGTTCTAAGGTTTGGAGGCTTGTATGTGCATTGAAATCTTTTAATGTTTTACAAGGAAGGATACAAGACAAAAAAAAGAGAGTTGGAGGAGGCGTGTCTATCATTTAATCAGCGTTTGATGCGAGCCGGGATGGGGCTCGTTTTTGTTCGAAGCCACGGTTGGCGACGAGGCAAGTTAGCGGGCCTATGGCGTATGGCGTCATGAGCATGACTGTCGAATCAAGCCCGGGTTAGATATCCCACGCCCGCATCTTGGGATGACGTGACTGGAGGAATTGTCGCATTAGTTGGTGTTCAATGCCGGTGTCGGGGTCAGATCGAGGGTCCCCACAGGGACGATGGTGTTATTTGGCCTATCGATCACTCAACTCGACGTTTTTGTCCTATGCACCCCAGACTAGTGCGCTGTTCCTTGGCCTTTGTCAATAGATTGTGCCTATGAATATCCTCATCGGGTCAAGGGCCCAGGCATGTTCTGACGTTTGACTTGAACTTTGTCGGACACGCGGAAACCCTATGGAGACCACTTTTTCGAACATGTTGATAAACCAGTAACAAGTGTCATTATGATTACTCTAAAAATGAATGAAATTGTTCAATTTTGACGGCCCGTGAATTTTCTCCTGGGCTTGATCAGCTTACACCCTGGACAACTACCGTCCATAGTCGGACCCGACGGCAAGCGTTTCGCGATGGGATTATCTCGATAACTCCGCAGTTCCCGTGGGGTTTTATCCAATTATTGGATTAATAAAAGGTTGACTGCGGGCTGCCTCGGTAGCTTTGACCCGGTTTGCTGTGGGATGCCCGATGGTGCAAAGCCCCTATGTAGATGACGCCATCTCGGGGTCGGAGGGATACGCCCCCAATCAGCTTACAATGCATGGGTGATTGACAATTTTTTGCCGTTTAAACGACCAACGGAGACCAATGGCAAATAATTAATTTCCTTTTTGCCGTCCAAGACACGTGCGACAGCCATCGTGCATATTTATGTGAGGGGCCGAAGGCGGTGGCGTTCCGATGAAGAAAGGAACAATGCAGATATTTAGCCTAGTGGAATAAGTGTATAATGCACAATGCCTGTCGCTGATGCTTGGTTCCATGCGTGTGCATAAAGCCAATGGAGCTGTGCCGGGGCAATTAGCAAATGGCACCGAAGTGTTGCATTTGCGATGCGGTGCGATGCGTTTGATTCTAGAGATCTGTTTATTAACATGAATCTATATAGACCGTTGAAATGATAATATTATTCACTTCAAAGTTGAAGGAGAACCTGATGGGTGATTGAAGCCAAGAGATTATCGAAATCGAAACTTTTACAACATTGAACTGGAACAGCAGTGCCAAAGGAGCAGCGCTGCGGTCAACTCAACTCAATCAGGTCAAAAGAAAAAAAAAGCGGAATTTTATTGGATAAGTTGACTTCAGTCAATCAATCAACTCAACTTCTCCAATCACCTTGTCGGCTTTTTTGCTTTTGCGCCGATCAAGTTGAGTTGACCGCAGCGCTGCAAAGGAGTGTTTGAGTCCCGCACCATTCAATACTTGTCATCTGGTTAGATACCCATGCAAGTTTAAATCGAGTGATGAATTTAGTCGCTAATATCAAGCAGCCTATTATACGCCTCACTGGACGCTTTCGAAATCTTGGCGTGGAGGTCGCTCCTGTCATCGCCACGGATCGTCTCCCCCAGCATATTGATCCGAGCGTAAACATGAATCGATCATTAATCCCGTTATTTCCGAATACATATCCCGCTCTGTGGCCGATTGGGGTGTATGCCCATCTAGGGGGGACGCACTCCCCTCTGATGAAAGTCATGCCAGGGGCATTTGAGACCTGCAAATCCATGGGTACCTAGTTCCACTTAGGTAGGAGAGCGAAATGGACAATCCATTATTTCACAAGTGTGAAGAATGGACTGGTAGATTATGTGCAACTAACCCAACACTGGGTTGGATGGTGTATGTTTGTTCATTCAACCAAACAGACCCCACACTGAACATTCTGAGTTGTTCATGTATCTAAGAAATCAAACCCCAGAAAGTCTTTGAACCACAGACCATAATCCCCCAATAGCGGGTCTTGCATGGCTGGAACAGCAGGAACTGCATCAACTTGGGCGTTCGAGCGTGGTTGAGAAGGTGAGAATGAACATTGATGGTGTTCCACGGTTGAAACAGGCCTCCAAATCCGACTCTGTGCAGTAGGAATCGACGAAATCAAATCCTTTTGAACGAGAACTTGCTCAAAGATTGGGATGGCCTGTTGTAGCACGGGATCTCCCTTCAGTTGCCCAAGTAACAGCATATCCCTCTGTATTGATAGGAGCGACATGGATTTATTGACCTCTGACTCTGATTCATCAAGAGCAATTTCAATGTGAATAGCAAGTGCTGTATGAATGCAGGATTTGCTAAAATGAGATAAAGGTCAGTATCGCTTCTCCGTATGCTACAAGCGGGAATATTTGGCACGCACAATGATAAGGGTAATGTAGGTAGCGTGCCATTTGACCATGTTCGACCAGCAATAGTGTCAAGTTCAAACATGGCCAAATGTAGCTTCTTCTTTGTCCACTCGTACCAGTAAGCATCTCGAGGACGCCACCAGATTCGCAGTAAGCGCATGAGAATGCATTCAAATCGATAGCTAATGGCTAAAAGCACTGTGCTCCAGATATTATCGGGAGTTTGGTAATCGTGGACCAAGACTTCCGGTAAAGAGAGTCTCCATGAGGCTATTCTTTGAGTGGACATATCGGGATCTTCTTGATGATCTTTTACTGCAGAGAAGCATTGACCCCCTGCGCGCACATATTAGATGTCATCTTTAAAATACGTGAATGATGGGATATATCGACCTATGATTGCCATCTTGCAGTATTCAACAAAAAACATTTTATGTTGAGGCAAAACGACAGGCAAGATAGCAAGGTCGTGTTCCGATAAATTCTCGACTTCCCAGTCCTGTTCAGTAAACGGACTAACATCGTACTCCTTGTCGCCAAGCAATCGCACGTTCTGTGTCCCAAATAATGAGAGAACAATGTCTCGGGCCTGAAGTGGTTAGTTGCGGCAGCCATCGGCATTATCAGCATGACAACTCACATAGAGGATCCACCAAATGCGTTTAAAGAGTTTCGACTTTTCCAAATCAGTTTCCTGGAAGGTATGGCTATTTGGAGTCAGAAAACAGACGACAGAAAAAAAAAAAACCCGACATGAAAGGAGCTGGCCGGATACCTTTTATGTAGCTCCATCCCCAAGGCTAGACGAACGGAATTGTAGAACCAAAAGCGAACGTCCTTGTCTTTGGAGTGAGGAACCATTGCTGTTCCTAAAATCAGAGACCCTTGTAGCAAATGCAACTGGCTTTTCTCGCAACCAAAATGAGACAGCAATGTCGCTTTGGCAAAAAAGGACTGCTGAGCTTCAGATGCGCTGGAGAATCCACAGGCGTGGATGATTTGCTCTGGGGCGTGGGTGACTGCACTTGTAAGAACGGCTTGGATTAAAAATGTTGAATAGTAGCCTGCTCGGTATTCTCTCATGAATTGGCACCTGTTTAATGCTGGTGCAAAGGGGTACACGAATTCAAAGTACAGTCTGAATAATTTTTCCCTAGTACAATTGTCAATTGATAATCTCGTGCATATACAATGAGGAAAATTATATACATACAAACAAGGTTGTGGAGGAAGATCAAAAACTCCTTTCCGAGATAGATATTCCATATCAATGGGATCCAGACCTTCGGTGCTAGTACTAGGGTGAGTGGCCTGATCTCGGGGAGTTGCGGCTCTCAAGTCTCTCGTTTCTTCTGCATCTTGACTGACGACCTGATTCAATATGCCAAGATAGTGAATTCCATTATTGTAGCTTATAGGCTTCCAGGGAGTATCCCCAGGAGCGACCACCGTCTTTGGACTTTCTGTAATAGTGTCTGTATTCGCGCCTTGGCTGTTACGGCTATGAGCATCTGGCGGGACATGCGGGCTGCTATTGGCCACTGGTTGTGGGGATGCTGCTGAATGCGGTGAATTCTGATGTGAGATCAATTGGCATTTGTTTGGTGATATGGGTGCTGATTATGAATCTCGGCGTTATATTGGCTCACGGGGACTCACAGTCAAGTCCGGGTTGGACGTCATGGGCGTATGACGCAGTTCGGTCGCTAAGACATTTTTGGCCCGCATTCTGGGGAAAAATGACAGTCAATTGCCATGCTCCTACATGCAGCTTTTGTTGCATCTTGTTTATTCACGCACCTTCGAGGCTGCCGACCTTTCAGGAGACAAGCCTCGCCCTTGTCGATGCAGCGGCTGCACGGCAAACCCTTTGTCGGGGCATCACATTTTACCTTGCGTACGTGACAGTTTGCGCAGGACCTGATGAGTTTCTGCTGAGACTGGGGTTTCTGTGTCGAAGCTAACTCGGGTCGCAACGGCATCATGTTGTCTTGTCCTATGCAAACCGTCCTGATTGTTTTTACTGGGAGCTGGAGCGTAATTATTCGGGGCAGCGGCTGGTCCACTTGTCGGCATTTTGTCTGGGGATTAAAGACCACGGCCCCACATCTCGGCATTTCGGCGATTTGGTCCGCGCCATGATTTGATCATCGGCATTATCAGGCGAGGTGCTGTCTCCACCATCTTGGCTGGCCTCGCTCGTCATCTCCTTTTTTTCCTCGCCGAACGACGTGAATCAATCAGTTGACGTTTATGATCACAACCACAATGCCTGGCTGGAAAACTCAAACGCCGAGAGACCTCGGACTGGGGCCTTTTGTGGCCCCATTGTCTTCATGCGCCGCTGAATCCCGTTGTTTAAATAGCCCCTCCCAACTCCATCATTGCACATTGAAGCCGCGTACTATTCTGTAGTTTAAATGCAATAAGCTACTGGATTAAGACATTTTTTTTTCGCCATTGTCTCGCACCTTGACTAGCGAACCATGACCCCCCCACTTAGCACCAGCGGCTCTGAAACCGCCGTGGAGCCAGACAAAATACCCTCCGGAAACCGAGCCGTCACTTTCTGGCGGGAGTTGACCGACCATGCATTTGTGACACCCAAAGTCTTATCCTGGGACTACAACGGCTCCGGAACTAGCACTGATCCATATGCTGTGACGTGGATCCCATCCGATACCCGAAATCCCCAATCCTTTTCTCCCTTCCGAAAGGCTGTTATCACAGGCCTTGGAGCCATCATCACCCTGGGCGCAGCATTTACATCCTCGACATATTCCGGATGTTTACGCCAAGTAATAGAGACTTTTGAGGTCAGCAGGGAGTTGGCGACGGCAGGAATCTCGCTGTACGTCTTGGGGTTTGCTGTTGGTCCGCTTATCTGGGCCCCATTGGGCGAAATCTACGGACGTCAAGTCATCCTGTTCATTAGCTATGGTGTCTTCACTGCGTTTAACGCCGCAAGCGCAGGATCGCAAAACATTGAGACCCTACTCATCCTCCGTTTTCTTGCCGGCTGCTTCTCAGCGTCATCAATGACTAACACAGGCGGCGTTATTGCCGACATGTATGTGGCAAGCGAGCGCGGTATCCCAGTCGGCATGTTTGCTCTGGCACCATTCATGGGCCCTGTGTTTGGTCCCATCGTGGGCGGCTACCTTGGCCAGTCTGAAGGGTGGCGATGGGTCTCTGGATTCACCGCCATCTTCTCAGGACTCCTGTGGATTTTGGCCTCATTCCTCATCCCCGAAACCTACACTCCACTGCTGTTGAGGAAGCGGGCAAAGAAGCTTTCTGAGATGACTGGAAAGGTTTACGTGAGCGCCATTGACCTCAAGCTGGGCTCTACCATGTCACCCAATGAAGAGCTGAAGAAAAGTCTGGTGCGACCGTGGAGCCTGATCATCTCGGAGCCCTCATTGCTATTCCTGTCCATTTATATGAGTCTTCTCTATGGAATCTTGTACATGCTTTTTGGAGCTTTCCCAATCGTATTCCAGGAAGGGCGCGGGTGGAGCCAAGGAAAGGGCGGTCTCGCCTTTCTTGGGGTTGCAGTTGGCGAGATCATTGCGTGTTTCTACTGTATCCCGGAAAACCAGCGTTATATCCGTCGCGCGAAAGCAAGTGGAGGATCAGCTCAACCAGAAGATCGACTTGTAGCCGCCATGCTTGGCGCGGTCGCTACTCCAATTGGTCTCTTTTGGTTTGCGTGGACAAACACCTCCCCAGTGCACCCATTGGTAAGCATCGTGGCCGGTGCCCCCTTTGGGTTTGGAATGGTCATTGTCTTCATCTCGGCCAAAAACTACATAGTGGACTCATACACTGTTTTTTCAGCATCAGCCATTGCTGCTACAGTAGTGATGAGATCACTTTTCGGCGCCGCATTTCCTTTATTTACCACCTACATGTACCACAACTTGGGCAACCATTGGGCTTCATCCATCCCCGCATTCTTATCTCTAGCGTGCACTCCACTTCCTTTTATTCTGTACAAGTACGGGCGAACGATTCGCCAGAAGTGCAAGTACTCCCGACAGGCAATGGAACTTGCAGCCATTACAGATCAGCAAAAGTCGCAACGATCAGAAAAATAGACACGGACTAAATTTTTTGTGGGATAATATTTAGATTTGCTTGTTTTGACAATAACGTATACCCAATTTGAAGCGATGGAACGAACAATTAGAGGCGCGACGATTGTCGCTGGGGCCCTGGCGTTTTGGATGGATTACTCGAGCCGAGCCTGTTAGTGATGAACTATTTAGGCGAGAGGATCACACTTGATTGGCTAGGGAACACAGGCATATAGAAAATGTATATTTTGATCTATTCATTAAGGGTTCATATTTAATGTGAAATGTTATTTCTGGCACGCCCCACTTACTTGAGGAGAGGCTTCAGAATCTCAATAATATCCTCCTCGGTCTTGCCCTTGACGCCAAGGAGCTCGTTATCGTTCTTAACAAACTTGGCCCCACTCTTGGGGTCGAAGATGGCTCGGAAAAGATAGGGAGCAAAGGTCTCCATGTCGTAGAGTCCCTTGGCAAGGCGCTCATCGGCCTTGGCAGTAACAACGTCCAGGGGAACAACAGCAGGCGCCCAGGGTCGCTCGGGGGCAACCTTCTGGGCAAGCTCGAGGAGCTTCTTCTGGGTAATAAAGATGTCCGAAATGTAGGCAGTGCGGTTCTTGGTCTCCTCTGGGTGAGACGCAATGCCAACCAGGGCATCACCAACACTGCCAAGAGTAGTGGCGCTAAATTCGGACTCGCCGCCATCAAACAGAGTGGGCTTAGACTCGGCGTGGGCCAAGACAAAGTTGTGCTGCAGACCCCAGTCGAGTAAGGCAGAATTGTAAAGGAAGGTGTATGAAAGCTGGGTGGTCTTGGCCTTCTCCTTGAGAATCTCCTGGATCTGGACCTTCTGAGTGAAGACGGGGAGTTTTCGCACGCCAGCGTTGTCTAGGTTGGAACCATATTCGGAGGGGATAAATCGCTGCACGCCAGCGGCAATGGCAGCATCAATAAAAGTAACCTGGGCATCGATGGCGAGAGTTGTGAGAGTGGAAATGACGACTTCGTAGCCCTTGAGGGCAGCAGTAAGAGACTCAATCGAGGTGTAGTCAATCTCGACAACGTCGACGCCCTCGGGGAGCTTAGATTCAGAGCCGGCGCGCTTCAGAACGCGAATGTTGAACTTGCCAGCGTCAATGAACTTCTGGAGGACGACTGAGCCAACGGCGCCAGAGGCACCGGCGATGACGACATTCTTGAAAGCAGCCATTGTGAAAGCAGATCTTTAACCGAATCTGGATTCTTAATTTTTTTGAGAGAGAGAGATTGCTGGTCGTGTTGTATTGAGGGTGGATTGGGTGTTTGAAATGTTAGTGCTGAGTGAGTGAAGAATATCAATTCCACATGAACTCTACCGGTCCTATATACGAAAAGTTTCCAGCCTCCTGAAGGCAAAATTGCATCAGATGTTATTACAATGCTATTCTATGCATTTCCCGGCTCACGCGAGTCAACTTGACTAATTGGTGAGCATCTCAGGTAACCAACTCTCATTGAAACGACGGGCAAACCACCAAGGTCGGACTTCCGCGTGGGATGCCGAGCGGGATGCGTTGAGAACAGCCCTAAACCTTATCAGGGCATTAGTCAGTAGTCACACAGGGCTGCTGCTCAGCTTTGTGCAGGCCCCACCAAGTCTATCCCACTTTCTCCATCCCACTCTCAGCCGGCAGATGGCATTTATCCCACGCTCCCGCCGGTTCCCCGCTGGAGCGCCCTCCCACACTCCGCAACACGAGCGTCAGGCTTCACTAGTCTCTGAGGCTCTTCGACTGTTCTCTCCCACTTCTTCTTAACTAAGCTCCCGGATGGGGTGTTTCTCGTCGCCTGACGTTCGCTTGATTACTTGACCTGATCCCAACCGACAGCGGGGTGAGGCTCCATACAAACATTCATTACCCACTAAGTTTCATTTATCAATCGCGATGGCCTCTGATACGGATCTATCCCACCCGGCAGCGGGAGCGGGAGTAGATGAGGCCCCATTTGCGCACAGGTTAGTTCAGTACACACCCCTCTGCTATTATAAAGTTCAGAGTGGGATTCCCGATGCAGGATCAGATCTGTATAACATGTAAACGGCTTGACTGACCTGCTTTTACCCAGCACGGCCGGATGTGAACGCACAAGTAGGCATCTTTGTCATTGCGGCAAGTCCTTTATTAGAAAAGAACATCTGCGCCGCCACCAGGCCACTCACGGCGAGCGTAATTTCGTCTGTTACTTATGCCAGCGGTCTTTTACGCGCAAGTTGGTCGTCCCGTCCGAGGTTCCTGGGCCTTCTGGCTGACTCGACCTTTGCTAGTGATCTCCTAAGACGCCATTTAGCGCGTCATGATGCGCTCCCCCAGCCCGAGACACGTCGCGGTAGAGCATGTGATGCTTGTCATGCAAACAAAACCAGGTGTGATGGAGGCTTCCGATGTACACTTTGCTCAAAACGAAACATCAGTTGCACATATGAACTATCCAACATCTACTCCAAGAAAGACCCAAAGAATTCGAAAGATGCCCCAGAAAGCATGCCAATTACGATTGATGAATCTCCAGACTTGGTTCCAGACGGTGATTCAGGAAGCTATGAGACTACACCTACCTCAGGCACTCTCGTGGTCTCGCCGGATATGGGTGAGAACCCTGCCGTAGCTGGACTTGCCCGAATTGCCGCCATCATTTCGTCCCCCACATGCTCTTTATCGGACGAATTTCAGACTCCTCATGAAGACAAAGCATGGATATCGTCCTGTTCAGAGGAGTACTTTGGACGCTTCCATCAATGCTGGCCTGTTATTCATGCTCCTTCGTGGGACCAAATGCCACCCCCAATCAGTGTAACTGCCACGGTGGTAATGGTAGGGTCCTGGATGAAGAATCCAGACACTATAAACCAACCTGCCATCGACCTTCACAGTAAAATGATGGACAAGTTTTTTGAAGAACTAGTGAGTCTCCAGCGTTCCATCGCCTGATCCCAGCTTACCATGATCGCGCAGTCTATACCCCCGTCTCGTGATATCGATGAGCAGCCTTGGGCAACGGAGCTTTATCAAGCAGTTACTATCAACATTGTGTTTGCTTACTATCTTGGGGTATGATATTGTCACAACACCTTTCACCAGCGCTAACTCGTTTCATAGGACGAGAAAGTAGTTGCCAAAGCCGTATTACTCAAAGGCATGTTGGTCTCGATTCTTCGAGAGATTGAATTTTTCGTCTGTTCTAGCGCCGGACACCAGCAACGAGTTCATTTTCCAGGCACCTTTTTACCATGGGTTCAATCAATACGCGAGCGTTGGAAGAGGTATGCATGGGAATCCGAGTGTGCCCCTTTTCCTCTAGCTAACCATTACAGAACAATTGTGTCGTTATACAAGATTGACACCCTTCTCTCAATTTCAAGATGGCAGCCTCCTACAATTCACCGGGAGGAGTTAGACGTCGCGCTCCCGTCAACATATGCACTCTGGAATGCATACGGCCTCGATGTGTTTTTTAAGCGATTACCACGAGAACCAGCTGACCGGACGAGTTATAAACTCTCAGAAGTAATCTGCAACCCGAACTCGCGAGCGAGATCACTACTTCTCCTCGAAGATGTGCAGGTAGCTCTATGTGGTTTATCCACAGGTATTTGGAACCACCAACAAATTAGTCGTCGGACTAGCAAGGTCGGCCTCGAATCCTTGCGGTCTTTAGCCTGGCATCTCGAAACATGGAAAGCTGAAATGGAGAGAGTATCCCATCTCTGTCGTCAGAGTGTGGGGAATGAGGAAACCGCAGGGCTACCTTTCATAGCATACCTCGGGAGGTATGAAGATGAACCGACCCGTGATAGGCTGGAAGCCATGTCGCTTATCAAACACCTTGTGTCGGAGGCCTTGGTTCTCTACCACATTCAGGGATTGCAGCTATATGCCGATGTTCGGATGATGAACGCGGTGGCGACTTTTATGAATCGGCCTGCACCAAGTGATGCTTCAGTTCCTCCTCGAATTCAAAATTATCAATCGACCCTCCATGAGTGGGCGACCACGCCAGAGAGTAGACGGGCTCTACTACACGCCATTGGTGTTCTCAGGCTGTGCGAATCCGATTTAGACGAGGTAGACATAGAGGGGAAGCCCATTAATCCAATTGCGTATCTTGCAAGCTCGATTAGCGCGCTGGTCGTGTGGGCATGGGTCATGTTTGCCGAAGCACCATGCAGCTGTCTTCCGGGTGTAGATCACATCAATATTGGTATTGATCCCCCAGATTTACAGAGCACAACACGGCTCGAGAGTTGGATTCATGGGGGTGGCACTGCCGCAATGCACGGGATAGCATTTTGTAGATGCGTTGTTGATGGATGGATGGCACGGTTCGGGGCAACTCTTCCCCAGGGAACCCTCGAGTGGGAACTTGGTGGTCAAATTGCACCGATGATACGATCTTCACGAACTATTTGATACCAAACTTGAGATATGTACATGGGATATAGTTAATGATTTGTCATTGTATTCGGCAATGCTAGCTTACGTATAATATCACGAATCCACGGCCTGTCCTCATTTAAGAAATAGAGTTCCCTCAGAAAAAGTGCCACTCAAGTACAGCTAGTCATTCTTCAATGAGGAAGCTTCAAATCGGTCAGTCCAAACTACACGCGGCTCGGGATCACGCAGTGCATGTTAGTCAACCTGTGCACTAACCGTAAAACGTGCAGACCTTGCGCTCTCACTAAATCGTATGGGGGGTTCGGAGTTTGCTAATTTGTCTTCAACTTGTCGCTCAATTTGTCAGCGTGAGACGGGCAACGTGCGCCAAGAAGCGCCATGCTGTGCTATCAAAAAATGAGGCCACGGCCGAAGCAGTACAACCCCACATGGACTTTATATAAATCTGAACATATGACCTACATACCATCTTGCTTTCCACATTTAAAATGATCCAGGAAAACTCAACCATGTCTCCTCACCTTGTCCTTTATCAGCTCAACGGCTCTTGTGCCCTAGTGCCTCACGCTGTTCTTCTCCACTTTGGTATTCCATTCACTCTTGTACCAATGAGGTTTGGGCCTGAAGGGATTGAGTCGGTCGACGGAACATTATCTCATACCGATTATCTCAAAATACACCCCTTGGGATATGTCCCAGCCCTGGCTGTTGAAGATCAAGTCATCACAGAAAACCCTGCAGTTCTCAGTTTCATCTCATCTCTGGTCCCGGAAGAGAAGCTGTTTGGAGATGAAGGTGTGAACCGCGCTAGAGTGGCTGAATGGCTCAATTGGCTCTCTTGCTCGCTCCATGGCTCCGGGTTTGGCATGTTATTCCGACCCGGCCGCTTCAGCGATAATTCCGATCACTTTGATGCAATCCAAGCAAAAGGAAGAGGGCTGATCACTAAGTGCTTTTCTCTAATCAATGATAGACTAGAGGGGAAAGAATATGCGGTTGGTGACTCGCTGACAGCCGCTGACTTTTACCTTTACATCTTTTCCAGATGGGGCAAAGAAAATGGATTTCATCTGGAGACGCAGTTTCCGCATTACACTGTCTTGGCTCGCCGGGCTGAGAGTATTGATGGGGTTAGAAAAGCCGTCAAGGCTGAAGGATTGGAATTACTCTACACGCAGTAGCCTCTTGTACACGAGCAAAGCCGTAGAACAGCGTTTGCTAAGTTTATCACGCAGGCATATTGGTCATAAATAACGATGATACAATTTATGGGTGCTCTCAAGAGATGATTGAATATTTGGATAGCGCTTGGAGCAGGTACAATTTTTATTTTTGAAGTGTCCTAATAGAAATTTTATGTTGACCAACAGGCTTGTGGTTTCTTTGGAGCAATAAAAACAACACCTACCTGCAGGGTGAAGAGTGTTATAGGTATTATTTCGTCCAGAGTGGACAATTCATGAGAAGGCATCATTGATCAAACACATAAAAATGCACGCATAACTATCATTTATCGTTGCGGAGAAGAAACCGCCTGTGGAGTATGCAGATGGATACAGTATTGACAAAGAGCTCTGGGGACTTCAAAAATAAAGATGAGGAAATAGTGTGATGAAATGACGAAAAATGTGCAAAAAGAAAGGAACCGCGACAGAGACAAGATTCGAACTTGCGCGGCCGAAGCCAATGCATACCTCGAGGTTCGAGTGCATCCCTTTAACCACTCAGGCACTCTGCCTGTTGATGGAAGCTTGAACGACTTTATTCTGTGACATTAGAGTGGTCAAGCGAGATTAGGCTAGGCGAAGATGGGGTGCTAGGCTCCACATGTTTTTCGTCATAGTTCTGCGATGGTTAACAATTGTCCATGATTCATTTTCGTCTTTCTTTTGATTTTTTTTTTTCATGTTAAAACATCCCAAGGAATAATTTGAGACCAAACTGATATGGTCTGAATACATCAACACACTATCTTGCATGGTGATTAGGCACTTTCCCTGCGTTCCGACCTCTCTAGCCAGGTGACCCCAGATTCTAGACCGGCTCTTACGTGCCGTTTTTGGGATAGCTACATCCTTTAGCCTTTGTGCACCATCATACAAATTCTAGAGCTTCCTCGTGGTGTCCCAGGACGAGTCACGATAACCGGACCCCGCTTTCAAGATAACAAACAACACGTGATACTTCTAAATTGCCTGAATATTTTAAGCTGATCGAATGCGACAGCTTGGGATGTGAGGGTGTGAGGCGCATCTTCCGATTGTAGGGGTCGAACAGTCGACTTTTCTCGATCCCGGCGCAGAGTCCGGTGACATTTGACAGGCCGGGAGTGGACCGGAATACGTGGAGGGATTTGCCATGCCGACTAAAAACCGACGATACGTCCCAAAAACAAAAGGATCATTCAACTCCATCTAGCGGCTTAAAAAGGGTAGTTCCAACTACGTAGGTTGCCATGAATGTTCTCGACGAAGGATACATTGCGACCGCACAGAGCCCCACTGCCATAAATGCTCACAAAAAGGGCTGAAGTGCAGTGGTTTGGGAATTCGGCGTCGCTTTAATAATGGCGTTGCTGCAAGAGGGAAGTGGGTCGGAATGACTATGGACAGAGTCTATTAAGCGTGAGCTGAAGAATTGGATATTTTGGACATGGAGTTGCGCTGATGAATGTTGTAGGAAAGAAATGAAGCGTAACAACCATCCTGTGGAGGCCAGCCAACCGCCCAAAGTCAGCAATGGTGACAACATTGAGGAGGTAGCAGTCGAAACGGAACTAGTTCTCCCCGAAGAAGTCGCCAGTTCGACGATACCGTTGTGGGAACCCATTCCCGAAAGACTCAATGAAGAGGACATGCCAATCATTGCTGTTGAAAATACATCTTCATCGAATGGAACTGTGCTATTCCAACCAGTCCCGGAAACCATTTCTTTGGAAAACCGACAACTGATGTTGTATTGTATGATTCTCTCTCAATTTACCATGTCGTATACTTAGACATTGCCAACTAGTTTCCCAGCATATTGCTGCTGAAATGATTGCCTTTGATGGGCCTCACAATGGCCGGCGACACCTAATTCTTCCACTGGCTCAAACTGATGACTTGGTTTTAAACGCGGTCCTCACAGCCGCCGATGCCCATCAACGGGTCAATAATTTATCACCACAAGGCACACAAATGGATGCACCTGACTTTTGGCATCCAAATTCCAGTCAGCTATATGTTCATGCCATATGTGGCCTGCGAGAACGGCAAGAATTGGTTCATGGGGACCAGAGGAGCCGATGCTCCATAATCACGACAATTATGGTCCTTCTGTCTGCTGTTATGGTGGCGGGAAGTTATGACTTTCCAGTTTTATTCCGTATGCTAGAATCGGCCATCGAGGCCATGGGTGGAAGAAAAGGACTTGGACAAGGAGAATATGCTGATTTCCTATTAAGACAGGTCAGCAAGTGAGTCACAATTGTGAATGGGGAATTATTTGTCAATATATATTAACTTTGTACCTAACAGAATGGGAGTCTATACCGCACCACTCATATGTGAACAGACAGGCGTGCATGCCATGTCCTCTGGAGCGCGGACCGCATAGTTGTTGGACTGCTTGACTCATTCGCTTCAACAATATTCGGTGCAATATTTGATATCTGATCAGGCATCTGATCTGGTAGAACAAGCCAGGGATATTTACCTCAACCAAGTATTTTTTAGATATTGAATCTTCCTCTTCAGGACCTGCGGCCAGTATCAGTTCCATTTGCCGGTTGCGGCGGTTCAAAGAGTCGTTGGGGGCAATTCCCTGGGACTCTCCACTCCAAAAAGTATTGGTCTGGGTTACATTTGTGGCGGCATCGGATTGTCGTTTGGATGAACACGAGGCTTTCTTCGAAGATGTTTTCCTGCGCCGATTTGCAAGCAGCGGGTTTGGAAACCTGATTAAAGGGTTGCAGTCCCTCCGCAAGATTTGGGCGAGGAACCCAAGTGAAAGACGAACTTCGATATTACCTGATGAAAAGGCGTTGGTGATGTAAAACAGAGACTACATGTAAACTGACCATAGCCCCCCCTGCTCCGTAGGCCATGGCGCTAAGAGTTGACCTGACCTGACCATTGCTATGGGGTTAATTCATTTCGCATGACTAATTAGGACTAAAGCCTACTATAGCCCACTGAAGCTTGCCTACTGTAGCCCACTGAAGCCTACTAAAGCCTGCCCACTGTAGCCCACTAAGGCCTACTTACTATAGCCTACTAAAGCCTGCCTACTATAGCCTACTAAAGCTTGCCTATTATAGCCTATTAAAGCCTGCCTATGGTAGCTTACTGAGGTCTGCTTATTGTAGCCTACTGAAGCCTACTTAGCCTACTAAAGCCTACTTACTATAGCCCTAACCCTAACCCATAATAATTTACACTAAATACGCTTTAATAGTAGGCAGGCTTCAGTGGGCTATAGTAGGTAGGCCTCAGTGGACTACAGCGGGCAGGCTTTAGCCCTGATTGGTTATATTCGAAATGAATTGACCCCACAGCAATGGTCAGGTCAGGTCAACTCTTAGCGCCATGGTCTACGGAGCAGGGGGGGGCTATGGTCAGTTTGTCTACATCCTCCGACGCAAATAAAATGTGAGATACAAAAACAGGTTTATAATGCTAGATCTATTGTTATGGGGATAGATAATGTATTCTTATCGATAAGATTGTACAATTCGCAATATCCCCGCCAGGAAGCGTCATGTTTTAGATACCATTTCCATTGAGGATACAGGATTGCATTACTCTTATTCTGGCTGAGCATATAATCAGAGACAAGCCAGTTGCATCGCAACGGCCTTGATACATGACCGTGTTATTTTGAATTCAAATTAAACTGTTTTTGTTATTCGACCATCGACATGGCCGATATTGAAGCCTACAAGCACATCTCCCCGGACTCGGGACACCCAGTTACCATCCATCCAAACTTCAATCCTAAGATTAAAGATTGGAATCCTCTAGACCCTGTGAGAGAAGTATTTGAGCCCCCAAAAGACAGGGCGTTCTTCGCGGACCCAGAAAAAAAGGCACTGCTGTCTGTCGCAAAGAAAACGGACCTCAGAGTCGATCGGGTCTGTTTTGGAGGGGATACAGCTTTCGCAGCTATCACCCGACCAACTGTATGAGTTGCTGTTCATACATCAAGGGTAAGTCATTGGAGGGCAAGGATGTTGGGGTCACATTGAAAGATTAACCACATAGCTATAGCTGCAATACGACACAATCTTAGATCTTTGGGGTAAAGGACCAAATAGACCCCCGATTGACACACACCACCCCGCAGTGCGAACACACCCAGTTACCGGACTGAAGGCAGTCAACGTTAACCCTGGGTTCGTGACTGGGTTTGCCGAGCTCAAAAAGATGGAATCAGGTGGGAAATTCCTCGAAGCTTCAAGTGCGTGATGTTAATTCTTGCGCAGACAAGCTTTTGGACTTTTTTGCGTACCATATTCATTCTGCGGACGACCACTATGTCCGATGGAAGTGGACTGTCGGGGCCGTTGCCATGTGGGATAATTGGTAAGCACTCCTGATCTTTGTTTTTTTGTTTTTTTTGTTTTTTAGATATGGAGGTAATCTTTTGTTGCTAGATGTGTCCTTCACCGAGTGATTCCAGGAACGTACGAGACTCCACGAAGGGGCATTCGCACCACGGTATTTGGTGAAAAGCGTCAGTAAAACCCCTAAATGCAGCGATAATTCATGCTCTAAACCTCCATTGTAGCATCTTTTGATCCGAAAAGCGAGGGACGAGCAGAGCGGGCAGCCAGAATTAAAGATGGAAAGGCTCAACATCAGCAGGAGTAAAAGTGTTGAGGTTGAGACATGCAGACTGCAAAGTTTGATCTTGCTAGCATTGGATCGGGCTAAAATAAAATGCCCTGGGGGTATTTATACACATATATGAACATAGAACGGCTAGGAAGGTGATGAATATGTACAACCAATCGCGGTACCCTCCAAAAGTCCAGATTGGGGGTTTTGAGTCGGTGGCTGGAGATAGTCACTCAGTCACCAACTCAACCCTGCCTGTCTTGACGTCGTAAATGTAGCCTGAAATCGGCACGTTCAAGATGAGGGGGCTTCTCTGAAGCAGGTGTACGTCATCGAGGACGCTCTGCTTCAGGTCGGCAAAGGGAAGAAATGACATGTGGTCCACATCCTCGTTGAGTTCCCTGCGGATCTTGGATCTAAACTCCGAGTCGGAAAACTTCTGCATCCCACATCCAGTCTACGGTCGGAGAAAATAAAAGTCAAAGGTTAGCTAGATGGGCCTTGGGAATAACAGGGTAAATTTTTTTTTTTTTTTTGGGGGGGGGGGGGGGGGTCCCTTACGTGGTGCATGACAATTATCTCTCTCGTTCCAAGCAGCTGCTGCGAGATCAAAATGGACCGCATCGCCTCAACAGTACGACCTCCGGCCTAAACCCGAAAGCAATCAGCAAATGTCCTCTCGAGGTTGCATTAGAGATGAGATTCTTACGTTTCGAATCACGTGGGCATCTCCGAGTTCCAGCCCCAGTGCTTTAGCGGGATCTAATCGGGAGTCCATGCACGTAACGACTAGCACTTTTCTGTATGCTACTCAGCCCTGGATC
The DNA here is from genome assembly GCA_020623695.1 of Calonectria henricotiae. Taxonomy (NCBI): domain Eukaryota; kingdom Fungi; phylum Ascomycota; class Sordariomycetes; order Hypocreales; family Nectriaceae; genus Calonectria; species Calonectria henricotiae. Next base: position 183,430 of record JAHVYB010000062.1, on the reverse strand, counting down.
CTGGAGCATCTCAGATCTGAGATTCTGAGACGTTGGATAGAACGTACCGGCTTGGCGGAGAGGGCAGATCTGCGCCCGCAAACGTCTCTGCGTATCTCTCGTTTGCCGCTTCGAGCTCGGGTGCAACAGAGACGAAGGAAGTCATGGCTGGGGTTGTCATCTATCAATTGATTGCTGGAGGATGCCACAGCTCTCTGCGTACTGCCTAGGGTTCTTATTCTTCTTCACCCAGCCAAACCGGCCCTCAACGAAACCAATTCTCCCAGACTGGGGTATGAGGTGTTCCGCTTATCCGGATGTGCCAGACCCTGCAAAATGATGGCGCGGCCATGTCCGACAACACCTAAACCCCTCACCAGATGGGTAATGTCACATATGGCGATTGGCTGGCGCCGGTCTTTATTCAACCGGTCGTCGTCCCGGATCATACCATGGGGCTACACTCAACCACTGTAGCGGGTCTAGATCGTACGCGTGTAGCAGCCACTAAATAATGATATAACTGCACGCTGCACCCCATCGTGCCATGGGCCTCGACGGCAGGGTGACCCGGACTGCTGCACGGCGAAACGGGGAGGTGGAACTGCCACCATATGTATATTCCAAATACATGCCCTATACAGCCTATGATTCTCCCGCGTGGCCCCTTGTCTGCCGCGTACGGGCCGGCACCTGAGCTGGTCAGCGATCGTTGCATAGGCTGCGACCGGATAGTAGCCGGCATCACACACTCTTGCTGAAAAGTGAGGCAAAACAGGTGAGCACATGCTTACCGTGGCGTGTCCGGACTGGTCGACCTTCTCAATGGGCAAACCGAAAATCCAACCTTTTGTTTCCCTCGTCTGTGGTTGTATCTAGATAATGCTGCTTTTGCTCCACCGACATGGCATTCCACTTATTTTCTCTAGTTCTGTTCCGCCACACATAGTATGCTTTTATCAACACATAGATAAAGATATTCATGCATGCGATTGTGATGAGATTCCGGTTACCTCGCCGGTAGCGGGGCTTGTCATCGGCCCGGTAGATGTTTGACGCCATTATGCCGGCGGTCTGTACGCACATGTTGTACATGGCGGCGGAAACCGTGCGGAGCCGAACGGCGTTCGAGTTTCGCGAGTTCCAGCTTACTTGTATTGCGTGTGCTGGTGTTTAAAAAAAATCAAAAAATCAGCCATGGCTGTCGCCTATCCAAGTCTGGGGTTAAACGTACGAGAAGGGCATGCGAGGAGGAGGCTCAACATCCCCCACGCCAACCAGCGATTGGTCTGTGTAATATCCACCTCATACAGGAAAAAGAGAAACGGAAGCGCCCAGATCTGATATATCATGCAGGTAAAGGTCCTTTCATTCCATAGTTCTGACAGGTATGTCAGACCCATGATGGAGCACATGGTGAGAAAGGTGGTGGGAACAGTCAGAAGATTAGTGATAACGGTGCTGAATCCAAGGTCCCGCAGAACGAGGGTAAGGTACTGCTTCGGTGGCACAATAGGCTGCTCCCAGAAAAGTCCAATGATATACAACGGCCAGAGATCGTAGTCGAGCAAACTCTGGAGCAGCAGCTTCAAAGTAATGGGCTGTCGATTATGCATATCTCCTTTGCTTGGGTCATCCCGGATGACCCGGTTGACCATGATTACCTCTTCCCTTGTCAAACAATTAGATGCAACGCTTCACGGGTGGTGGAGAATATGGCATACCTTTCGGTAAACCATCCCTTTTGTCCGCGGAACCAGTTTGCAGTTTGGCATGGGCCTGGCGGCATCAGCCCGAATGCCAAAAGTCCAACAGACAGAGTCAAGAGCCCCTGTATTTCAATCTTCAGTGGCCGAGTCAACGCATTGCGGGACTCTGTTGCCACTTACCTCAATCATGAAAAGCCATCGCCATCCTTCGAGGCCGTGGAAGCCCCGAAGCTGCAGTAGACCAGCCGCGAGAAATCCGGCCACAATGTCGGCCAGCGACATGGATGCCCAGAAGAGTGCGAGCCTCATGGAGAGCTCGTGGGATTTATAGAAATAGCTGAGGTACAGGATAATCTATCCGTTATAAGCTTGTATCCGCCCCGTTGCAATATTGGCAGGACGTACATCAGGAATGAAGCCACCCTCACATATGGCCAATAACACACGAGTGATGAGGAAAGTGGATTTGTCCTTGAGCCAAAATTGGCTGATTGACACGAGACTCCAGATACACATTTGCATGGGCACCCACCGGTCCGGTCCGATCCATTTGCTCAATACCTGGGAGGGTAGCTCGGCGCAGAGGAAGGCCAACTTGAATAGTGTATTTCCAAGATTATAGTCTGGACCTTGATGTTAGTAAAAATAAAAAAAAGTCTTGCGTACCGGTATTGCATCTTATTTACCGTTTGTATCAAGCCCCAGATCGGCCAAAAAATTGTCCGACAAGGCCTGGGTGAGGTTGGCACGATCAAGTTGGAGGGCCATGAAGGTGGCGCATGCAAACAACATGATACGGACATCGATTTTTCTCACGACTTTATGTTCTTCATCCCATGTCCACCTTGCCGAGGTGTCAAAACGGTGAATATTTTCCCAGTCCGCCCGCGGCGAATATCTCTTTGCGAGTGTTGGATCATCAAAAACCGACTCTTGCGTGGCGATGGCATTGCCGTCAAATTTTGGATTTCTTTGCCACCAAGCAGTCTTTTCACTCAGCGGTTCACCTAGTGGAGGGGTGCCTGGAATTCTGGTGGTTGGCGATGTTTTGGAGTTGGCGCCCAAGAGTGGGATCCGATCCTCATTCGGCGGTACCCAGGTGTCGCTTCCAGACGAGTCTGCACCATCACCGTCGGCTTCGTCTAGCGAAACGCGAGATGCCTTCTGCGCTGATGAGAATGAGAAACTCATAATTTCTTTGAAAAAAAAAAAAAAAAAAAAAAAAGCTCAAATTATCTAACTGCAAAGCTGGCTCGCCACCCAAAAAAAGATAACAATGATGATGGCCGGGAAAATGCAAGACGAGTGAGATGGCCAGAGGTAGAAACAAGCAGCCCGCCCGCCCGCCGCCCCAAGCACGACATATTTAGCCAGTATGTTCACAGAAACTTATTTTCGAGCTAAGCGCGTTCAAAAGGAGGACGAGAGTGAGACAGGCGGATGCGCGTGACGAAAGGTTATCTCTGGCCCAGAAGCGCATCCCTTCCAAAACCGGCACATTGAGCCTCTAATGCGAGTGATATTTCCATTTTTACCGATGGTGATTGGCAGGTTTTGAGTCAAATGGCCATGTGAGACGAATTTCAATGTCGCGATGCATTCGTGATTTGAGGCGTTGATTGCGTATTTTTTGTCAGCAGGCCAACGCCCAAAAGCACGTCATCCTTGGCTGTGCTGAACGAACCTATGGGCAAAATTGCGACTGCACCCCTTGGAAAATACCCGAGAACACGACAAATCCAAGAACATAGAGCGAAAAATTTACTATTAACTTGAACTAGTAGACTTTTATGGTGTGGTCTGTTAGGGTGGGCAAAGCATCCTCTCTTTGCATTGCAACAGCCTTAATTGCTAGGCGGCTTTATCTGTGGGATCATTCCATCCCAAGCATTCAGTGAATTGTAACTTAAGCAAGGATAAAGATTTACAAGGTAACTAGTGCTCCTCGAAGGAACTATGTAATTATCGGAGGATTTGAAAGGGCTCATATTCATCGACGCATTATCTCGTTATCCCTTTCATATTCAAGGCCAACATCGAGGAGATTTTGATATTTTGCAGTATCAGGCCTGGTGGTTTAATTGCGCCTAATCAATGATTTTGTGGCCTTGAGCGCTGGCTTGTGGCATATATAAGAGACTTGAATGACTTGCCACTATATGAAGTTGTTTAGAACCAACTACGATACCGGGGAATTGGCATCATCCACGACTGAAAGTTACATTTGCACTCAAAATTTCATTCATGTCGAACAAGTAACCGTACATTATTACCCTGACGCCGCCCCCCCCCTCCGAACAATAAAATTGAAAACACTAGTTATTGCCCATCAACCGAATTTGTCGTCCATACCAGGTCTGGAGATTGTTAGATGATATTCTTTTGTGTGGGTTTGAGGGGATTGGGCAACTCACAGTTTCTGCACCTACGCCAACGAAGCTGACGGGAATTTTACTCACCAACCAAGAAGGTTGAATCTTGCGCGCATAGGCATTGGCTTCCTCATCTTTGATCTCTGGGTTGAGAATGGTGTTCTTGGGAAGGTGGGGGTTGAGAACTGCAGGTCGGCCAATGCCAACCAAGTCGCAATCGCCATTCGCAACAGCCGCTTCCATGGCTTTCCGGGTGCGGAAACCGCCCGTAACCATCAACAAAACATTTGGAAAGTCATGTCTGATGGACTTGGCAAATTCCAGGAAGAAGGCCTCACGTGCCGCAGTCCGACTAGAGACGGGCTGCTCGCCTTGGACAGTACCGGTCGCCATCTGATACCAGAATCGTCAATTGTATGCTTCATTAAATGTTCCATCGCGAAATCACTTACCGTTGGGTTTTCATAATTGCCGCCACTGATTTCGAGGAAGTCAACGCCAGCCGCAGTAATTTCTTTTAACTGCTCGACGCAACCCTTGAGCTCCTCCTCTTCTGACTGATGGTCTGCCGAATTGAGCTTGATGCCAACGCAGAATTCCTTGGGCACTGCCGCGCGTATGGCGCGAATAATTTCCACAACAATCTTTGCTCGGGCGGCAGGTGAGCCGCCGTATTCGTCTGTTCGTTGGTTGGACTTTTCTGACAAAAACTGAGACAGCAGGTAGCCGTGAGCAGCGTGGATCTCAATGCCTGCAAAGCCCGCCTCTGCCACAAACTTGGCAGATTCGGCAAAGGCAGCGACGACACCTTGTATATCCTGGGTGGTCATCTCTTTAGGTCTGCCAAAAACAAGGGAGGTGATAAACTGGGCAACCAGGCCTGTACCAAGGTTGAGAGAAATGGCGCTGGGAGCCAGGTTCTTGTCGAAGAAGCCGCGATTACCTGCGCCGACGGGCGATTGGCGCCCCGGGTGGTTGATTTGCACAATTGTTGGTGTGCCGTTACGGTTGCAGACCTGAGCCCAAGACTTCCAAGCTCGTAGCATTTCATCGCGGGCTACTGAGTTCTTGAAGGTGACGTCGAGTCCTCCACCCAAGTACTTGGGATCCACCTGGATATTGCCTAAAACCAGTGCCGTTTAGTAAATGCTGTTTCCAAAAGCCGCCTGGCATTGACTTTTCGTACCTGTGATGACCAAGCCCCATCCGCCATCGGCCCATTCGCCATAGGTTGCGTGGAATTTCTCAGTGGGCAGGGCATCGCCATTGGCCATGTGTTCAGCCATAGCGGCCTTGGCTAGCCGGTTTGGCAGAACCAAGCCACATGGCAGAGTGAGTTCTTTAGCAATGTGTAGGTCGGCCATTGGGATGGATTTCTGTGACCCGATTGAGATTAGAAGTTGGCCAATTTTGACAGATGGCGACGATCTATTGGAACTGCTTTTCAATGAGATCGATGGCGGCGTTGGCCATAAAAGGGGCTGCCTTCATAGCAAGTTTTTTTTACTATGGGCAACGAAAAAGGCCCACTATTGGCCCAACTAGGGAATGGCGTGCGACCTGACCCGAGGCTCCGTTCACAAAAGACAAGATTTGTGAACTAGCGGATCTCAAGGTTTGACCGAACCCGGGCCGGAACTCAAAAATGAGGCCAGATGAACAAGCAGTATTCCGTAGAGCTTCTGAACATGGAGATTGACGACATATCTATATATGAACTAGTGAAATGTGCTCTTATACAGCCAATTTTGGAGCCTCTTGCAGTTTTGCAAAGACGTATCAACAACAAACTTCTTTCATATCATGAAGAGAATAAGCATTTTAAACTTTTCATCACATATGCCCATGACACAATGTGTCGAGTGGACTTGGTCGCTGTCGATGGAATTCTGCCAAGCCTGCCAACAACTAGAACAATGAAAATAGTTCCACATTGGGCTAAATGAGATATATCTCCGAGTGAAAAGTGATGCAGTTTTAATGTTGTCTTCTTGGCTGTATGCTCTCACAGTCCGCCCAATCAATATCCCGACCGGTGGCGTTGAGACCCATGCGAGAAGGCAAGGGTGGCAAAAGATGCCGAGGCATAAGTCGATCGATTTGTGTTTGGAGTAGATACGCCGATAATTTAAACAGCCTAGTGCGCAAAAGTTGCTCCGCTCCCGCGTATGTGTGGATCACCAGTAGATAAATCGGCACAACTGTTGTCCGATTTGGTGGAGCTTCGGTACAGTTTACAAAAATTAAAAACAAAAATATCAAACTCATTGGTCAAGACAGGCATCGCCACTGGATTTGGCAATGAAATGTGGTGTTTAGCTCAAATTCGAACCGAATTGTGTTGAATTATCATTGACAATGTTCGAGCTCTGATCCGTATAGGCGCCGACACCGCAGACTTTCCGGCTAGCAGATGAAATTAAAAGTGCTCGGGATACTGTCGAGAAGCCTCTGGACGTTATTGTGGATGGTGTCTTCATTGATACTCAATATCAAAGACTTTAAAATTTCACAGCTTACGCCGAATCATCGGACTATATTAATTATATTAATCCCATGGAACCTGCAGATAAATACTTTGACTTTAAAATCAACATTCTACTGGGTGCGACAAGTCAATAATGATTACTCCATGGCCGGTCATTTCAAGGCGATGAGGCCCTGTGTCCCATTGGTCCATGAAAGACATATCTCCCATTTGTAGAGACCATTTCCGGCATTTTCTATGCTTATAGTTGCTTTATATACCAATGATACAGATATTGCAATACGAGGTCTATCTACAGTATCTACCCTTTCTACCAAGCACAGCTTTGTCCTTACGCATGGACTTTCCAATTTTACATATCCTCAGTCTACCTACCTACGCTGATCTTGTTTTCCCTTCTCTTGAAATCAACAAGTCCACCTGACATTGGGATTTATTTGCGCTAGATCCAGCATCCGAAAGACACGGACTCATGTACCTCGGCTTTGTGATCAGTAGTCCAGAATATACGGACGCAGATCTCTGTGGCCCAGAGGCGGGCCCTGCTCCGAGCATTTGAACTTGCTTCTGTGGCAAATTCTCAGCCAAGGCTGCCGATTTTGATCACTTTTCAGCATGGAAGAGCAACTGCTCTTGAGCAAATATTCCAACTAAAGTGCGGTTGAATTGGGTGGATGAGAAGCTCCATGTCGACCATGGTAATCCTCCAATCACAGACAACAGAAGGCTTCAGCAATGGAACCCGCCGTTTGACGTTCCGACTATTGATCAAGCGAGGAGCTTGATTCCTTGGGATCATGTCAATGCTCCAGATTTCTATCATGACGGCGGTGCTTTTCCGGTGTTTAAAATCCAAAAAGACCTCCCAGGCGAATTTTCACCCCACTTCGGAACAATTCTAGAGCACTTTGGTCCGATACAATTAGAAGCATTCGACACACCTGGCCAGGAACATCGGATTCTTGAAGCCCTACACTGTAACTTTGCCTTTTTTAATGCCCAGCTTGCTAATAAAGAACAACGCTACAGTCTCAACGAAGCATTAACAACAAATTCTTCATACCATAAGGACCTACTTCCTATTAAAGCAACCATTACAAACAACCAGAGACGGCGCGTAGTTCAAACCCGAATGCCTACCATTGTTATATTGGTTATTCTCGCATTGATTGTTGCTATAAATCTATGGGCTTTGATCTCTTCATTCTTAAGGCATAGAATTCGCAATAAGTCTATCTGGCTGCTTGATATAGAGTAGAAGGGCTAAGCACCCGATAGATTCAATAATATTATGATGATATATGCCTTGATGCATAAATCTAACCATCACAGTCACATGCCACCTAATGCTTATTCTAATGGATTGGGGATTCCAAATTGTATCAAAAGTCAATCTCCCTAAGTGACTGTAGTCTTGAATTCGCTAGTTATTTCCATGGCTTCTTGGTGCTAAAAAGTGAGCCCTCACAGCTGGAGGTGAGTCGACCTCTGCCTTGTAGTGTCGTGGGCTAGCTTAGTTGGGTATGTGGGCTCAAACGCGTTGGGAAGACCAGGATCATGAAATAATGTGCGGCGCAAGATGATGAACGCACCAATAATTTTGTTTGAATTGCGGCTGCTTCTGCTTCGCTTTCGGCACATAGGCCCTGGACAAGGGGGGCTTAGATTTTGGGGTTGGTCCATGGATAGCAAGTGTTTCAGTTGACGCGCCTGTAAAATAGCGCCGTCTCCCTTGCAAGGCTTTTTTTAAGAACTCGGCGCTTATTAAATCTCATGGCCAATCATATCCACCTTGGTAACGCATGTGATGGGGCGCAAACCAGGTTGTTGTCCAGTGGGAAGCCTGCGTTTATCTCAAGATCCTCTGTGACACGTCTTGTAGCAGATTGAAACCGGAACCTGGTTGATCAATCTTGTGCTTGCTTTTGCAGCAATAATTTGCCTGGATTTTCCATTTATGAGATGCACAACAAGTGCTTGCAGCAACTTTGGGTGGTCGGATCAAATCGTTGTGCCTGATGAGGTCGAGACCTTCATAAAGACATACAAATAGAGTCAAACAAGCCATTTTCTATTGTTTTTCTTTTCCGGTCCTTTCAATGAGGCGGAGGTGTTGGCGCCGATCTTTGGCACTTGTCATGTTGGTTTGAGATAATATGTTGGGCACGTCGATGAGACCATCCTAATCCGTCACGTTTTCGGCGTTACCACTGGTATTTCTAGCTCCGTGTGGCCGCAGCATGAAAATGCGAATGCCGGCATATCCCACTCGCCAAGTCAAATCAGGCGCCACAAACATGGCTTGCCAAGAAACTACTCCGCGCTAAGCGCTGGGACGTCGTTGCCTTGCTGCGGACTGATTTGAGTCTGACATTTAAGGCCTCGGTCCCCTCTTCCTGACCTACACTACCGAGAACCTTGACTCAACATCTCTCTCAATTCTTGACTATAAAAATGCCTTCTTCACAAAGCACTCAGCGCCCTGCTGGCCAAGCCCCAGCCTCACCTCCTAAACAAGGCGACCCCGGCCATGCTACTACCTTCAGCCCTGTCGTTGAACCCAGTTTCCGGCCCAGTTTCCGTGACTGCTTCAACAGCAGTGCTCCCACATTCAACGGCGGTGCCCCTGCCTTCAGTCCCATCTTCAGGCCCATGTTCGACCCAAGTTTTGAGAATTGCTTCAACGTCAGCCGCAGCAAGGAGACTGGCCACAAAGAATCTGACCACAACCCCGAGTCGGGAATCGTGCTCCACTCATCAAAGCTGCAGCAAGCTGAACCAAGGTTCGTTTTCCCTACTTTCTTATTGGGGGCGGTCCAATAATGTGGTCACAGCCGTTTTCAAGCACACCAGCAGTTGGATCACCAGCGCATGTTGGCCCAAAGACAGGCTCCAGCAGTTATTATAGCCACTGACCAAGTGTTTTGTAGTACGAAGCGTACCTGAACTTGGACACACGGGCAGATAGTATTGGTACGAGGCGCAAGTGTTTTATCGTCGTTTATGACAGGGGATTATAGTAAAATGGCACTTTTCATAATATCAGCATTAAATGAAATGACGGGGAAACCTCTCCGCCTTATCACTACGCCCATGGTCTTTCCACACCCTTTTCTAATACACTGTCCGTCACAGCTGCAGAGAAATCTTCCTTACCCTTTATACCGGATCGTGGGAAGTTAGGTAATAGCAAATAGAAGGTATTATCCTCCCAGACAAAAAGACAAATGAGAATGAGGTACTTGTGATTATTATTAATGCAATCTCATCTAGTGGGTATCCTATCTTGTGGTAGCCGACTTCAGGTGTAAGCTTTCTTCCACGGATGATGTAGCTTTTTCTTCTTCTTTTTATGCGGAGCTGAATAGTTTCTGGAACACATGATAACTTCGGGACTTTTAAAATTGTCGACTAGTCCGTCGTGAATTTACATATGGGACAATATATTTCGCAAAGAACTTGCCCGGGACTCTCAATTCAGGTGGGAACTATTCCGCTTGGGATCGTGTGTTGCTCGGGCCGGTTAAACCCATGGAACTGATTTGTTCCTGACCCATGTCCAATGCCGTGCAAGGGTCTCGTGGGGTCCTACCCATTTTCAAGGGCCCCTCGTTTCTTGTTTTTTCGGGAGAAACGTTGCACTCGATGGCAGATGGTTGAAACGAAGCTCAGTATTGTCTTTCTTGATAATGCATCTCTCTCCGGACAGGGCACACACATCCATCCTCGCCTCTTCCTTATCGACGATTGCGATGGCGGGGCACAGGTTCCGTATTACGAAAAGAGGCTAGAGAGTCACGTGTTCGGTTTCCCGCCAAAATTTTTGTCTTTCAATGCGATTATGAATCCATGGCGCTTGCCCCTCACCTAACCCTATTACTGCGTTAATCGTCTAGCATGGTAAATAGGCATACGCCTTGGTATATTGCCGAATTATACTTCACCTACTCCTATTGGCCATTGTCAATCAACTAGCTTCCTATGTCCTAACAGGACTTGGCTAGATGCTACATAACAATAAGACAATCACGTATGGCTTTAGATTGATGGGCGGTCGGAACGTTGCTCATCAAGAGGTAAGCCATATCCTAGCTGACAACTGATCAATTCCAATTGACATCTGACAAGTATAGATATTTTCAACTCAGAAATGCCGCCGTCACTATGTATCATGGATGTGGCTGTACCAATCCCTATCGATATTCCTATCCAATTCGCCCTTGATTACTTGCAGACCAATGCACCAGCTTTGACTCAAGCTTGTGAAACTCCCGTCTTTAATGTTCTTGACCCTGATCCTAGCCTTATTGCCGATGATCCATTTTTCGGACCCTGGGATGAGAACACTCAGGCATACTTTATTACTGGGGGCATCTACATTGCTCCTGGTCTTAGCAAATATGCTACTTGGGACACCGTGTATCAACTTATTCCAGAAGGCGTTAGACTCCGTAGCATAACAAATACCCGTGTCACTTCTTGGACAAAGTGGACCGTTCGACCACGACAAGATGCTGCTGTATCCAGCCCAGAGTCCGAATCTAGCACCCCGATGTCTGATGCACAGGGGTGGGAGCTGTACGGGGAGGTTACCATGGAGTGTAATAGATTTTTAATGCCGTTCTCTTCATTCTTTCTGGGCGGGATCCTTCGGAAGCTTGCAAATCGTGTGTTAGACGGAATACTGCAGACATATTGTAATAGTACCAAACAGGTGGAGCATCCGGATTAGCGCCTGTTATTTTCTTATTAAGCACACGCAGAGCGGTCATTCATAATTGTTTTGTTTTTGACCAATCATCAAGTTCAGTCTTGCGAGATAGTGCCCCTGAGCACCCATGGTTTCTCTTGGATGTCGTACAATACCTGAAACAGGGCGTTTTCCCATTACTACGCTACACAACTAAACATGCATACCGCAATTAATTTATTGTACAAGACTGAAAGGCGGACGGTCGAGCGGAGCAATTACGCGTCAGCGCAGGCCAATATCACGCACGCACCAACCATGCTCTTGGTTGCGGTTGCGTTCTCGCTCGCTCGCTCAATTCCTCCAGCGGGGCTGTATTCCCCTGCCATGCCATATTACAGGTACCTGGCTCTCATCATTCAGATACTCCCCATTGTTAGTAAGTCCTTGGTGGCCTACCCATGAGATCAGTCACTTTGCTACATCTAACCTTCTGGATTGGGAAAGCCACTGAGCTGGCCTCAGAGATTCTCCTTTAGACTCGATATTGGCCTGGAGTTGGGAACTACATGTTATTTCTTGCACTGAAAATCAGGCGAGATGTTGTTCAGTGGATCTAAACTCGTAGCTGGCTGGAATTCTGCATGGACAGGTTGCAGATGGTGAAGGCCAGAAGTTTTGGTAGAGGCCTACTTCCACAGCCACCCTGCGCCGTAGAGAGCCTCTACATTTGGGTTCTCATCAGCCTTCCATGCTTAGCTAGACACCCTTTACACCACATTCTTGATGTTTCTCCAGGAGCGGGCCATACTTGGAAGGCTCGGGAGTCCGACTAAACGTTGTAGTATGGGATTTTTTCCAGCGCGAAAAACAATAAGCGTTCTTCTACTTAGACCATGCCGGGCATTGCATTGGTTACACTAGATCATTAGTCCAGGGTTTCCTACATAGAGAGTCAGGATAAATATTTCATAAGCACCCTTGAAGATGTTGGAGTCTACGTCGAAGGCTTCTGGGATTATGAAGTGGACTATGGATCCAGCGGAGCAAACGGACTCCACCAGGGCGGCCGCCGCCATACCCACCCAGCGACGACAGCCCCGCCATGCCTTTTGCCTGGCTGTAAACCGGAATCGCTGGGCTTTGGTTTTGGGGATTGATTCGGACAAGGTTCACATGGGGGATATAGTACAAAGGAATGGGAAAGCTGGACCTGGTCTAGCGGGGAGTGTTGGTCGTCGCGGTACGAAGCTTAGGCTGGGCGCCCAAAGGCGAGACCCGGGGGTGAAGGGGGGTGAAGGGAGGTGAAGGTAGTGGACACACACAACCGTTGTCTAAACACCAAAGGTCAGGAGAATGACCTTGACGTGTCTTTGACAGAATAATATGCCGAGTAGTTTATGAATAGAGGGCGGGATGACATTGTGCAGCTGCACCAATCTTTGCGCGCTTCCTGGATGTCTTGGCGTGACAGTCCTTTTGGCCCCCACGAAAAATCACGGGTGAACAGGTCGAGAGGAAAGATGGAAAACGAGGCTGAATGGGCACAAAGCCTTTGGCGGGCTGAGCTGAACCAGTCCGCCATCCTCGTCGCATTTGAGCATTTCAAGTCATCGATAACCTCACCACGCCGCGGGCACCCTGATATGACATGGCCAAGACGACGGTCGCGGCGACGGACTACACCGTGAGTTGGGTCTGCGCGCTTCCCATTGAGCTGGCCGCCGCAGCAGCCGAGATGATGGACCAGGAATACGCCGACCTCGTCCAGCCGCCGACCGACACGAACATCTATACCTACGGCCGCGTTGGCGTCCACAACGTCGTGGCGGCGTGCCTGCCCGCCGGCCACAGTCATCTCGCAAATGTGGAACAGCTTCCCCGCGCTGCCCTTTGGCTTGCTCGTTGGTATTGGCGGCGTAGTCCCGACTGAGGAGAACAATGTTCGTCTCGGCGACTTCGTCATCAGCCAGCCCTTTGGACAGCACGGCGGAGTGGTCCAATACGACTTTGGCAAGACCGGACTGGACGGCCGCATCGCCCGCACTGGTAACCTCAACGCTCCGCCGATGATCCTTCTTAACGCTCTAGCCAAGCTGCGCGCCAACGACATCCGAGCCAAAAACGGCCATCCCCCGACCACCTATCCAAGTAGGCAGGCAATGTCAGGTTTGCTTGCCCAGGCTCTCACCAAGACACGCTCTATGCCGCATCCTCACGCCATGTTGGAGGGCGCACATGTGTCCAAGTGCAGTCTGGACGATGTTGTTTTACAAAACACGCGCCAGACACAGGGCCCGACCCTCTTCTTCGGCAACATCGCGTCTGGCAACCAAGCCATAAAAGATGGATGCACCCGGGATCGGATTAGCCAAGAACTCGACGGTGTCTTGTGTTTTGAGATGGAGGCCGCTGGCCCAATGAATCATTTTCCTTGTCTTGTGGTACGTGGGATTTGCGACTACACCGATGCACACAAGAACAAGCAGTGGCAGCCATACGCCGCATCCGCGTAGGAGATGCTGCATATTATTCGGCCTGTAGTATTACCGATTTCAGCTGGTCAAAAAAGTCAAGAAATCACCCATGAATCTCACTTCCTCGTCTCAATTGGACGCAACGAGGACTTTGTTGGTCGTGAGGAAATCCTGGAGCAACTTCTTGAACAAGTCAACCCAACTGCAAACGAGGAAGACTGCCAAAGGACCGTCATAGAAGGATTGGGAGGTATTGGAGAACCCCAAATCGCCTTGGAGGTTGCATATCGCACATTCAAGACAAACAGAAACTGCTCTGTATTCTGGGTTCCTGCAATAAACATGACTACTCTCGATAACGCGTACCGTGAGATTGGCCATGCACTAAAGATACCAGGCGTCGACGACCCAGGGGTTGATGTGAAGGCTCTGGTCCAAGCAGCCCTGAATAGAAGCCTCCACAGCTGGCTTTTGGTCATTGATAACGTTGGTGACGTGGACACCCATGTGGTAAAGCGAAGAATGCCCATAGACCTCTACGTCAGATACTAAAGCTCAGAACGGCAATGGTTGGTCTAGAGGACCCCGAAACGCTTGCTTGCATTTTCAATTTAGGGTGTGCGCTCGACAAACAATGTCAAATGAAGAGGGCAGAGAGGGTGTATCGATGTACACTCAAGCTCAGGGAGAGGGTGCTTCTTTCTGGTCATCCAGCAATTGCGTTATCACGGAATGCACTTGATAGCATACAAAGCAGGCGTACCAAGCATTTGGAAGAAAGGATTCTTAAGGAGAGAATTATCAGGAAACGATGGGTCAGAAAAAGGCGACGGGGGGAAATGCACCACATGCTGTTATTTATTCGCAGGCGGAATATCGCCTGGGCTTAGTTCTCCGACCGCACCAAACAAAATATTTGCAAGCGTATTTATCAAATCTCACGCTGAGGGTATTTTCCATTACATATTCGAGATCGAACCAGTCAACAGACATCTGACCAAGCTGCTGCCGACCAATCGAGTCGACAAGGTTCGGGCGACCTGTCTATCTTGTATCCGTCGCGCAACCAAATAGTTCAAAACACAATTCTCCGGCAAATCTCCCCGCAAGTGTTTGTTTCGAGGAAGAAAGCAATCCATCATGGCGTGTTTGTAAAGAACCGGACATCTCGTTGGCCATTTTGAACTCATTTGCCAGTCACTAGTTGATAATTGTCATTGCGGCACCACAATCAGAACTGCACTCCAACGCTGATAAACATTTTACTTCTATTATGTCAATAGCAAAACCTCGCTCACTTTATGAGCTTGTCAGTCATCGCCACTGATGACGCTCATGGCCAACCCCACCATTAGGCATGTGAGCAATTGCAGGTATTGTCGGTTCCACATGATACCACCCCTTGTAATCTAAAGCTTTTTCTGAAGCGTTTCCTTTTTGTTTTCGTGCGGACTTCTTTCGGTGACGCCTGATAAGAATTGCGCTCAGAGTTATAATAGTAAGGACAACTAGGAGAGGATTGTTAGCTGGCACTGGCTTGCTCGTTCACTCGAGGGCCGCTCACCGAAGGCTATGAATGCGATACCAATTTCAATAGTCCTATTTGTCCCTTGTCCCGTTGATAAATTTGCTTCTGTGGCTGTGCTTTTGGGGATGGACTCTGTTGATGATACTGCTTGCATTGAGACAAGAGGAGTGATGGCGGTGAAAAATGTAGTTGGTTGCGATGCAGAGATGACTCGAGAGAGCTGTTGGTTTAATAGGGCGTTATCTATCCCACTCAAGGATGTGAGAGGGCCCGATGCATCTTCAGTTCTTGGTGGCCTAAAGAATCCGCCTGCGGGGTTTGTCGGTTGGATGTCATCGATTGGCAAATCGAAGTCGGGTTGCGCAATGTCGTCGAATCCAGGAAAGCGTTCCATTGCGTTTCGCCGCAACAAATGAACTTCTAAAGGATTTCTAAGCAGCTGATTTTGTAATGGGGATTTCATGAGTCGGTGGGCTGGGAACGAGATGTGAGCGATGGAGCTTGTCGGTCTAAACCTTGCTGAAGACGGAATATTTGATGTGGGATGTAATTTTTCAAAATGTCCAAAAACATGAGTGGAACGGTGAAAAATGGAGACTGTGAGAATTTATTGTCCCATCAATCTGACAGGCGAAGCTGAGTCGTAGGCATCGTCAGCACTGCGAAACCGGATCCCGTTGTAGGCGAGGGTGGTGAGACGCCTTGGACGTCGATCATACTTGAGCCCAACACACGCTGGGGCAATCCCGGTTTCATCACGCGCTACTTGGAACCAACCCGAAGTACGAAAATAATAAATAATAAAAATAATAATAAAAAACAATCGCGCATTTCTCTCAGTGAAGTAAAATTAGATCCAGCGCTAAATGAGTGGCTGTGTCATGACCCTGCGTGAGTTTGCCTGATTCGCATTGCGTGTCCGCTGACATTGTTCCGTAACGCCCAGATCATGGGCAACACGTCGCGCGATGCAGTTAAACTTCAAAGTTTCTGTCTTGAAGTAATATTTGTATATAAAATGAATACTTATACCTCGTTTCCCAATCAAGCACGGGACTGGCAGTCTCCGTCGCCACGGCCATTCATAATGGGCTTGATATCGCAAATTTCGGCATCAACACCTTTCTTCTCACGCCCAATTGAAGCCACCCATCTCACTCTCCTCAAACGATGTCTCAGAAAAGAACATTAGCGCCCCACAAGTTCAGCTCTCAAATACAACCAAGTCGTATTCCTTCAAAATATAGAAACTGCCTGCGAGCCCTGAATATGCTTTTGTGCTAGTCTGTCACGTTGTGCTAATGGATGTACCCAGCCTCCAGGATAGTACTCTAGTATGCAGTCGCCACAGTCTCCGCCACCATGACGAACATGCCCTGAAAAGAATACACAGAGCCATTTGTAACGTGCCCAGAATCGCCAAATTTAGCTACCAATAGTATAAAAGTCGAGGTTGGACCCCCGGAGATACCGTTTTAGGAAAGTAGCTTACACAACATGATACTTTACGGTAGAGAGAGGCATTTCCTAGAACGACGGGTTGTACCGTCTACCGTGGTATGCGGCATAAGTAACGTTGGTTCCAACCCACAGGGCCAGGGCAGTGTGTAGGCTACCTTTTACCATCATCCATTCTGAGTCCAGGAGGGGGTTTTGGCCTCTCCCCATTGCATCCGATGATTGATGCGGACTTTCCAGCCAAGACAGACCTGTTGGGTGATCTATTCCCCATTTAATAAGCATATCACGGCACTAGCCGTATCCATCGAATGAAATGGCGATGAATGGGCGAATGATTGTTAGCAGCAGAGTAATCCTCTGGGCCATTGCCGCTTTCCGGGCCCACTAAGCCCTATTCGAACCCGAAAATCCGGAACGCAGCGAGTCCGCAAGCCGGGCAGCTACCAGCGCTACATGGGAATTGAACTAGCACATTGGAAAGGTGGAGGTCAGGCTTTGCGCCAACGAGGCACAGGCCAACACTACCAGCCCAGCCACAAACGTCGGGGCTATTCTAGGCCTTGAGGCTTGCAGCTAGACTCAAGCCCAGACTGAATCGCTCGTGCTCAACCCCTGATACCTTGAACGGATACTGCCGTCAAGATCCAAATCTGCGCACACTAGTGTGCGCCACGACGATCTGAATGGTGAATCCTCAATTTTCGTAGATTACCGGACTCGGCACTAAGAAGCCTTGAGGAGATGTCCAAATTTGATATGCATGTCCTAACTTCAAGCGGAATAGATTGGCATCGCAGGCTTGAGCCTTGCCGCTTTCTTGAACGCTAAGGTGTGCAAAATTGCCATGTCTTTACCACAGTACGGAGGAACTTCTCCTTAGTCCAGTCTTTGAGGGACTTCGCCCACTGTTCAGTGAAATATTGGTTCTTCTATAATTGCCAAGCTCTCCTCCCAAAAGACACTTCATCGCGGGCTTTTCCTCATCCCCCTCTTTTTTATCCAGTTTGCGTCTTTGTGCCTTTGTTATCTCTAACTGGATGTACTTTCGTTATAATTGGTTCCCAAAATGATTATTGTTAAATCCACATTCTTGGCCCTCCTGGCGTCCGTCGCCACTTCTCACGCTCTACCGCCTAACCCAGCAGGTAAGAAGGCCCTCCTCCTAATGCTCGACCTGATCTATATGCAAGCGGCTCGTTGAGATACTTGACAACTAATGTGGATCTTCTTGTTAGCTGTCGTTTGCTCTGATATTAAGCACCAGCTAGGATACAGAGCGGCCGCTGTCTGCTCATCGTACCTCGGACCTCCTCCTACGACGACGATCACCAGGACAGCCACCACAGTCCACACGAACTTGCAAACAGTCACTCTACCAGTGCAGACACAGTTAACAACAGTCCAAGTGTAAGTCTAATGTTCATTTAATGCCCCAACTGTACCTACAGCCATTGACACAACACCTGGGGTGGTTTGATAGGGCCACCACTATTCTCATCACCAGCGAAGCGACACAATACTTGGCAAATCCAACCCAAACACAGTTGCAGACTGTTATCGGAACCACGAAGACTATCTATAGATACAGTGGCGCGTCAAAGCGTGGTGCAATTAACCCGGTTCTATGTGGCTTGGAGAGGAAATACTCGAAGCAGCTTGTTACCGCTGGCTGCAACTGCGTCTGCAACCCAACGGCAAAGACAGTCACTCGCACAGTTACTGTCACCCAACAAACGACACAGAAGCTCACAATAGGGCCCGCCGAGACGGTGCTTGTGACTGATACTCAATACGTACCCGTGACTCAGGAAATTGACATAACGGTACGTGTCGTCTTTCCCCCTGCCCTAAGCTACCATGGCATGCATGATCTCTGTCACTAACATCCATTGAAGGCCACATTTGGGCCAACCGGCACCGATACTGTCCTGTCCATGACCACAGTCAATCCGATTTTGGTCAAGCCCGCCATATGCAATGCAAGGGGCCTTCCCGGCCCCAATGCGTTCAACTACGACGCCAACTTCAACACTAACCAGAATGCCTGCATCGCAAGCTGCAAGACCGATAATCGCTGCCTGGCAACTGGATTCTACATCGTCACTGACCCTAGCAGTGGCACGCAGACTGGCACCTGCCGTAAATATGACAAGTCTGTGACTGATTCGGCTGACTTGGGATTCGGGTATTATAACTTCAACGACAAGGACTGCCCGGGAAGTTGAGGGGGGCTAAGTGACCTTGGATAGATGATTGAGAATAGGAAATAGTGTTGCCGTAACTTTAGAGTATCTGTTTAGCTCGAGTATACGACTTGCTAGAATACACACTTTAATTTTCATGCATCATCAGAACCGTTCTGTCGCAAACGTCAACGAAGCTGCTTCATTCTGATACCAAAACAATTCCAACTTTCACCGCTCCTAGGTTTATTCTTGGCCTACTTGGCTGGCGTATGTGGAGTCCTTGGGATTATGTGACTCGGTGTAATCTACTAGGCAAATGGCGCTCGGTAGCTGCTTCTTTTCGCGAATTAGGCTTCGAGTATCAAGGGAAGACTTTTGTTTCTCCAGCGTCAATGCATAGGGTTCGCATTCGAGCCTCAGTGTTCCATAGCCAGACTGCAGAAGTCTGGATGAAGATGAACTCTGAAATGAAGCCAGATACACGCCTTAGAGTGACCAGGTCGTCATGGGAATTGCCTAGCGTAAGGATCAACTGTAACATGTGGGGCGTGATGTGTAAATGGTGTATTGTGGAGGCTGGAGAGTTTGATCAGCCTGAATGCATAGCGGAAGCCAAAAGGATAGTGGACAATGAGTTCTCTACAATGACATGGCAAGACAAACCAAGATTGTAAGAGCATGTCCATTTAGTAAAAAAGAGGATGGAAGCTCTACTGCCGTTTCTTCCCACTCTTTTGCACCACTGAAGACCATTCGAGATCGCACTGCCATTCTCAAATGTCTCAACGTTCTCATTATAATACACAGTATGGTCAATTCTGTGAGTGGCTTGTGGATACTCAATCTTCTCGGCCTTCTCGCGTCATCGTTCCTATTGGACGGTTCTCGTGTTACGTTTGCTTCCATTCCGCTGGAATCCATCTGTGCCACATTATGTGGAAGAGCACAATTTCCATCAACTCACCTGGTTACTAGGACCTATGTCGGTGCTAGATTCCATTGTGCCCTTTGTAATATGACAAATGCTGTTGGTTGATTGTACTGAAATGGGGTGGAGTTGAATGCAGTGCGAAAACACACACACTAAGCCCAGAACAACAAGGGGATACCTGCTGTATTGGACTATGGCTAGAAATGCGACCTAGAAATCGGGTAAAGTAGAATGAAATAAATCAAAACACCCACAACAGCTAGGGTCAGATAAACAACATAAACATCATTGAGACTGTTTACTCAAACAGTCACTCAAAAAGGGAGCCTCTCAACTGGGCCAAAAATCATGAATTGAGACTCCTTGGTGTTGCAGCCGGACTAACTATTAGCCGAAATATGTCCCTGCCTACCCTGCACCAACGTCCATACTCATCATCCCCAACACAGCACAGAAGTGGGTGCGGTTTCTGCGGGCTTTTGGGCCACTGTGTTGGAGACGATGAATTTGATTATTGGAACAGGGTAGGTTGAGTGCAACACTGGACTAGGTGATAAAGGCTCAGTGGTCGTAACAGCTGGAACCAACACCAGCTTCGTCTCAATTTCATGATTTTCGGCCCAATTTGGAGGCTTCCTTTTTGAGAGGCCATTTTATCAAGCGACTACTGTGATATTTATGGTATGTATTTGGCCCAGATATTTGGAGGTCTTTGGTTTATTTTGCCTTACCTTTTCGTCAGTCCCAGGCCCCATTTCTGCTTACAGTCCCAACTACCAGTCAACTCTTTTGTTCTGGGCTTGGTCTATGTTTTCATATCACAGTCATGTCCCGTTATTTAGCCATAACATTCTCGCAAATGCAGCGAAGTAAAGTATGGCAAGCAAAACGAATGGACGAATGGGCGAATTCAGGAAATTCATGGCTCATTGGATCCAATTGGGTAGTTGTTGACTCGGCGGTTGCGTGCCGCGTCCAACTTATCCTTGCGAGGTTAGAGTTTGGTGGATATCACGTGAGTACAGTAACGTTTGGGTTGCGAGCTTTGCGATAACCTTATGCTGACCGAGAAGAGTCCCACAGAATCCCAGACGACTAGCTCAGCCTAAAAAACGACCGGGGAAGCTCAAAAGCTGGTCATGGTTGGTCTTATGGGCGCGCCGGCCAATTGTTCCGTTGCCGATTCCAATTGCCGACGCTCCTCCCCACAGCTCCCCACAGCGTTCGGCGCGCTCCCGATATCTGGGGAAGCAGGGCGGCATGTTTAATTCGACAATCCTAGCTTGCCCATGTGGATTTGAACGATGCCATCATCACCCGTCATTTGTCCCCAATAGCCGTGGTGCCCGGGCGGTTGCACGAACTGCTCCCAAAAAAACCGTCCGAGTTTACACATGCACTGAGGGGCCCCTCCACCGCCTTAGCCGCATCTTCCGGTTAAAGTATGCCCAGCTCGACCCTCCGCCTCCTCCGGCCAGCCCTCTGCCCTCTGCCCAGTCCCCCCTTGACGTGGACCAGCGGGGACTTTAACGGCTTCACACTAGCTCTTTAGTGGCCCAATCAGTTGGAAACCAGCATCGCGGTGCAACCCCTACCCCACCCTTAAACGCTAGAGGCAGTAAAACTTCGTACTGAGACTCTGTAGGCCGCGTGGTTGGCCCCACGTCAGAGGGTATGACCAAGTTCGGCTTTAATTATGACGCCTCCTCATTTTTGTGTGCGTTTTCATGATAAGGAAATCCTCTTTCTCTCCTCATCTTCTTCAATTCTGTAAAAATCCATCATGGCTGTGGTGGACTTGCTTCTCTCCTGTTGGATCATCCCCATTGGGGTCTCGATCCTCGCCGCTACGTACCTGTACGACTACTTTGTCACCTACAGCCACCTTCGGCACCTCCCTGCGCCGTTTCCAGCACAGTTTTCCAATTTATGGCTTCTTTACGTTTGTCGGCGCGGTGAGCGCTACAAAGTCATGCATGAATTGCACCAGAAGATGGGTCCTGTAATCCGCATCGCGCCCAACCACGTCAGCATCGCCGACGATGAAGCCATTGCAACCATCTACGGGCATGGAAACGGATTCCTGAAATCGTGAGTGCCAGCCCAATATTGGATTCTGTAGCAGTATTAACGTCAAGAAGCGAATTTTACGACGCTTTCGTGTCAATCCGCAGGGGCCTCTTCAACACCAGGTCGCGAGCAGAGCACACGCGCAAGAGAAAGATTATCTCCCACACATTTTCCCCAAAGTCCATCACCCAATTTGAGCCATATGTCTACGCCAACCTGGAGCTTTTTGTCAATCAAATCGACAACCTCGTGGCGAAGGGCCAATCCAATGGCGACCGAAAAGAAGCCCATATTGACTGCCTCCCGTGGTTCAATTACCTGGCATTCGACATCATTGGCGATCTGGCTTTCGGTGCCCCATTCGGCATGCTGCGCACCGGTGTCGACATCGCCGAGGTCAGAGCTACCCCGGATAGCCCCCCAATTTACGCGTCGGCTATTGAGATCCTCAACCGGAGAGGAGAAGTCAGCGCCACGCTTGGCTGTCTACCCCAGCTGAAGCCCTACGCCAAGTGGCTGCCGGATCCATTTTTCCGGAATGGTCTCAATAGTGTCGCAAACCTTGCCGGAATCGCCATTGCGCGGGTCAAGGCCAGACTGGACAACCCTCCCCCGGCTGAACGAAAGGATCTGCTTGCGCGATTGATGGAGGGTAGAGATGAAAAGGGCGAGCCGCTTGGGAGAGAAGAGCTGACCGCCGAGGCGCTTACACAGCTCATTGCTGGGAGCGACACGACATCGAATTCGTCTTGCGCGTTGCTGTATCATGTGGCGAGAACTCCAGGCGTCCTTGAGAAGCTGCAGGCTGAGCTTGATGCTGCCATCCCCAATGATGTCGCAGTGCCAACCTTTGAGATGGTCCGGGACTTGCCGTATCTCAATGCCGTCATCGACGAGACGCTCCGATTCCACTCAACATCCGGCATTGGCCTTCCTCGACAAATCCCCGCAGGAAATCCCGGCGTTACACTCCAAGGACACTATTTCCCGCCAGGCAGCGTTCTGAGCGTACCCACATACTCGATGCACCACTCCAAGGAGATTTGGGGACCAGATGCCGATGACTTCAGACCGGAGCGATGGAACAACGTGACGGCGCGACAGAAGAACGCCTTCATCCCTTTCAGCCACGGTCCCCGGGCGTGCGTGGGCAGAAACGTAGCTGAAATGGAGATGAAGTTGATTGTAGCCACATGGGCGAGGAGATATTCGGTCGAGCTGCGACAGGGGGAGATGGAGACGCGCGAGGGTTTTCTGAGAAAGCCTCTAGGCCTGGATATTAGAATTTGGAAGAGGTAAAATTTACTAGTGTATTTTTCTTTTTGAGAGTGTACCAACAACGAGAGACAACGGAACGAAGAAATGACTACTATGCAATTTTATGCAGCCATGTTCTATCTCCAACACCCACGACGTCTTGTGAAGCTCAGTTGCCGCTGCCCAAGGGTAACCGTGTTCTGGTGGCTTCGAGACGTTGGCCGTGACCAGCACCGTTTGTAAAATCCCCATTGCTGGTCAACTGCCCACCGAGTGCCAACCACATTAATTGCGCCTGCCTCAGCCCTCGCCCTAAGGTCTCTGCACTTGCCCTAAGCCCAGCCCTTTCCCTCTTCCTCTCCTTCGAAGCTTCTCACCCTCTTTTTGCCTTCTTTCATCTTTCATGCAGAGACTTCGAAACAAAGGCGCCAAATCTCTTGCAAGCCTCCGCATATTCCTCTCGTTCTAGCCCTGGCCTCACCTGAACTACCATAGTTTCAACACGGACAACCACCATCGAGATGTGTCAGGAGACCGTCACCATCGCCATCTGTGCGCCCCAGAACCCGCCTGCCAGGTCTGCTACCTGTGGCAAGCTGCACTTGATTGCCGCTCAACGAGATGTCTGCGACGAAGCCCGTGGCCTTTGTGTCTGCTTCTTTGGGACCTGTGGCAACATCGTCAAGCATGTCGACACTGATGCTGTGGACTTGGCTAACCTGGCCAAACTTCGATGTGCCACCTGCACCAGCCACGAGGACAAGGTCGGCGACCGACGCACTGGAAAAGATGTGATCGAGTCGCTCCACCTGAAGAAGGCTGCCGTTGATCTTGACGATGAGACAGCTGTTCGCGAATACTACGATGCGCTTCAAGATAACTGGGGTGGCCACGCGGCGTGCCCATACCACGAGAAAACTAATTTAATTCCAACTGCTGAGCTTACGTCTGAGGTTACACCCCAGACCCGCGCTCCTCCATCTGATCACGAGCAGTCCGTTGACGATACGACAAGCCCCGAGTATCCCACAA
Source organism: Calonectria henricotiae (assembly GCA_020623695.1). Lineage (NCBI taxonomy): Eukaryota > Fungi > Ascomycota > Sordariomycetes > Hypocreales > Nectriaceae > Calonectria > Calonectria henricotiae. Next base: position 159,250 of record JAHVYB010000062.1, on the reverse strand, counting down.
CCTTGCCTTCTTCGACTGGCCACGAAAGTTCCACCTCCTCTATGGAACATGGGCAGGCCATCGTCTCCATGGGCCCTAGCAGTTCTTCGGATGCTGAAAATGATCCGGAGTCAGATGCTGACATCAAAGAGAACGCTTCTGTCTTTGACACTGATGATAAAATGGCGCCTCCATCCTTGAAATCTTCGCCCAGCTCTTCTAGATTTGTCGCATCTCCCCGTGACATGTCGGAGGTCATGGAAAATCCAAGGACTCAAGACGCAGTTCGGAAGATTGTATTGGCCAAGGCTTTTCTAGCTGGCAAGTCCTTGACTTGATCCCTGGTCGCTGATGCCTTCTTCAGAATTATTGTTTACTGGGACCGGTGGAACATATATTACTGGGAAGCAAGGAGTATTTAGGGCAACTGATCGGGGAAGGCATTCAACACACACTCAACAGAATGATGTACACGCGGTCAGGGGATATGGACTTACGGGTGGTCTGGGTTCTTAAGATTTTACGAGCAAAAGGTTCTCCGGGCTAAAATGGTGGTTTGAGATGATAGGGTTATTAATTTGAGCGACATGCTTAGTTTGAAGTTAATCGGCAGTTAACAAGCCCTTGTTACTCTTTGAGCGTTGCCCCAGGCTTTCACATACACTCTTTGCATGTGTCATTACGGCGATGTACCCCAACAGTAAATTGCCACATCACAGGCAGAGGCAATGCATCAACCAAGAATTTCCGGTCCTTTGTTATCTTCAACCTTGGTGACCTAAAAAGCTGCTGTCGCCATAGTGTATCTCTCAAAATGTTCAGAGCTTCGTTGTCCCTGGGCCACCATTCTCGAACCTCGCCATAAGCCATAATTCACCAGAACATCTGAAGCATCATTACCTGGAGCCCAGTTCCAACCCAAGAAGTGAACCCGCCACGAAATTAGCAATCATGTCTCTAATCAGATACGAATCATGCATCATCGACCTGCTATTATAGTAGCAAGTTGGTGCACTATACTGGTAGTCAGTTTGATGATTACGACTTCTCATGTCGTACTGCGATATGAGTGCGAAGTGTATTCTGATCAGATACTTGTCGAGTTGCAGCATCGTTCTAAATGCCGTGATTCATCCTGAATGGTCTTGCCACATTCATATTTTCGTATAAAATAATTGGGGGAATGTAAACAAAGGGGCCTCTCACAGCAAACAAGTCTAGAGCAAACATTACCTTGCGTAACGTACACACGCCTATATAGCCTAGACCACCAAAAATTTCATCTAGTTTTATCCAACGTTCACACAACACCTCGCCAAGTCTCCTACCATCACAAAAGCAACAAGATTCAACTTCAACACAACCATGGGGAAGCCTCAACGGCGCCAAGCTTCTGGGTCTACGACTTCGAGGCAAGGTCGGGGCCAGAAAACCTCCCATCGACCTCACACTCCGCGCCACCGTGCCTCTTCGTCTGTGTCCTCGACTCAAGATTACGGAGAAAGGCCTGTACAAACACCTCATCAACTCTCTGTGCATTCTCCTACGCACCAGCTCAACCCAGTGGTCCCCCCATTTGCATACACTTCGGGCAACCCATCTCATTTGAGCCAAACTTGGAGTCCGGGTTCTTCTAGCCCGAAGAGCACCTCTGGCCTATCCGTTGTGACTAATGATAGCGACGGGTTTCCCACCGTTCGCAGCCGGTCCTCAAAGCCGCATCACGAACGACGAGAGCGTGAGCTCCAGTCGTCGCCTACGTCTGCTGGGCCATCCGGTGTGCCCGACCAGACTTCACCGCCGTCTAATCGTCCCGGATTCGACGTTTCCAGCTCTACCGTGCCACCGGGATACAGATCTGAGGACCGAGGCCAGTCAAACCTCTTCGACTGTCCCATTGAGAGTATCCCCAACGAGTATCCGCCGTTGAACATTGATCCGGCCAGACTCGGATGGTATCCGGGACCGAGCATGGCGGATAGGCAACACCAAAATGTTCTTGAACCACCTCCGGGCCTGTTTCCTAATGATGGAGCAACAACCCCTTACCCTCCAGGGCAGCATATGCTTTATACCCCGGAACAACGCGCACCTTACCCTGGGGCAGGCCTTGGACGGCCTCCTCAGTATCCCACTCCTCAGTATCCCACTCCTCAGTATCCCACTCCTCAGATTCACTACCCTCCACCGCAGCCTCCCATTGCCTTCTCTGGGTATGAAATGACGAACAACCCATCTTACAACCCGCAATCGCCCTCCGCGCCTTACATGCCAGGCTTGTCGACCCCCGACCTCGACTGCCTGCATGCGCAAATGTCACATCACGCCTTCCACGAGGAAGCACCTCCCAACAATAGCCACGTCCAGGGCGGGCAGTTCATCTTTGGCCCTGGTGTTTCCCAGTGGGGGCCGACCTGAGACGCATTAACGCGTCGAGTACTCGGGTCATACGTGCCCAGAACAGTGTTTTTGTCAAAAGATTTGGTAATATTCTCTTCTTCGTGGATAATGTAACTAGATGTTGGAAATCGCTTGCGGGCTGCGGTAACCTCGCCAATCTTTACGGTAGAGAGTGGTAGCCCGGGCAAGTGATTTTACTCAAGGCGTACCATTAATGCATGCTTTTCTTCTTTCATATGACTTTGCCGGAATAACATGATAGGCCACCAGTTTGTTGTGCGCACCATCTTATTCTCTCACCCAAAAACTGAGCGAGGGCGGGCAATCGGCTCAGCTAGCATTTGTCCAGCCCCAATCTAGTGACAGTTGCCGGGTAGTACTGAACACAAGCAAGGTCAGGAAACAACAGACCGGGGGGCTGATAATCATGGCGAAGGCTTCTTAGGGCAATAATAAATCAAGTTGAAATTATCTCGTGGCCATGCAGCTGATGACCAGCTTAGCCAATGAGGCTTCCTCCCGGTATCGTGCATTTCAACTTTGTTGATTCCAGAGATAAGTCATTCCAGTATCCATACGTGCACCGACTTCGTAGAGAATGCCGTGCCCTCAGTCTGTCGAGTGCGCCGCCATTTCGCCCCATACCTGATTAACAAAACTAGTTTGGCAAAGTCTAGTGCAAGTGAAAACGCAGGGGAATATTGGCTCTGCTCCCAGATCCTGGGGACAACAGATACGCTTTGCCCTTAATTCTTCAGCTGGTCTTGGTGTTGTCTTATGTCTAGACTCGGATCATCATCCTGCACCCCGTCTCCACCACAACACAAAGACCGTTCCCAACTCCCTTTCTCCATGCACGTCACCTCTATCGGCACCCCCGCCTCCCTAGGCATCGCCCTCACCAGATGGTGCGATGAATATGGCACGCGGACTGGCAATTGCCGATCGCCAGCACCCACAGGCTCGTTTGCGATTGCATTGGCTTTCGTCATGGCCATTTAAACTATAGGATATGGCCGTGCCATTCTTGCGGCATCCACTGCTGTAGAGCCTTGTTGGGTCCCCAGCTACAAATAATGCTGGGTAAATTTACAAAGTATATTTACTGCAGGGTACTAAAAGATAACCAAAGACCATCGTATTTTATAGTAATAATATTAATACTCTCTTCGTTATCACAAAGGGTAGTGCAGGTGGTTAGGAGCGGCTCAAGGAGCTAACTAGGAAAGATGCACGCCGAGAAGATAAATCGGTTAGAAACCCAGTCAAGTGTTTTAGGTCCTACTAGCTTAATGCCATTACCGAAGGAAGGGCATCCATGAAAATCACACCTCCATCGTTTCTGGAACCTGTCGGGTCTGCTCTGACGGGAACATGCTCCATCACATTGATGATGGGCACGGTGTCGGCCCAAGCAGCCAAGATGCAGCGCACTATGTTAGAAGCTGTTGAGGGGTGGTGGCTGAGTCAGCTACACACACACCCCTCACCTCTTGCAGCCTAGAGCCCTGTGTAGAAATAGGGTTAGATAGTAATATCAATATGTTCCTAGCCACGCACTTTTCCTTCCATAGGTTATAAGCCCTTATGCTTACTGTACATAATAAAGATAATTTAATAATTACTTTAACTATAATATTTTCCGTATTATATTGCCTTAAAACTATGTATACAAACAAAAACTGCCCGATATACTAAGGTAGCCCGACTGAACTGGGCCAAATTGATAATTAAACCCATGGGGCCCTAAACCCTATTCTACCCTATATATTATTGGATTTAATATGCATTGCCTATAAATTAGCTAATAATAGTATAAAAGACCGGGGGTTTAAGAACTAATAATAATAATACAAAAGATATTAAAAGTAATAAAGAGAAGTTAATAATAATATTTAATGCTAAGATAGTATAATATTTAAACCCTTTTATAATAGGTAGTGGTATAATAAGCATATTTATACTATAAGTAGAGAAATTAAGAGATACTAATTACTAGGATAAATAGTAAATTAAATTTAAAATAAATACTAATATACTAGATATTATTAATTACTTTACTAAAGACCTAAAACCCTTAGAGATTATATCTAATAAATAGAAGGCGGTTTTTAAAAAGGAAAATAAGAAAGCTTAAGTGTTTTTAGTAAACTATCTCTCTAATAGGGTAATAAAGAAATTAAGTTAAGATAGCTAGAACCCGATAGAATATATAGCTTATGAATTCTATAATAGAATTAAGTATACTATTTTATATATACTAGAAGATAGACTCTATAACTTAGTAATAATATTTATATATCTAGAGAGAGGTAAATTTTTAATATTTAATACTTATTTTAATAAACTTTATTATTACTGAAACTATATTATTACTTGACTTTTGATAATACTTAAAGAGATCTTTATTATTATTATGATAAATAGAGTTAAGAAAACAAACCCTTTTTAGTATAATAACTAGACCCATAATATATATAAGGGTATTAAGATTATAAAGAAGGAGATAGTTAGTTTCCTATTATAATAAGCTAATATTAAGAAGGATAGTAGTATTAATATAGCAATAACTACTAATAATAAAAGACCTAAATAATAAAATAATAAAGAAAAGTATATAATATAATTTATAAACAAAGATATATACTATACTTATAGTCCCTTAAAGAAAGGAATTTAGCATTTAACTATAAAATACTAGAAGAATAATCCTTACTTAGTACCTAATTAGGTAAAGAAGAAGAAGAGTAATAATTCTAAAGATAAGGATATTTCTAAGAATATTAATAAGGGAAATATTAATATTCTAATAATAAAAAGATGATTTAGAGTGGTATTACTATTAATAGCCTTGATCTAGAAAGATATACTAAATAAGATAATAATTTCAACAGTAAAAACTAAGAATCTATTGGTATTAGAGAAATTATTATTAATAGCAGTAATATTAAAAGATAAAATTAAGAATAATATCCTTATTAACTTAGGTTATTTAGGATATTACTTTAATAATAGAAAGTGGTTTTCTTACTTAGTAGAAATACCTAAATTAACTATAATAACCTTTAGCAATAAAAGTAATCTAGCTATTAAAGATTATAGGATAGTTAAACTTTAGATAGAAGGTATTACCCTTATACTCCTAGATATATAATACTGCCTAACTATAATAATAAATATAATTAGTTTAGGATTATTAAAATATAAAGGTATTAGCTTTAATATAGAAAGAGATAAACTCTATCTTAAGAGTATAAAAGAGAAGTTATCCTTAATTAGATAGAGATATAATATTATATTTTTAGTAAATATAAAACTAAAATATTTATTTAATTTTACTATACTTCCAAAAAATACTATAATAATAGTAAAATATAATTTAATATATTAATAACTTGCTTATATAAGCAAAGATAAAGTATTTATAGTATATAAAAAAGCTAGGATTAAGATTAATCTAAAGACTATTAAAGGTTTCTACTGTAAAAGCTACTATATAGTAAAAATAGACTTTATAATTAGTTGAATACTATTAGTAAAACTAAAATAATTCCTTTTGCATATTTATTAGGATATTATTAACTATAAACCTATTGGATATAGTAGATATAACTATAGTCTCCACGGAATCGATATATTTATAAGCTACTATTAGCTTGTTAGTTTATTGGCACAGTTAAAGGAATAATGCCCTATAAGGCAATTATATGGCTCTCCACGTGACCCCTAGCCAAAGTAGATATACTATAACCTTGCCTAAGTAGGGTTAGAAGAGAAGATTAGATATTAATAAAACTATTACCAAAGAACCCCTTAGTAGCTACTAAAGACCTTTATTATAACCTTAGCTAGTTTATATTATAAACCCCCGGGACCTACCTATACTAATTAGTTTTAGAAAGTATATAAATGCAATCCTATAGATTAGTAAGATATTAAATAAAGAGATATATTATTAAGTACCTAGTTTATTAGCAATAAAATCTTATATACTAACCTGGATTGATATTATATTCCTATTTAATTGTGACCGCTATAATTGCCTAAGAAAATATAAAATTATCCTTTATATCTATTATATAGAAGATTCTCTTTATCCTGCTTATGGTAGACTTGTATATTACCTTAGTAAGTGAAAAGAGTATAATAAATTAAAGAAGTTTAATTTTATATTCCCTTAATTATACTTTCCCTAATATAATTATATTAAGCCTATAAGGAGATAATATTAATATTAAAGGATTAGAGATAGACCTAGATATTATTACTCCCTAATTACCCGATAAATATAAAGTATATTAAGGTAGAGTAAGAGAATTTCTTAAATAGCTTCTAATTCTGATAAAGCTTGCCTTATGGGTAAATCCATGAGTATAGGGACTCTACTATTTAGTATATAACCATGAGACCTATAATAAAGAGAAAGTAAATACTGAAATTATATATTTTATAGTACTTAGTAGGTAGGAAGACCTAAAGGGATTTTAACTCTTTAATATATTCTAATTAGACTTTGGTAAAAGAGAAGTGGAATATTGGAAGAAGCTAAGAATGGTAAGGATATTTTGTGATTTCCTTAGAAATTATGGTATTAAAATTGCTAAAGAAGGAAAATCTATTTCTAAAGTCCTTAAAAAGGTTGCTGACCAAGAGAAATTTTACTATTAGATAGAAGAAGAAGCTAAAGCTCTTAAAGAGATTAGCAAAGAATTCTAACTCTATTACTAAGACCCTTACTTTATTTATAAGATTATTGGAAAGGTATAAAAATTGCAAATAGTATTATTATAAGATACTATATTATTATAATTAATTATAATTTTGCTAATACTATCTCCCTAATTGATATAGACTAGGGCAATCTTAATTTAGAATATATAAGTATTACCTATAAATATTCTTTATAACTAAAGTTTAGTATACCTTTAGAATACTTTATATTACCTATAATACCTATCTTAATCCTAAATATTATAATTAGTAGTAATGGTATCCTTTTATTAATAAACTCCCTTGTCCTAAGATTATACTTAAGAAGTCCTAATAAATAAGAAGTTAGATAGTAAAGACTTTACTTAGCTTAAGAAGAATTATCCTAATAATTTAAAGTATAATAGTAAGAAATATAAGAACTTTGATTTAAAACTTAAATACTTTTATAATTAATGCCTAATTATAAATATTAATAAATTCTTATATGCATAGGTATTTTAGGCTATACTTAAAGGGAAGGCAAAGGAATATTACTTTAATATAATAGTTATTAATAGTGAACTTATACCCTTTAATTAAATGCTTATAGAGATAAGGGAGGAATTTAAAAATAAGTGAATTCTTGATAAATATTGTTAAGAATGGTAAACCCTGTATATTTATACCTAGATAGAGTAAAACCTAAGTATTAAATAATAAGAAGCCCTTTGTAAGTTCTTTAATTAACTTGAAGTACTCTAATAGGTATTATAAAGTATCTTGAAGGATAATAAGATGGCTTGAGTATAATTACTTGGTATATATAGTGGTATTAAAGAATTGTAGAGTATGGTACTAAACTCTTCCCTGATATATAAGGAAGTATGCTTGTAGATTTAATGTGCCTTTATTGTTATAAGTATATTAGTATAATATATTAAGTTTATGCTAATTGTATTAGAAGAATAGTTTATAATAGAATAAGTATATAGAGGCTGTAAGAATAATTGATAAGGACCTCTATAGTTAAGATACTAAAGTAAATATTGCGGAGGTAACTCTACCTTAAAATAACTATGCTGAAAGAATAATAAATGCTATGTATACCTTAAAGAAGGATATTTCTTGATAAGATATATAATAGAAGAAAGAAGAGAGGTATATAAAAAATATAAGAAGATTAGAGAGGACTTTTACCTTAGTAAAGCTATTTATAATCTATATCTAGCTGAACTTAATAAGTCTGATAATAATATGGAAACTGGAAAAGGAAGAGAGAGTAATAATAATAAAGATTAATTTAAAGTAATTCCTATGGAGATATATACTTATTTTATAAGTACTATTAATACTATTAACTTACCCCTTATTTTAATTATGCTTATAAATTAAGTAATTACCTATTATTTTATATAAAAAGATCCCTTTTATAATCTTTAAAAGGAATTATAAGAAAAGATAATAAAGTTTATACTTAATAATTACTATGGCCTAAATGAGTTCTATGGTATTATGCTTAATACTGGAGCTATAAAGGTATTTACTGGTGGCTAAGAATAATGGCTTATATTATAATAAATAATAATTGTATTGGCTAAACTGGATATATCTAGAGTAGGAGAAGTAATTATTAGATTTAGAGGGGGAATATTATAATTATCCCTTAGTATAGTAAATATTACTATACTATTTAGAACTATCTTATTTTATATTATTTCTATAAATATACTATTTCTCCTATGCTTATATAATATAGATATACTAAATATCTACTTTTATAACCTTTATAACTATCTTAAATAAAGTAATATTTAAGTGCTTATTATATGGAAATGGGGATACCTATGGTAGCTATTAAATAATAAGAAAGCCTTAGTATAGTATAATCTTATTAATATTAAACTTTAGTGGCTATATTACTGATTTAGTTACTTTTTTATTAATAGGCTATATAAACTACTAATAAGAGCTAGCTACTCCGTAGAGAGATAAGTAATTGAGAAGTTAATTGAGATCTACTAAAAATGTTAGCTGAATGCTGGAGTACCCTAAAGGTTTAAGTTTATAATTTGAGATGATTTTGAATTTAATTATTATATTATTATAGATATTATGTATCTTAAGAGTAAACCTATGTTATATATTATTAATAAAGTAATTATATTTAATATTACCTGTTTTCTATTTAATATATTTGTATTAACTATCTAGAAGGCAATAAAGATATGCTGAATTAATACCTATGTAGGACTATTTGACTAGGTAATTACTAATCTAGGAAAAAGCTTTATTAGTAAAGAATTTTACTAAGAAGTAAGAATAAGAGGTATAATTGTATTAGTTATACCTGTTAAAGTATATAACTTAGTTGGTAAAGTTAAATGATATTATACACTAATCTAGTATATATATATAATTATCCGATAAGAGGATCTATCTGCAAAAGCAGAGGAAGCTCTCTAGGCAGTAGTGAAAGCTATTAATAATACCGCTGGCCTGAATAGCCTTATGCCTATATTCTTGGTATTTGGATTATATCTACGAATAATAGAGGACTTTAAACCCTTACTAAGTATAGTAGAATATGCTAAAGTAATCTGAAAAGTAATAATAAAGGTATATAAGATTTATACTTAAAGGCAAGTTACTAATACCCTTACTATATATAATAGCCCTAATACCTTTGCTGTCCTAAATCTCCTGATATTATTATAGGTTTGTATATATTAAGAGAAAGTAGAATAGATAGGATTGTATATACTTATTATGATTAAAGGAGAAACCTGTATTATTAATGGTATTTGTGGACTCTTTGAATTTTGATTAATAGCTATTAAACTATTCCTTGAAGACCCTAATAATAAAGAAGCTTTTTAAGAGGTATTAATTAAGCAATCTAAGGAAAGTAAGTAAAAAGATAATAAGGACCTTGCTTATGAACCTTAACCTTTGGTATTAATAGAGAAAAGAAGAAGAGGATAATCTTAAAAAAATACTGCTAATACTACCCCAATATAGTTAACCCTAAAGAGAGGCAGAGGATAACTACAAAAGAATCCTATTATAATTAATATAAATCTGATTGACCAATTTGAAGATGAAACTGAACATATTAAGGCATTTATATTAGTAAAAGAGAAGTCTGACCTTAAACTTACACTTGAACTCTGTAAAAAGAAGATTATTATAATACTTGGACTGCTATTTAAGGTATTAACCACAAAGGAGATTGAAGGATTGATCTAATGTGGTATATTTAAGTTTATTCTATTTAATAAGGATGTGTATAATAGGATTAGAATCTTTAAATTGTATATTATAAATAAGGTAAAAGGCAAGAATACTAAATTATTATATAAGAAGTTATACCTAGTTATTTAAGGCTATGCTAATAAGGGCAAGGAGGTAATCCTTATACAATTACCCATAATCTAGAGATATAGTTAGAGACTAATTTTAGTATTAATATTATTCCTAATCAAGGAAGGTATTATACTTTAGCTCTAAGATATTATATAAGCTTATATATAGTTAAAGATAAAACTAAATTATATAATCTTTATATATTTCCCGATAAGTATCTAATATAGGTACCTAAAGAATATAATTATAAAGGTAGTTATATTACTTTATAGGATACTAGAGGCAAAAAACCATTAATGAGCAATATATAATAAGTATTATTTAAAGAAGCTTTAGATGATTATATTTACCTTTGACCTATACTTATTAATATTATTATAAAAGAACCCTGGCTTTGTAATTATTAGAATGTAAATAGATAATATAATTAGTGTATTAGACTAAGTATTCCTAAAGCTAGAGGAGGAGAAGCTTATAGAAGTTGCTTTTAAAGCTAAACCCCGAGAAATACTAATAATCAAGGAACCACTTATATTTAATAGTATAATTATTACTTTATTAAAGAATAATAGCATTATAATATAGTAAAAAGGACAGGGTAAGAAGATTATACTAATTAAAACTAAGGACCCAAAGGCTGCTAAATAGTAATATATGGAATAATAAGCATAAGAAGTATATATTGCCTTAATTTACTAACCAGAGGCATGCTATAACCTCTTTGCTATAGTATAATTCTAAGAGCCTGATAATATGAAAATTAAGGTCTTAAATAAGTGCCTTAAGTAGTAACAAGAAAACCTTGACCATGGACTTATATTTATCCTACTTAACCTCTTAATAGCAAAGCTATTTATATTTATTAATAGTATATTTGCAAATAATACTAACCTTTCTTTATAACTCGGATTTATTGTGATCCTTGCTAATAAATAATTAGACAATAGAATATTTAGGATAGATAGGAATATTATCTATTATAGCTTAACCAAGTGTAGAAGAATAACCCGAAGTATATTAGTATTAGAGATCTATAATATAGTTATAGATATAGATATTACTTATATAATTTCTATAACCCTTAATTAGATTATTAATTAACTAGAAATACCTTGTATCCCTACGATTATATATACAGATTCTTACTTACTCTATAAGTACCTTGTGAAGCTAGGGACAACGAAGGAGAAGTGCTTAATAATCGATATAATAGCTCTGCGATAATTATATGAACAATAAGAACTATATAAAGTTAGATAGATTAATAGAGAGGATAATCTAGCTAATATATTTATAAAAGGGAGCCCTAATTGAGCGCTAGAGCAGTTTATTAATAATAATAGTACAATAATTCAAATAGAAGGTTAGGTTACATAAGAATAAATAGTAAGCCTATGCTTAATATAAAAGATTAAGGGAGGAATAGGAGGAAGGAGAAAAGGGATAATATTATGATTTGATTGTTAAAACTGATGGGAAGGGTATGTATTATTCCTATAAAAAGAGAAAGAGTCCAGTATTAGTTTATTGGCATAGTTGAAGGAATAATGCCCTATAAGGCGGTTACGTGGCTCTCCATGTGACCCTTAGCTAAAGTAGATATATTATAACCCTGCCTAAGCAGGGTTAGAAGAGAAGATTAGATATTAATAAAACTATTACCAAAGAACCCCCTAGTAGCTGCTAAAGACTTTTGTTATAACCTTAGCTGGTTTATATCACGAACCCCTGGGACCTACCTACATAGCTTTTTTTTTTATATTCTAAGGATAAAGTCCTTAAAGTATTAAAATATTAGATAGATAGTATTAAAAACTATAGTAGGGGATATAAAATCTAAATATTTAGATTTAATAGTACTTTAGAATTCTATAGTAATAAAATGAATTAGGTATATATAAGAGGAATTGCGGTATATAAATTAGTACCCTATTTATAGTAATAAAATGGAAAGAGTGAATGTATAGGAAGAGTAATAATAGAAGGGGCATGAACTATATATATTAAAATAGGTCTGCTAGAGTTTCTATGGATATACTTTATAGACATAGTAATCTATATTATTAACTAACTACTAATATTAGCTAATATAGATAATAAATTATCTCTATAAGCTATGTGTAAAGTGATTAAAGTTAATTATGATCTAAGTATTTAATATATATATACCTAGGAATATATTGCTTATATAAAGATCTAAGAAAAGGATATAAAATATGTGCCGAAAGCATATAAAATGGCACTAAGAGCCTAGAAAGGTTTTCTTGTAGGTATAGAAGGTATATAAGGTTATATTTACTAGGTTTAGATCCCTAAATAAAATTGTGTGGTTTATGCCTAAGATGTTAGATTTTATGAGATCTTTAAAGATAGGAGTAAAAGAGAAGAAGTAGTTAAAATTAAATATAAAGTAATATTTATTGATCTGGAGATCTTTGAGGGTGGACAAATAATATTTATAAGATTTAATATTACTAAACCTTTCCCTCCTTAGAATGAAAATGTAGATAATTAATAAGAGTTATAAATAGAAATATAAATAGAGAAGATAATAACCTAGAATACTAGAAGAGGCTTGCCTAATCCCTTCTAATTACCTTTTCCTATAGAAGTTTATAATATTAATAATAAGGATAATATCTTATAATAGAAGGAATCCTTTGGTTAAATGCTTAGAATATACTATGAAGATAATAATACAGTGAAATTAGAGGAGATTAAATTACTTAATAAAACCTATAATAATTATTAAGTACTTTTAATTAAATTATCTTACCTAAGATCTATAGAAATATCTATTAAACTATATAAACTCCTTATATTTAATGATTAAAATTGATCCCTATTCTTTGAATAGCAAGGTTTAAGTATATTATTACTAATATAATTAATTAAATTACCTTATAATATATTACTATTAATAGATAATTGCAATAAACTTATTAGCTACCTTAGATAATAAGATAATTGGAGAATGAACTTTATACTGATTAATATTATATAGAGATAATAAACTTGGTTTAGCAGTGAAGAAAATGGAAATAATAGTGCTAGTATTGGTCTTAGAAATATACTATGAAAGAACTATTATATAAAATATATATATATAAAGAGAGAATACTCTAATCTTGCTATTAACTATTATAAATAGGATAAGATCCTTAAAGACAAATTAATTAATATTATATTTACTATATTAGTTATTTAAAACTAATTTACTAAAATAAGAATTAATATTCTAAAGATATATAAATAAGCTAAAAAACAAAATAACTACTATATAATATAGAGACCTACTAAAGTAAAACAATTCTAAAGCCTAATAAATAAAAAGGCATAGGATCTAGTTAACCTTCCAGATGGTGCTATTATAATTTAAGGCAGGTGGGTATACAATGCTAAGTATCTAGAGATTAGAGAAGTATATACTTAAGTAAGATAGGTTGTTTATGGTAATATGGAAGAAGACAATTATACTATTAGAGAACTATATACTGCGGTTACTTATATTACATTAGTCTAACTTTTCTACTTAATAGTAGCAATCCTTGACTATAAAATAGGTTAATATAATATTATAATAGCATTTCTTAATATATTAGTATAACAAGATATCTATATTATTTAACCTTATAGATTTAAAGATAGAATAAATAAGGTATACCAATTAAATTGTACACTTTACGGTTTAGTAGTTACACTAGCCTAGTAGTTTAATATAGCAAAAAAAGAACTATTATTAATTAGATTCACACTATTAAACTTAAAAGTATACATATTTCAAAGAGATAATAGAGTTCTCTTAATCCTATATATTAATAATATAGTGGTAATAGTACTAATAAAGCAAATAGTCTAAACTATAATTAGTAAGATTAATAATCTATTTAAGACTTATTACCTAGGAGAAATAAAATAATTCCTTAGCTTGTAATTTAAATATAATTAACCTAAATACTATATCTATATTTACCAATAGAAGTATACCAAAAGAATTATTAAAAAGTTCTACAATAGTATTATTAATCCTATTAAGATACCTTAGCCCCTAAAGGTTAAGATTCTAAGAAACTAGAAGAAGATAAAGATAATAATACCTATAAAGAGTTAGCTATAATATACTGGAAGTCTAAATTATCTTTTAATAGGCATTAGACCTAATATTATATATATAATATAGAAACTATATAAAGTAAATAAAAACTTGTCTAAGACTTATAGTAAGGTAATAAAATACCTACTTAGATATATTAAAGGAATGATTAACTATATAATCCATCTTAGAGAGAGATATAACATCCACAACTTAAAACCAAGAGTATATACAAATATATCTTTTACTAATAACCTATTAATATATTTTTCTATAGCTAGACATATAGTCTTTATTAATAATAAACCTATTTTCTAGAAATCTAAAAAGTAGATAATTATAGCATCTTCTTCCACTAAAGCCAAATTTATAAACCTAACCCCAGCAGGTATATTAATAATTTAGATTACTAATATTCTAATAAAAACCAGTTTTCCCTAGATAATACTAAACATACTAATTATAAATAGCCAAAATACTAAACTAGCCATACTAAACAAAAATAATAGCACATAAACCCAATATATCAATATTTAGTACAAATAGATCATTAATAGAACCAAGAAAGGATACTTTAAAATTGAATAAGTTAGTATAAACGAAATAACAGTAGATAAAATAATAAAGCTATTATTACCTAGAAAGTATAAATAATTTATTGTGTAATTATGTATAGGACCTATTAAAGGAAATTAATATTGGTAGGATAT
The DNA here is from genome assembly GCA_020623695.1 of Calonectria henricotiae. Lineage (NCBI taxonomy): Eukaryota > Fungi > Ascomycota > Sordariomycetes > Hypocreales > Nectriaceae > Calonectria > Calonectria henricotiae. The sequence continues at coordinate 144,013 of JAHVYB010000062.1, read as the reverse complement.
TAGGAAATTAAAATGGAAACCTAATATATATGAAATTAATTTAGACTAGAAAGCTAGGAATAGAGGTAAATTAACCTAGGCTAAGGGGTAGTATTAAGGGGTAGTGGCTGAGTTAGCTATATACATACCCCTTACCTCTTGTAGCCTAGAGCCCTGTGTGGAAATAGGGTTAGATAGTAATATTAATATGTTCCTAGCTACGCACCTTTCCTTCCATAGAAGCATCTCCCAACGAAAGATTGTTTCCTTTGTCAAAAGACACCATGATGGCCTTCACAGTTTCTCCAAGGTGTTCCTTGGCCAGTTCGTGTTCCTCCGCAGTGAGTGCCTCCTGATGTCTATCCTTCACAGCGGCCTGATATGTGGCACTGAGAAGTTCAACTGTTTTATCAAAGACGCGGTCTGAAGGCTGGCGGTCTGAAGGCTGGCCAGGAACCAAGTTTTTCATTGCGATGTCGTTGGCTGTTTGGGTCTCATTGTTCACAATCAGTGGTGGTTGTAAACCGTTTTCAAGATCTGAGCCACTGCGTGCCGAGGTTTCCGATAGGATGGCAGTATTGGGCACCAAAGGTTCCACTAATTGGGCTAAAACGTACTCTAGGAGGTTCGTGTACCGTGAGAAGGTAGATGCGGCGTCTCTTGGGTTTTTGTCGCTTGCAGGGTAATCGTAGTTCACATAGATGTGGCCCTTTGCCGCTGTGCGCTCTGCTACCCGATCTCCGAATATCTTTTTGTCATCTGAAGCCATGTGAAGTGCATCCACCAAATACTCCAGGTTCTGGACACATCCATCCACGCTCCCGGCAACCGTAAACTTGACAGCTTCGACCACGTTCCCGTCAGCCTGGGGTACGAGTCCTCCAAAGGCAATGCCAGCAACAAGACGAGCCCATTTTCCAACCGAGTTGGATTTATCGTCCAAGATGGAACCAATTTCATGACCTTGGTTCTTGGTTAGAAATCCATAATAAGCATCAACAGCTTTGTTTGCTGGTAGACGGCGAAGAAATTCTAGCGAGGGGCCACCGTATGCTTGCGTATCCTTGATGCACAGACCATCCTTGACTGCAGTGAGTACCTCATCCGTCACATAAACGGAACGAATCCAGTCGACACTCTCTCCAAACGGTATGCTTCCACAAGCCAAGTGCTTTGCCATAAGGGATGTGTAGCCGCTTCCCATGGATGGTGCATGTCGCGGGATCCGGGATCCCTTGGCCAGAGAAAGCTTCCAAGTTGCCTCAGTGTGAGACAGATCAATAGATAAGCCGTGGGCTCCAATACCGGAGTAGTAGCCGTCGTTGCTTTTGGTAATAGGCATGCCCATCATCAGGGAGAGAGCAACAAGCTCTTCTCTAGTCACTGGAATACAGGGCTTCTTCCCGACAAGCCATGTTGCCTTGGTCCTTGCCAATCCTGTTACTTGGCTTTTGGAAGATGTTGTTGTCCCTGGTAGTCTCCGAACACCTGTTACAAGGTCTCCTCTCTGGAATAGTCGGCGACGGCTGTCGGCTAGATTTGATCTATGTTTTGCATGGGCTGAGCCTTTCATTTTATCAAAGAATCTAGCGGCCGGAACACTGTTCTTCCAAGATTCCGGTAAGCTCGGTAGTATGGGAAACAGGTCATCAAATACGGATTCGTACAAGGGGACCCAGGTCAGTTCGGGATGAATTTCGGGCATGTGATCCAAAGTCGTGCTTGTCCACAGGCCTCTGTCTGCTGTTTCTATAAGTCCTCCGATGCTAGGCACTGCCAAGGTTGGGGCATGGCGACCCAGTAGAGACCCCAATGCGCTGGCTGGCTTATTGCTGAAACAGCCCAGAAGCGCTGGCTTGGTTGTCTCATGACCCTTGTCATATTATCTCACCCGTCGTATGCGCTCAACGCCAAGTGCAACAACAGCGACGAGGATGGCAAGGAGGCCAAATCCAGACAGTATGGTCTGGGGAAGGGCCAGGTCTCCAGCGGTTGAGCTCATTTTTACCAGAGTTTTTATTACTTAGGGTTCGCGCAGAGTAATCAGATGGATGGAGAATTAGGTCGAGACAGTGCCACACTAGCTGTATTGTGCTGCGATGCGTGAGACTAGCAAAGTGTTGAGGTTACACTGTTAAATACACCTGAAATGAAAGCAAGGCGGGATTTTAAGGCTGGCGGCTCATGACCTTGAAAGAAAAATAAATATTTGATACCCAGGCATTCTGGAGGGTGTGCGTATAATGCCTGGGAGGCAGCCCCGCTACGTGTCAGTAAGTTGTCGAAGCTGTTGCATATGTGACTGCACAATGTGAGAAACCGTGGGAATTCTGACGCAAAAAAATATAGATATAACGCATTCAAAAGGATCGCTTGAAGACAGAATTCATAAGGATTTCCATTTAAAAGAGTTGCTATAAACTGATCCTTCGCTTCATCTGAGCCGAATCATCTAAGAAAGCTTGAATGGGATGGTTGAGTCTGAGCTTGTGCATCAATACATGATCACGACACGCCTAGTGATTGTATTTTCCTCACTGGTGCACTGGCTAGCGTGGGGTTGCTTTTAAATATGCCTACAACCACAGTGAATTGAATGCTATCAATCTAGCCTCGATAAGCCAGCCTTTGTTACCCGACTCTCATATCACGCCATACCAGGCCTGCCTTGGCGTACCACAACAAACGGCAGCTTTGTCGCCAAAATACCACTGGCTAGACTACTACGTCGGGGGAGCCAGTATGAATCAAACTACGCGCACTGGGATCTCATGATGCATGATGCATTAGCGAGAAGCACACACATTTGTGCTGGGGACCGCTTTGTTATAGGCCTCCCTAGCCAGCCATTTTGTGAGGTAACAGTCCCTGACTGGAAAGGCAACCATGTATGAAGGCGACCGTTGTGGCCTGAGGTCATGGAATTCAGATAAATGTCTTTTCTTTCATCAGTCTACACCCAAGCTCGCAAAGCCTCGACCCAGTCAACTTCACTTCGGCTGCACTTCGCCGCGGTAAGCATCTTGATCAATTAAGACGCCTCCATTCAAGAGTGCAACTGTGCCCCGCGGAACTATGCCCGGTAACGACCACCCTCCGGAGACCAAAGGCCCCCGCCGTCGGCGAACCGTGGACCCAAGCCATGCTGGATCAACTCAGCAGTCCATTATGCGTCGGTGGACACATCGGGAGGGTTCCCAACCCAGTCGCAAAAATGGTCTGGTACGAGAATTTTTCTCATGCTACGAGGGCCTGGAGTGGGCGACTCTAAGGGATTACATGGAGAAGAGATGGCCGGGCTGGAAGGTGGATGAAGGAAGTGTACAAAAAGTGTGTTTAGCCAAACGACGGTCTTTCCCCCGTAAGCTAACCTCGTACCAAATAGCTTAAGGATTATTGGACATTCGACGCACCAGAAAAACTTTCAAAGGTAAGTGGTGATATAATACCCTTTCAATAAAGGCACTTTGCAGTAAGGATACACATACTGAAATCCTCGCGTTGAACAGGAAGATCGTGCCCAGATTGCTGCACTCAGGGATGCAAATAAGACCAAGTCAAGCCGGAGACAGTCATTTTCCGGCTCGGAGTAAACAAATGTGCCTCGATAATTGCGAACCAAGTGTCAAATTTTGGGTAGAGTACGTGTCAAGACTTGGGCGGGTCTGAGAGCCTCGTCAGGCTGCGGTCAGGTGGATTTTGCAACCGCATCTGCTGACCGAGTTCAATCCAGAAAATCGACATGGGAATGCATTTCGCAGGCGGATTGGACTCCGAGAACCACTTGAATATCATCGCCCCTTTTTCTGCGCCGAAAATTCAATGCCAACAACCGTTACCGAGGCGCATCTGGGCTGTGAGAAGACTGCGCCCCTGGATATCACCCGGCACAGCCGAATGACCATGGCTGCCTTCGCAAGGCAAAGAGGGGTATCATGCAAGCCATGCCACACCAAAGAATCCCAAGTATGCACAAGTGTCACACTGCCGACATTACTTCCTTCACCGGTCGCAGGAATTGGTCAGCGGGAAGTGGCGGGAAGTGGCGGGAAAGCAGCGCCTTGCTAAAAAAAATAAAAAAATAAAAAAAAGTAGAAAATCAAATTTATCAATCTCGGGGCGTTTTAATACCATACATCTTTCTAGATAAGGCTCTGTAACATAGCTGATGCGGCTCTTTACGTGTGGATATTTAGTCAGTCTTTATACTATCATCGTATTTGCTTCAGTATTCTCATTCATTGCCTTGCTTGAACAAATGATGACTCCTACGATGCAACTACCAGACTGCTTCGAAGCCTCGTATCAGGCCAGGGACACGTATCCCTGTAATTACACGCATAGAAGTGTAAGCACTTATCCCAGTGCGCTGGCAGAGTATGAAAACAAGCTGGATATGGTGTCTGATGACCTATTTCACAAAGACCTCAGCAGGGTGGAGGTCAGCTTTAGAGATTTGAAGGCCGACAACGGTGTTGGTAAAGGTAATTCCACTATTACAGCCTAATTGAGGAGGAAGTTGAACATGGTAGATTGACTGGATGTTAGACGTGGAAAAACGGCACATACATTCACCAGAAGGGGTTACAAATTGGTTAGGAATAAAACAACTATCGTCAAGTCCAAACGCTCTGGCGCCGGGAAAATTTATTGTTAATCACCAAGATCCCAAATGTCGTTTTATGTATGTTGCTCTCGTTAAATGTGAATAGTGAGGCTAATCACCAAACAGATACATTTATGGTGACCACTCGCGAGCGCGATTAAATATCACACGCTCGATGCTCACTGAAATTCTTACATTCCACCAAGTATTCCCGGAATATCTAGATTTCTTATTTGTGTTTGGGTTGCAAAGTGAACTGCAAGATTTGAGGTTCAGCAGTTTCCGCGTGCAGAGATCTCTCAGACAGGAATGCGGATCATTTGGAATAGCCAGCTTGGCAAGGTCGGGGAGGCAATACCAACTCTGTTATAACCTAAAAGGCGTGACTGCAAAGCATCGCGATGAAAATAATGCCTATAATAGCGAGTACTCAATTCGTCCCGCAGCATTTTACCATCGATTTGATATTGAAAATGGCAATGCGCTCTGGATCGTCACAAAGGGTGGTACAGATGTTCAAGACCGGTTCAAGGAGCTGACTGGGAACAATGCACGCCGAGAAGATAAATCATTTGGAAACCCAGCGGAGTGTTTTAGGTCGAGTTTATCGGCGCATTTGCTATTCTGCCACTGGTCTACTGAGGATTGGCGTGGATACATTAAGTGGTTGGAGCAGATCGTCGAAGAAGAGGTTTGTTCATGCACAAGATACCCCTGATGCGACAGTCACAATCCGCTGACAATTCTGGTGGTGCAGACGAGATTGGCCATAATGGGCTCTGCTAGCTGTCACGCCTACACTGCAGGAGATGTCCAGCGACTGCTGGCTTTAGAAGAAAAGATCAACGAAGTCATTACGGTTCTTGAATCAAATGTCGATGTGACCAACGCGTTAAAGTCTTTTTACGAAAAGCTTGGCATCAACAAAGATTTCACCATACCGGACTGCAGCTACGACATTGAAGATTTCGTCAGCCAACTAGATCATCTTATGTATGATTTTAAATTGCAGATCGGAAGGTCCAAGGCTCTTGGAGAAAAGATGAATGAGCGTACCGAGTTGGTCAAGCAGCACCGGATGGAAAGATTGAACCGGAACTTGGAGAAAGAGGCCATCGTGATGCGAATTGTGACAATAGTAACTCTCATCTATCTCCCTGCTACATTCGTTTCGGTGCGTCCCATGTTCAAACCACGACCGATGAGAAGCTTAGCTAACCTTGCAAGGCAGACCTTTTTTAGCACTGACATCATCAAGTATCAAGATGGGAATGCGCCAGATGGGAATTACTCGCCCATGGCCATGAAAAGATGGCTACAGGTTACACTGCCATTGACATTTTTAACACTGCTCTTGGCTTATATGACGAAGCGCCTCGCGGAATCTAGATCGAACCCACAGTGGGACATGGTTGGAGGGATTGGTGCAGCTGGAGGCGTTGGTGCAGCTGCAGGCCAAGAGCCGGAGGCGCAGCAGGGCAGCTTCCACAGCCATACAGTTCAGTCCCCACAATGGGGGAGCTGGTGGAGGCTGTGGACTGACAAGGCGTTGACAGGGTGGTGGCCTGGAGTGATGATCGCCAGGACACAGAGTCCGCCTACCCAGGGCTTACCCTTGCATCGCCTTCACCCCCAGGCAAGTATCCCACCTTGAATCAGATGTGGGCTATGCATAGCATGTGCATGGAGCGACAATTGATGATATTTCAGTAATAGTTAGGAGGACATAGACAACCACATCGTTCATCATTATTGTGTTGTATTGGACAAGAATGTATATTAGAAAAGCCGTACAGATATACTGCTAGACTGATAAGTGCAGCAATACGTTTAAAGGTTCAAAATTTGACCAGTACCGTATGGAAAACTGCAATACATAAACGTATGCCATCATACTGAATGTCGATTTCTCTATGTGACATTATGCTTGTGCTGGCAACATGAACATTAGAGCAGGCAGGGGCTGGGTCCGTTGCCTTATCACGTCGTGGTTGCCAACTCAGACACGTCGCCAATACTACCTCATCCAATGTCGTTCGATGTCTCAATTTATTTTGACGCTATTTGCTCAATTTTCAATGTGCCGTTTCCCCCTGGTCATTCATCAGCCACTGATGAATCGGGTTCATCATGCCGAGCATGGAACGTTCGGGTAAAGCTGCCGTGGCTGTGGCTGCCTCTGGTTCGCCCGGAAATCCCCAACGCCCTCGACCCTTGATCCTGGGCCAAGGTGTCGGCTATGGAGATGCACAGCCTAGGTACTTATGAAATGCCGACCCTGGACTGCCTAATGACCGCGCATTTCCTCCATGCCGTCGACCAACTTATTGCACTGCACTTTCCTATCCCCAAGGCCACGCAAGAACATAGCCCACTGGCTTCTGCAAACGCATTATCTTTGAGACCTTGGGTTTCACTAAACACTACTCTCATCTCTCATGAGCCTCTTATCCTTGAAGGCGGCCGAATAGCTGTTGAACCTAGGATAAGCCCCGATCCCGTTACTAGATCTACTCTCCGACAATGGCAGAGTCAATTTCGGACGACAATATTGTCAAAAAGTTCCAGGACTACCTCAAGAGCGAGAGGGTCTGTCGGCGCAACTACAAAAATCAAGTCTTCTATTGCCAAGATGACATTAAGACATGGTTTTTAGAATGCACAAACGGTGTCACAAATGAAATCAAACTTCTCAAAGCTGTATTTGATTGTCACCCAGATACTTTCGCGCCATGCGAGGCTAGAGATATTGTCGGCGTTCGTCTCCTCTTCGCCCTCCTTGTTGACATGGGATGTGGCCACATGATCAACAACTTTCGGAAACATATTTCATCAGACTCAGACCTCCGACAGCCCACCTTGAATCAGTCTCTTAGGCTGATCGCTGATGCTCTGGAGCATGACGGGGTGGAGGTGCCGGCGGCTTATTCCGATCAGGGCTACAAATCAATTATTAGTACATTTGATACTCGCCGGTGGGCCTTTGTGCCGGCTTTTATTCGTCTCAGGATGGACACAGCCTTATCGCATGAAAGAAATGTGTTACCCTTTTGCCACATGAAGGAAATCAACACGGGAGGCACCGCAACCGTCTATCACTACAAGATCCAAACCGAAATGGTGTGTCCTGAATTAAAAGAAATTTTGGGACCTACCAAAAAATATGACCCGAAATTTGGGGAGGTAGGTCGACACCTGTGTGTGCGGCCTGTTGAACTAGTGACTAACATGTCTGCAGCATTACGAACTGGCCGTCAAAACCTATTCGTCGGGGTTCGAAGATGTATACAGGAAAGAGACGATTGCTTTCAAGGGCATGCAACGTCAACAAGGACTGGGGGTCGTAAAACACCTCGGGGAGTACCGTACTCACACCAGCAACGGAGAATACACTGACAACATTCTGCTTGAACTTGGTGAGCAGGATCTTGACGAGTATCTGGAAGACGCCGGCCCACCCATTCTAAACCAAGAAATAATCCAGTTTTGGGAAAGTTTGTTTGAGGTGGCCCGCACGCTGAAGCGAATACACCAACTAGATTACCAGAGTGAGGATGGCACTACACGGCAATTCAATGGGTAGGTTGCACATGTCGTGTCCGTATCTGGAGCAACGCCTAATCTAACGTCTTTTCAGCTGGCACGGGGATATCAAACCCGCCAACATTTTGAGAATTCGCGGAAAGCTCAAGCTCGCGGATTTTGGCTTTGCCAAGTTTGAAAAACATGATACTTGCAAAACAAAATTGATGGGTGGTACACGAAGCTACGGTAATGCATACAGCTCAACCTAAAACGTCCATACCATGCAGCTTGCTAACTATTTAAAGGAGCACCAGAGCGCGATAGCAAGGGATGCAGAGATGGGAATGCCACTCAATCACAAACTGTGGACACTTGGTCATTTGGCTGCGTGCTATCAGCCGTGGCTACATGGGTAACACTGGGCCCAATGTTTTACCATGGCTATGGTGGCATACGTCAAGGAGCTATTCAGGAGCTGCGCCAAGGTCATAAAAGCAGTCCTTCCGTCTGTATTCCAGATCTTGACGACGCATTTCACGACGGAAACGAGGTCCTCCCGGTGGTTTTAAATTGGCACAAGCACTTACGCAACTCTGCAAAAAGAGCCGATACGATATCGCATCGTGTACTTGACCTTGTGGACCAACATATGCTCGTCAGCAACCCCGAGGCGAGGTTTACGTCTGCCCAAGTCTGTGATAGGCTGGACGAGATTTTGAAGGAAGCAAGAGAAGAATACCAGTCCAAGGTCGACAATGGAGAGCTCACGCTTGAGTCGAGGGACACACTGAAGGCACTGTTGAAGCTCGACCAGCGCTCGCCATCAACATTAACAACAGTAAGCCAGACGTGTACGGGGGCAAACCCATTTTCCAACGCATCCGCATCTTCAAATCGTACTGTTGGTCCCGGACAAGAATGCATGCCCGTTCTCCACTCTCCCAGACGTGTTCGAAAGTCGGAATGCTACAGCAAGATGCGCATTGGAAAGACTGCAACACGAGAAGATGTCATCGGCTCTGGGCCCACACTTTGCAACGGAATCGATGGAAGTGATGAATGCAAAATCGACTCGCCTCTACTCCATAATTCAAATCCTTTCCAAATTCCAATCCACGGGAGGCGCATCGATTCGCAACTGTCAAGTTCGGAATTAGAGCGACATTTGTCTCATTCGCCACCCCGCATATCGATGAATACAAGCCCAATAATGAGTGCGCGGAATAGCCATTTGAGATCTCCCACTTCGTCTCAAAATTGGCACCCCGTCAATACACCCAACTACAGTCACCAAAATAACAATCGGGTTTCATCATATACCTTGCCAGGAAACTCGCAGTCGTCAGCGTCCCGTCGTTCTTTTAATCCAACCGGCAACAATGCAGTTTTAAAGGAATATGACGATCTTATCATAAAACAAGAGAGTTCTAGGAGTAAACTGTCGTCATTTCTAGGCAGGACCCAGAAGGACTCATTTCTCCGGAAGTGGATTTACGAGAGAGATATTGTATGAGATTCATTTCTTTTCCTTGGGGCATAGTTTCTAACTGGTACTACAGAAATTCGTAATTGACAACGCCGAGAGTATGAAATCTCACTGGGACAATGTCAAAAAGACGCTACTTGTACTAGCTATGAAGCTCGGGCCTCTGGACGAGGATGGCTTAGACCTCATCTACGCATCTGGTCCACAAGACTCTCTGGAACGCGTCGCAGGTCGTAAGATCTGGCCTAAATTTGAGCAATCCATGAAAAAGGCGTATGAAGGCCTGGATGGCGTTCAAACAGACATGCGTGAGACTCTGTCTAGAATATTTGACCAATACAACAACAGTTCCGGCAAGAAGCAGACACTCATCGTCTTGACCGATGGGTTGTGGCTTGGGTCGGGTCAAAACGACGGTGTCGAGAGTGTTATACGTGAGTTTGTAAACAAACTGCACGAAAGTAAGGCCCACTATGAGCGTCGACGGTTTAGTATTCAGTTCATTTACTTCGGGGATGACCCGGATGCGATCAAACGATTACAAGCGATCGACGACGACCTTCGGGCAGCGTGAGTTGACCAACCCTCGAATCAGTAGCAAGACCGCAATTCTGACATTTTACAGCCAAGATGTTGTTGACACTAAACCTTGGTATTATTCGAATATCAATAGCCTTATTCTGGGGAGCATGAAAGACGCAGAAGACGAGGAGGTCGAGCAGTCATTTGCGCCGACTTTCTGAGCGTGCTCACGCTAATTAGAGAGTAGGAAGACGGCCCAAAGTGCCAGCAGGTTGAGGATTCTACTGATGACTGGAAGTTGGGCATCAAGAGCTTGGGTGCCAAGCTCTATTGCCCTAACGTTGGCGTCTTGCAAGTCTCCCGGGGTTTTTTATTTTTGGCGGACGCCGTCCACGTTGGTGAGCGTGTGAGGAACAAGTCTCGGTGTTCTATGTGCCTTTTTTTTTGGCATCTACATGATAATGATTCTGTTTTTTTATGATACTCACGTCTTCTTGTGGTTGTTAGAGCATTGTTATACCACTGGATAAATATATCAGGCCCAGGGACCAGGGACCAGGTCAGGTAGAGCCCCGGCGTATCATGATTCATGAAGATTATCTATTTAGTAAATTTTACGGCCTTTCATGACAGGTCACATCATTCTCAAATAGTAACAAATCAAGTTGTCTTATTTCATTTCTGTTGGGTCGGTATCGTTCACGGCTTGTGATGAGCTTATCCCACTCTGGTGCAGCTTGAAGCCACCTTGCCTCATTGCTCAACAAACACAACGTATGCCAAGCCGGCAGTCTTCCAATGGGCCAGCACAGTCCACCCAATTCTTTCGGCATTGATTTAAACCGCGTGTTAGATAAGCGTAAACGCCAATGAGTCGCGCCCGACGATCCCCGAACTACCAGGATGTCTTGAACCTTAAAAATAAAGCCGGGGTTCAAATGTCATGGCTCCTTTCCTATCCTTACTACTGACACCAAGGTCTAACATGATATCACGTGTCATTTGTAATTAAAAAGCTAGTGGCCCATCCATGTGTCTTTTTTATTTTTTTTATTGAGGTCCTCGTTCTCACCCAATTGCTCAATATTGTCTCACCGCTGAGGGGTAGTGACCGCAAGAATGGGTGCCAAATTGACTTTTGTATGTGGCATGCTCTAGCGGATTTTGAGACCCGTGGAAATAAAGCACACGTTAACTTGATCTACAGGTAATTTTGGCTCTGGCCGTTCTGTCGCCGTTTTTCTACGAGCGCAGTCGGATCCTGGCTATGTTCTATAACAACAGCCCTTTGCGATTGGTCAAGGTGAATGCGTTCAAGAGCCATGAAATCAAATTCGCGGATCGCATCAGAAATTGTGAGGATTCACTCCTCCTCGAGAAACAGGGGCTTGCTCTGATCACATGTGATCCTGGGCGCGAAAGGTGGAATACCGTAATGGTAGGTGCAGTGTGTTGCTGGACGTGATCCTTGACTTATTGGCCCAATAGGGAATTTTCCTCCCGGGTCCGGTTGTTAGCGCCGACATCTTTATATACGACTATACAAACAGCAAGAAGTCGGATGCCGAGGCTTTGAAGAAGATTGAGTTAGTTGGTTTTGCGGGCGTTGATGATTTTCACACACTGGGCATGGCCTACAACGATAAAACATCGACACTCTACGTTGCCAACCATGCCCAGGCAGGTTCACGAATCGAGGTGTTTAAACTGGATCTCAAGACTTTCAAAGCGACGCACACAGGCACAATCCAGCACCCACTTATTCACGGCCCAAACGCAATTGCGCTTATCAATGATGACGAATTTTACGTCACAAACGATCACCATTTCACCATGAAGCAATCTCAGATATTGGCAAATCTCGAAACCTATCTCGCTCCTCCGCTTGGCACAGTGGTCCACGTCAAACTCAAGAATGGCGACGTAGATGCTGCCATTGTTGCCAGACAACCATATGCCAACGGCATAGAGGTTTTGAACTCTACCACCGTTGCGGTTGCTTCGACAAGCAGAGGTTCCGTGTACCTTTACACCAAAGAGAATGATGGCCTCACCTACCACTCTCAAATTCTGGTTCCCTTTTTTCCTGATAATCTTTCTTCCTCTGAGGGCCGTCTTTTCATCGCGGGTCACGCACATGCGCCTACCACGACGTCTTTTGCCAAGTCTCGTTACATCTGCAGAGATCCCGAGGCGCTTGCTCAGTCAAGCTCCGAGGTGCAGACCATGTGTGCCAATTCAGTTGCTACATCTTGGGTCTCTGAGTGGCAGGAAGGAGGCGAGCTGAAGCATCTCTATGTTGATACAGAGTACCCAAGCACTTCCACGGCATTGTGGGATGCAGAGAGGGCCGTCGGGATCATTTCTGGACTGTATGCAAAGGGAATCATGGTTTTCAAAATGTAGATTCGACCATTATTAGAAACATTCACCACTTGGATGCTTGGTAAAAAAAAAAAAATTTAAAGTGATAAACAACGGTGTTCTACATCGTGACATAATCGTTCTACGGAATCAGTCATTGTCCAGGCCAACCCTGAAATTTTATGTAGACTAATCATCATTCTCGTAAATGGTTTCAAGAGATATTTTTCATGCCACAGTAAAGATTTGATCAAAAAAATTATTTTATGCAAATGCTCCGATTTGCAATGGATCAATTATTTTCTCACGTGTGCTAAGTGTCACTCCCATTGATTGCGTAACCAGAATCAGGACACTTGCATGACGTACCAGATATTCATTCATCCCAGGCCTCCTCTCTAGCCGTAGCGCATTCTTAATTGGGATGCCTGATCAAAGTGATTTGGAACTGGCCCACCAGATGCCTGGCTGGATTCAATGACACAATACAAATCACTTGTGACCGTGGGCTATTAGCTGCTGTCGATTGTAATGATTGCGCTAAGAAATTGGGATCGGATGGTAGATGGTTTCATGACAAAACATGGTCTTCCACACCCAACACCACCAGCTTGTAACTAGAGAATCTGTCATCCTTGATGCGTCGGAGAGTTGGGTTTTAGACAATTACGACGCAACTTGTGAATGGTCCACTGCGGTGACACAGTGTTACCACCACTCCGCTCGTCTTGCGAAGGAATTCTTCTTGTCAGAATCACGAAGTTGTATGGCCGAGGTGCTGTCGGAAAGGTGCAACCCAGAGCAGAGCCATTGAATTGCCTAGGGACAAGCCAGGGGTTAGTTAACACGGGTGGCTTGTCACGCCGCGCCCGATTTTTGCTATTCAGCTATCGCTGCTCTATCGATTGGGGCTTCCGCAAGCACAAGGCGCCAGTGAATGACTGTGAGTGACGCCGAAAAATACCAGCAATCAAGCTTGAGAGCAAACAGCTGCTCGCATTTGTGTTGAGCAAATGGCAGCATAGGCAAACGCACGCATGCAAACGTGTGCTTGCAAGAAAATGTGATGAATAAAGTGTAGCCAGTCGCCAGATTTTCATTCCTAAAAAAACTCCCATTTTGCAACCTTTCCCTTCCCATGCTCAACCTCTCTCATGGTTGATGAGACACTCTTTCTATGAACCCGTTTACATCATCAGGGCGACTGCCACTCCAACTGCAGCCTCCTTTCGATTTGGGATGATTTCACGTCGACTATTCATCCAAATGTGTCGTCATGCACGGTGAAAATTATGGACCGGTGGTCGACTGGGAAGAAAAGCCAGCTCACAGAGGGGATATCCTGGGATTCCCCCGAGCACAGTTGGTTTTTGAAGCTCAAGCTCATCTCATGAAGACTCTCAGTAGCATTGTAGAAAGTACTCTTGATGGTGTTGATGATTCACAACCCCCTCGAATTGAGCAGTGGAATCGCGTCACCAGAAACACTGCGTTTCGAGACATCGGCACCATCAAATTCTAGTCTCCATACCCGAACCAAGCATTTTCGTCACCACCTCAACTCAACACCGATTACCTAGTCTCCTTGGCCGAGACTCGGCTTGGTGCTGCAGGAGATCACCTTTTTAATCTGCTATGTGATCCTACCTACATGCGGAGATATCTCAAGATCAACTTAACGGCCAAGTTTTTCGAATCAATTCCCAAGGAGAGCCGCGATGCTGGCATCGCATACCGTGTCCAAATCGATGTGATTAATTATCACCAATAGCGATGGATCGAAATGGAGTGCAAACACGTCTCGGCAGTTCAAGGCAGGTTTCGCGATAGTGTGCATCCCGGCTTGCCCTTGCCTAAACCCTATGATCGAGCGCTCAGGGCTCTCGAACTTTTCAAGGTCAATCGATTTATTTTCCGACACAATATTCTCTGGAGGCTTCTGCCGTACGGGTCGGGAGTGCAACAGCACTGGGCTACCATCGGACCCAAGCACTCTATCAAAAAATTCCAAATGATCAAGAACAACACCATGGAATTTTTAAAAGAGGGTCCGTTCACATGGTGTCTGCTGCAGTTATTGGGTGCGCCTGATGATGATGGAGGTGTATTTGAGCATTCCATGCTCTTCCCATTTCTTCATAACCAGTTGTCCGACCCCTAACAGATGAAACGACTGGACGAAACGATCCATCAAATACTCTCAGGCCTTACCACTTGCCACGAGATCCTCGCCGCCATCCGACTACACAGACCACAGAATGGGCCACGGGAAGCCGAGGAAACCACGGCATCAGGGAACAGGGAGTCCTGGAAGTTCATGCGGTTAAAGCAGTCTGAGATCCGGTTTGAGACCTACAGAAAGATTGGGGCGCCGCTATTCAACGACTTTTACGTTGCGAAAGCACCAAGCGGGCGGAAAAACAGAGCGTGGCTAACCCAATCTCCGGCCCAACGCGGCGCGGTGGAGCAATTTGGGGATTCGACGAGAAAGATGATCAGTATGGCTTATCGAGCGTCATCTTTGAGTAAAGATGAGCTTGAAAGCCCTCTAGAGGTCATTTCCACAAATAGCAGCACACAATACCTTGCCGACAGGCAACGTGAAGATGGCCTGGTCCTCACTACGACACAAAAGTCGGAAGCACAAGAGCCCGCGGTTCATGCCTTTGCCGAGCCTCCATCTACGCCAATGTCCAGGCTGGTTATTACGACACGCGAAAAGACAAAGACTCATGGAGAGCCCAGCAGCGGTCACAAGGACTACCCGCCGGAATGTGAAAACAGCTCAGGTGACGGAATCTCCGCCATTGATTCGGTAGATGTTTCTCCCATTGCGATTAATAAGGATTCGTTGGTGATATTTGGGCTCACGTTTCCCGAAAACGAGGAAGCTAGAAAAGAGGTGCTTTGGGACAGGTTCGTTCGCGCCATGGTGGATGCGGTATTCATCGCAAATAACAATGGAGGGTCGGCAGTGTCTTTTGAGACAAGTCATGGGAAAGGCGGCAAGATTGTTTTCCACAGAAAAACTGCATTTGCGTGTAGATGCACGTTATCATGACCGGAACTTTGTTATGCCTCCTCAAAGAGCAGTGTGGTGTGGAGGAGGTTCCATACGTAGGGCAGGAATGCAAGAGTTCCAGATGCCTACAGCATATAATTATCTACTGAATTTTATGTCGTACCTTGGCCTGATATAAATTTATGCATGCTGTGAGTTTCTCGCCCTCATCCCACGTCGCAGCGTGTTCCCCTTGGAATTTCACAAAGTCAAGCATGGATGGCCAAATCAGGACGTGCTTGTGGTGAGAACCGTGCAGCTTATATTGCCTTTTGCTATGTATTTGGAAATTTGATCCAACCCAAAAAACTCGATCACCGAATTATTGACCTAGTTGAATGGTTTTTAACATTTTCAAGCGTGAATCTCTTCTATTTCCTGTAAGCGAACGTGGCATTATCATCCAGAACACACACTGTCTTTTTTAGATTTGTTGCCGGTGACTCATGCAAAACAATAATTTTGCATTTAGGAAGCATTTTATGTGTGTATCGTATATGTAAGCCAGCATGAATTAAGCTTCAAGCCTTCTTTCGGGGTGGGCGACTGCCCCCAGGAGGACACATGAATTTAAACTCGGCAGTGGATTGACCTTGATAGATGCT
Source organism: Calonectria henricotiae (assembly GCA_020623695.1). Classification (NCBI taxonomy): domain Eukaryota; kingdom Fungi; phylum Ascomycota; class Sordariomycetes; order Hypocreales; family Nectriaceae; genus Calonectria; species Calonectria henricotiae. Next base: position 127,865 of record JAHVYB010000062.1, on the reverse strand, counting down.
GCAGTGTGTTAGGGTCAGATATCTATTTCCTGTTTCTTTATTTTCCCCTGGAGCTTCCTTAATAGCGAGCGTCCTTGAGTGCTTAGTTGGCCTGTTGCTATGAACCCTTGGAACTACTAAATAGCTATATAACCCGAAATATAAACCCTTGCATTGCCCTGATATGCGGCGATGCCTAGTTGTAATTTAAATATTTAGCCTTTGTAGACCTTAATCACGATCCGGTCGGCCACGCCGATTGCACCCAAGGCTAAACCAGCATATATCATTGGAATGCTGGCGCTTCAGAGTACTCATGAATCTTCAAGAGGCAATCCAACCACTTGTCATATATATACTGCCACTCTCTTCCCCAACTTTCCTACATCACACACAACTCACAATCATTCATTTGACTATCGCTCGTTTCCCATCTCCGCTCAATTGTTAAGAATTCATTGCCAGACATTTGGGTTGCGCATCATTACTCGTCTTATTTTCTCATCCTTCCCACCATGCACGCCCCTTCGCTCCTCACGTCTCTGGGTGCTGCCCTTTCGCTATTTGGCGGGAGCTGGGCCCAAGACATCTCGTCATTGAACACAAACTCTTACGCCAAGACAGCCAAAGCCAAACCTGTCTCTCTGGCCTTGTTCAACCTTGCGGGGTCCAATTCGGGAAATCCCAGCGCCAACAACGAGAAGCTGCAGTATATGCCAATTGGGCCTGGAAATAAACTGATGCTGGCTCCAGAGGCAGACCTACAGAGCGCTTTTACCATTCCCTCTTTTTCACTCGAACAGCCCACAAACCGCCTCATGGTGGGTGACTACTACGTCATTTATCTCCCATCGGCTCCCAATGCGCCTCTCGTTACCGGGGACTCAGAATATATTGACTCACTCGCAACTGTACTACATAAAAAGGTGAAATATGTCACATGCGCTGCTCCCGCACGTGCGGGTGTTGCGCTGCAGTGTGCAGTGGAAGGCACTGCGAAGGCAATGTGGGTTGTGCAGGGCGGGTCGAACGACATGTCGATAATGCTCGCGAAGCCGAAGAATAAGCCCAGTGGTTGGTATAAAATCGATCTGGTTCCTCACGCCTTGACTGAACAGCCTGTTTCTGCCTGGAGGAAGGGATTCATCAACACAAACGCTTAGATTTGTTGTGGAAGGAAAAGTTTTAAAGCCAAGGTTTTCGAAATGTGTTGGTGTATCTCTTTTTTTTTTTTTTTTCATCTGTAACCTTTTGGGCATATCAATTATTCCTATCAATTCTGATAGTGATGGACCACAGTATTCTAAAAACATCCACGGGACTGCCTCTTATAGCAGGTAAATCTTGCGACTTTTTCCACTCTGCTTTTCTCAAATACAACATTCAAATACAACATTTATTGCGACCGAGAAAGATTTTCGGTCCCATTGGCCGCCTAACACCCTATTGAAATGGTTAAGAATCCAACCACATGTACCGTAATTTCACACTATCATTAACTTCTATATAGAGAGGAAAAAGCAAACGAACTATCGCCTAGGGATCCCGATTCCAAGAGGTCTCGTTAAACTCAAACACTCTCGCCGAGAAATTCGTCTGCAATAATATCTGCCGAAGCTTTTATCAAGGAGGATGCGAACTCAACCCATTCCAATTCTGAAGGTGGCAGGCATTTCCCTGAGTCACCAGCCATCAGTTTGAGTTTCTCCAGTATAGCATCACGCCGTGGATGAGGTACCAGAATATTGTCCATCCAAGATGTGATTTTGCTGTTACTAAAAAGCTGTATTGACCCCATCAAAATAGTGCGACCTGTGAATCTGAAAGACTTTGTCTTAATATGAATCCCTTCCCTGGCGAGGAAATCCCTGACTAGATATTTGACTCGATATCTGTAGCGGGCTACAGTGTCAAGGAACACAAACGTAACCAGGGCAATAGCATCCCATCCTTTATGAGCGGCTGTGAATGTCATAGCTCCTATTTGAAAAATGTGTGCGGCGCCGAACCACACTGCAATGAGAGGATATGTTTGCGCCACGTGTATCATGGGCTTGTTCAACAATGTGTCAACCACTGAGCGATCACCAGTAAACAAGTACCACTCAGCAGAGTTTTCGTGATTGGCCACTAGCATGCATGCTTCGTGAGTTTCGTTATTCCTCATGTACCCCATTGGTCGCGTGATCAGTTCTTTGAGACAAACACCGCGCGAAATCGCACTGATGATTAAAACAGTGGCTGTCCCGTATGCCCCGCAGGCTACAAGTGGCACCGATGCTAATATGAGACTAACGATGATGCTTACACGAATTACCAAGCTCAATTTTCGAAAACGGTATTTTGCTGGGGGTGACTGTTCGCATGTGACTTGTAGCACGTGTAGATTTTGGGTTCTCATGGTTTTCTTCTTTGTTTGCAATACGCTCTTTTCATTTTCCACTGGTGAAGATTCCGCAGATGACCCACCCGGGCTGGATTCCTTCGAGCTGCCAAAGGGAGGCTTAGTCGGCATGTTAATGGGAGAAGGATTTGAGGTGTGCAAAACATAATCCATAATCGAAGCTGTAGCCGCTGTATTTGCGCAGGGGAATACACTTCCCCAGTTAATATCCCATACTGTACGGCTTGAGTCTCCCTTAAAGCTAGCTTGGTCAATAAACTCGGAACCTAGTGTGAGGAGTTTCTGTAAGCTCATGAAAAAGCCCAGCTTTGGGAAAAGCCCTATTGACAGCCGGCCCAATAGTGCTATCTCGCCAATAGTGGAATCTTCGTCCCGTAGCGAAGCAAGATGAGTAACTAGTGGGATAATGGCTGCCCATTCCGATAATATGCTTGGAATTGGAGGCAGTGCAATGACTGGCTGAGCATTCATTGCGTAGCCGCAACAGTGCACCCTCGCCGACATTGTAAGCAGACATCAACAAAAATAAGATTGATTTTTTTCAGCCACGCAGCTCCCCTGCCAGTCTCAAATTCCGGTGCAAGTGGGTGAAGCGATTCGTGGTATATGTGCGAGAATTTCATGACTCTTGGTATTGGGAATGCTTGAGTAGAATAATGCCGCAAGGCGAGGCAAAAAGTGCAGTGGCTGAGTAGTTAACACATAATTGACGCTATCATGCGTAATACTAACAAGATGTGTCTGCTCTTAATTCGCTGCAGATTTCGACTATGTTACATTGCAGAAATGTGACAGATAAATGGCCGAGAAAAAGACATGTATGGGCGACACCATGTGATATCTTGGCATTACTAAGATAAAATCTCGGATTTAGTTGGTATCCATAGTTCGCATTTCCAATTCTCAGCCTCGCAGCCTCGAATTCCTCTGCAGTCTGCTCCAATAGGCCTCGATTGAACCTCGAGCTTTACTGCGAATGAGTTCGCCCATTGTTTATTCATCCCAGCAAAGTACTGGCAAGTCACCTGCCCAGCACGCCGTCAACTGTCAACTTATCCCCGAAACCCCCAATTATTTCCCATGACCAAAATGGCATCATCTACATTTAATGGAAACTCGCCGCACGTTCGTGAGAGGGTGTTACGGATTCTCCGAGCTGAACTCCGCACCTGTCCAACTGTACTTCAAGTTGGAACCAGGGAAGTTTTCGGATTCCCCACCGAATTTCTAGCCTCAGATCTATCATTTGACCCCGGGGAGCGCCAGAATGATCACGCAATAGCATATAACGAGGATTCCAGGGCTAGTCGAGCGAAATCATGGTATCAAGGACATGTTGATGCGATTCGAATCCAGACAGATGACTATATTGAGAAGCTTGACGAGCATCACAGCCATCTTATTACGTGCAACTTTCGGCTCGAAGAGCGCGAGGATGATTTAATTACGCGCGTTTGCCACCTACTCTCTCGGCTCCCTGCAACCTCGTCAGAGCTTGGAGGTGGCTGGGACAATAAGTTGTCGAGTATTCCTCGCCATCTTTTCCAGCGGCATGATGAATCGGACACAGCCTGGGATAGGCTAGCGGTGACAAATTTCATGGCAACAAACACAATACGTCTAGCTATTCAAATGGAGCTGGGAAAGAGCGCCTTTTGGGGCTGGATATTTAGGAACTATATTAATACGCTTGCTGAGCTACTTGAGGCGGCTCTGACCCTCGCAGGTTACGATGGCCAGGAGACAACAGAGCAACGTATTGTGCAGGTATTCCTCTGGACTTGTTGGCAAAGGGCCACAATGTTGCATCTAACATATCTCTTACGCGGTCATCTTGAAGTTGGGTACGATTTCAGTCGAAATGAAGCCATTTCCTTGAAGGTACCCAGGATTCTACAGCAGATCCAACAGAGTGCTGTGGTCGAAATACCACAGTATATGTGCAAGTGGGCTTTTGAATCCATCCGCTCCGACCGTGCTTCTGTTGCACTCGACTTTCGCGTCATGATGATGCGTTTTGAGCAGTTGTTTGGTAACAAACCTTCACGCTGTGTTTCGCCTGATTTAGGCCACGGAAATAGATGGAAACAATGCAGTGGACAATCTCCCGGAACGTGCCACCGATTCGTAGGGAGAGAAATACAGAACCAGTCAGTGCATACCGTGGCATGCTCAAACAATTGTTCGAGGCTTTTTTGGAACGAGAAGTCCTACAGAAGCAGCGCCATCGCTGGTGCTCGTGCCGTCTGTATTAGTCGAAGCAATGGATCCCTCAACTATTGTGCTGCTTCGGATAATACTTTGGCCATTTCGCATGTCTGGAGCCACGGCCAAGGCGGTAGGCCGGAACTCCCAGAGGCTCCCAAAGATGGGAAACAAAAATATCTCTACAGCGGATGTAGGAAACCCGTGTATGGCACGGGGCTCAACCAATGTCTTCACCAACGCTATTGTAATATTGCAGGGATGTTAAAGTGCGATTCTTATTGGATGGATACGCCGTGTATTCCACAGGATCATAAGCTCAGAAGAGAGGCTATTATGAATATAAACTCTGTTTTTGCCGACAGCAAACATACACTTGTCTGCGACGCTGATCTGATGGAGATCAATATTTCGGACCTTACAATGAAGATCATGGAGTCCATCTTGGCGTCATTGTTGGTCTGCGACTGGAACGTGAGAGCCTGGACATTGCTGGAGTCGATGCGTGGCCGAAACAGCATCCTTATTCTTTGCAAAGATGACCAGTTCGTCCCTCTGAGGCATATAATCTCTAAGGTTCACAAAGAGGGCAGTATAGCATTAATATCTCTATTTGCTACCGCACAGCACATGCTCCCTGCACAAGCCGCTTCTTCTGAAAGCGCCCAGTGTTTGATGCTAGAAAATAGGGCGAAGGGTTTTGTCAGCGTGCAGGAGGCTGCCTGTTTGCTCAGCCATCGTCACGCGTCACGACCCAACGACGAAGTGATTATCTGGAGTCTCCTCTGCGGTGATAAAGCACAAGAGACGCCCATACATTTCTGGAAGCAGAAAATAGGTAATGTGGTGCCTACAGGGCTTCTGGTTTCCAGTATTCCTCGCATCTCGCCTACGATGAAGTGGTCTCACCGAGGCTTCGGATGGGCTCCCTCGCGACCAAACATGCCAACGGTCGGGCCATCATCTTTCCGAAAGACATACTTCGCCGACGACGGCGCTCGAAGTGAGTTTGGCTTCGTCACGAAGAGGGGCATCAAAGCTCAATGGTTGGTCGCTCATATTTCGGGGGGGTTTCTATCTGGCCTCCCCTCTGTTTTTGGCGCCCTGTCTTCACAGCCGGTCACCAGTCAGGATGATGCAATCAACCGTATTTCTTTCTCATTCCTTAAGGTCTATATCTATGGCGCATTGCTTCAGGTTAAGCAAGAGATGGCAGATCGCCATGTTTATAGTCGGGATGGAACAGATGGTACACTCTTGGTCGTGGTTGGATCCCAAGATAGGCGGTACTGGCACTGGAGAGGATTATATGAATGGGACTCTACTATCCCTCTACCCGAGTTTGCTACTCAAAGCATCCACCTCGTTTGACGAAATGAAAGGCTTCCTAGCACATCACATGTTTTCACAGAAATTAATATGAGTGTATTTTCTGAAAGATTAATCCAAGTCACTCCAGTTGGTGCATCCTATTTATGTCACTATTCAATCAAGAGAGGTTCAGATACAAGATGAGGCATAGGGACTCCACTAGGCCATGCCTGAACGCCCTGCCAACTCCATTTCTCCAAATTTCGTGAGGTACAAATAGCGAATACCTGGCCATGGGACTCGCCTCTATTCATAGCTGCATCATAAGATCTTGATCTCCCGCTTTTCAGTGGCTGTATAAGATTTACGTATTCGTATTTTTCATAGAAGGACTTGACTAGCTCCCAGCAGTGATTCTTGATAGTGTTGGGAAGAATCGTTTGTATACGTTCCCCATTGGATGAAATACTGGTCATGGTTGCTTGGGCGTCCTTGTATATGGGAGAGTCATCGTCTGTAAACCTATAAACCATCCATTCTGCATATAATCCACGGTCTGTAATTAGCCCAAGTTCACTGTCGCTCCCTTCAAACGGATTGTAAGGTCCCAAGAGATCTTGGCCAGAGCCGTGATCCGGCTTTCTGATGTATGGAGTATTTGGTGCCCAGCTAAAACCTCGAACACCCTCCAAGCGTGGCGCATTTGACACAAGATATGCTGTTGAGATTCTCTGGTTTATCTTTGATACCCACATCTGTTTCGCATCTTCGAACACTTTTGTAGAACTGAGAAGACTCCAAATGACTATGTCATCCTTTAGTCTCGTTGCATGTCGGTGGCTCAGTAGGCTACCTGCAACTTCTACACTTTGGCGGGATGAAGGGCGTCGGAATGCATTGGTCGAAGATGGAATGAGGTGCTGAGCAGAGAGGCATAGTATACCTATATCCAGAGATCCTTCTTGGTGAATCTTTATCAGCAAGTCCCTCAGAGAGATGATTATATCGGATTTGCAAAGCAGGTGAATCGCGTGGCTTCCTTTCATGGCTTCGAGTAGTGTCCATGCCCGCACCGTCCAATCGCAGACAAGAAAAGTTGCGAAAAGAGATTCTAACAATTCGTTTGTGGGATTAGATACATCAATGGCCATTAAATCTTTATCGCAAACCAACGTAATCTTGCTGTCGGCAAAAATGCAATTGATGTACCCGATGGCTTCCTTACGTAGATTATGGGGAGCCGGAATGCAAATTGAATCGAACCAATAGCTCGTGCAGCCCCGTTTCTTGGCAATTCTTTTGTACCTTTCGTGCAGGCATTTGTTGATTCCAATATGTGGTCGGCTACCCTGGCCGTGACTCCAAACATGCGAGATTGCGAGAGTCGTCTCATCAGCCCGCGTATATGTTATATTTCCTGAAATAGAGTCCAGAGACGCTGCCTTTGGCCCATCAACGTTAGCATAGGATGTTTCGTCCCATACCACCTTTTCACAGCGCTCATTGCATGCCTCATCATGGAGGGATTGCTCTGGTTGAACAAGCTTCTCGTTCTTGAACCTCCCACAATTCATGGGATGATCGCCACAGCAAGGACGATCAGACTGAAATTGACATCTGCCTGACTTTTTATGATGCAATGCGGAGAATCTCTGGTGAAACCGTCGAAAATCAAGTCCCATTGACGCTCGGCTTGATCTGAGCTGCGAAAAAGCCCATTTACACATATATGGATGGCTTTGGTCATTCCAGCCGTACAGGGTGGATCTAACCGAGGGATTCATAAGCTCTGAACAGCCTCGGAGTGCAAGAAGCGCATCCCACTCTTTGTCGTAGCCAAGTTCGAGATGAGTTTTGAGAACAAACCACATTAATATCATTAGCGACCTCTGCCAGGTCGTCCAGAGAAAGGAGCGTACGATGGTATTTCCTAAAATATTGATTTTATCATCAGAGGCCTTTTTTGGGGGCCCTAAATCGAGGAGTTCAGAAACTAGGTTTACAAATGATCGTATACTAAGGCCCAGACTAAGGCGGCCGATGCCGGTTGTCGTTACCAATAAGGCTAACTTGAGGATGGCGGTGCTCAAGTGGGAGACAACCTGGAGCTCGGCCCACGCAGATCTTGGATTGATAGAAGATTTGTTGACCGAGGCAGTTTTGTCCATGTATTCGGATAACGGGACGAGCGTAGAAGGATCGCCCCAAACGTGATATGTCAGGTCAATCTGTGAAGGTATAGCTGGCAGCCTGCTCAAGAGGTGAGTTGCCTTGGCGGCTGACTCGCAACTGGACATGGCGGGGTCCAGCTCTGACGCCTGAAATCGACAAATAAGTATTTCTGAAAATTTCGAATCTAGAAAATCAAAGTGAGTGCTTGGGTCGTTTTGATGATGTAGGAGTTGAATGTAGAAGTCTGTCAAACAATCCTGGCGAGTCGCATCATCTCGGCGGTGCCCTGTAGCGTCGTAGACAAATTCGTCACAATAGAGTGTGTCATTGGCCCATCTTTCCTCGTCCCGGCGAGGAAAACGATTGTCCCTTCCGCATCCTTCCCTCCAGACTTCGGCCAGGCGTGTTTTATCAAATGATGTTGGCACAAAGTTCTTCATATTTGTACCAGAGCAAGTCCTTGCTAGATTGGCGATATACCTGCGCAAAAATAACGCGTCAGCATTTGGTTGTAAAATGAGGCTGATAAAGGCGGGCAAGGATGGCAAAATGGCCCGGATAAGAGCCTTGCTTACGCATCATCAGGCAAGGTTTAGAGCCATCTCAGATTCCCGGCGTGAGGCTTTTGCAAATCTTTGTTGAATCAATTTCAGCCTCTCCGTTGACCTTGGCAATCGAGTTGTATCTAGGCTTTTATAGTCCTTCGAGGCGCGTGCTATATAGTGCAACTCTTAGGCAAGGAGCAGCAAGGTCTGGTAGCCTATATGCGCTGTCAAATATTGAGTAATAATTTCATCGTATGGATTCTTATTGATTTCATATCCGTGTCAAGTTTAATTCTTTCCTTCTTAGTAAAGAAGTCACCCGTCAAGGCAAAGGATAAATTACATACTTTGGCATTGCGTGATGCAATTGTGTGAACAAAAACCCGTGGTATTTTTAACCTTTAATGCTTTAATACAAGTTTTCCTCCCCTAATATGCCCTGCTACGTTGGGTTGTATTTGCGCTGCCACTGGCACTCTGGGGGAACTATAGCGGTCGTTTTGATTGAAGCTGATCTTGGAGGAAAGAAGTTAACTTGGGAACTCTCGTGGCGAACTAAAGTCTGGCAACTTGGACTTTTGGGAGTCAATACAGATTTGTGGTTTTTCATTAAATTTGGAGTAGTTCCACCGCTTTCATAATGCCATGATTAACTGTTTAATTGCCGCCAATGCAACACTACGATTGTGTGTACCCGAAATAAAATATGTTATTGGATCACTAGAATAGCCACTACCCAAAAACGCAGATGCCACATGTTTCAGAGCCTTCAATCTTCCATAGTAATATCATCCTCGCCTTTACATCAACGCCTCAATCGTTTAGAGCAGCATTACCCAAGATATCAAAGTTAAGAGTTGGAACCCAAAATTCGTTAATTCATTTCAGCAAATTTCCTTGTAAATTTTTGCAGTTTCACTATTTACTGATACCATAAAAGAGGCTTCAGCCACTGTATCAAATTTCTCACCCACTTCTCATTTAAGAGGGGGTTGTATACACAAGGTCGTTGCAGATTTCCTATCCAGTACTTCCATTCCTTTTGAATCATCCAAGCTTTAATCAAGATTTATATGACAGAGATGAACAGGCGCTTAGGCTTCTTGCTTTCGCTGCTCAATCTCAGCACCAGTAGCGCGGTTCTCGTCTGCCATACGCTGCTTCTCGGTCTGAGCATTGTCCATCTCCTCGGCAGCCTTGTTGCCGTGCAGACCAATCTTGTACCAGGGCAGCTCAAAGAGGTGGTCCATGTTCTCCAGGCTGCGGCCACTAGTCTCGGGAACAGAGAGCCAGACCCAGACACCTCCCACAAAGGTAACTGCAGCGAAGCACCAGAAAGTGCCCTTGGGAGAGATACCACCATCGGAAGTAGGGAGGAGCATGTTAGGCACAGCACGAGAGTTACCGTACTGGTTGGCAAAGTGAAGAGTCATGGCGATGGAGGTAGCCAGAGCTCGGATTCGGAGGGGGAACAACTCGGCAGTGAGAAGGTACTGCATAGAGTTCCAACCAAGGGCCCAGCCGAATCCAGAGACATAGATCATAGCAATGGCACCTCGGCTAGCGCCCTTGTCCTTGCCAGGTAGAACAAAGTCGTCTACTACACCGAGCTCGGGAATGGCAGTAAGGAAGGAGGCAACGTAGATCATGGCAATGGTCTGGAGGGTGATGCCAGTCAGAAGAGCACGCTTGCGTCCAATGACATCGACAAGGAAGAGAGCGCAGATCAAGGCGGCGCACAGCTTGACAATACCGAACACGGCAGTGACCAAGAGGCCTTCCTCGGTTCCTCTGATTCCGAGAAGCGCGAACAAGTCAGGGGCGTAGAGAGTGATGGAACCGGCACCGGACCACTGAGAAAGGAATTGGACCATGCAAGACAAGTACAGACGGTAAACGTTGCTGGGAACGAGCACCATCTCCTTGAGCTTGCCGAGGAAGCCGACACCCTGGGTAGCCTCAAGCTCATGGTCAAGGGCATTCTGAATGTTGGCGATCTCTCGAATAACATACTCTCCGTCAGCGGGTTGCCTTCGAAGGCGAGACATAACATGAGCAGCATCGGCGGGCTTTCCTTCTTTGACTAGGAATCGCGGGGACTCGTATTGGAAGAAGCTGAGAATAAAGATAATGCCAGCCATCATAATATGTAAACTGGTTGGAACCAGCCAGCGGTTATGAGTATGCAAACCCATATGGATGCTTGCTCCATAGTTTGCGAACTTCAGAGGTTAGCTATTGATATTCCAGCATATTGGGCGAAAATGTAAACTTACGTATGCGAGCACGATACCAATGTAGACGGCACCAGTGAAGATACAGGTGCATAGACCACGAATAGAGGCGGGAGCAACCTCAGCAATGTACACGGGGCTGCGACAGGTTAGTATTCATAAAAAAAATTGTTTTTTGTTTCGTGGTAACATACCCAACGACAGGAGTCTGTCCGACACCGAGACCGGCAATGAAACGACCGGCATAGATGGCACCAAGGTTTCCCTTGACACCGCCACCCATGAAGATGGCCATACCGGCAGCCCAGAGAACACAGAGGAATCGAGTGGCCCAGATACGACCAATTCGGTCACAGACCAAGAAGGCAATCAGAGCACCGCCAACAGAGCCAATCTGCACCATGGCAGAGACGTTGGCCTTGATGTTGGCCTGCTCGACCTTGGTGTAAGTGTCATAGTGGATAGTGTCCTTGAAGTCGACAGAGTTGAAGGCGCCCGAAATCAGACCCTCGTCGATACCTCGAGCGGCACCGAGCAGGGCAAAGGAGACGACGGAGAACCACAGCCGCCAGTTGAAGACACCCTCGGGCTCGTCAAGGTCCTTCAACTTGAAGATGTTGACGGGCTTCTTGACACCACCGGCCATGGTTGAGACACACGCGCGTATACGGGAGAGGTGCTCAGGCGGGAGAAGCGAAAGAGAGGGGAGTGGGAGGAGTGTTCAGGAACGACAAGGTGAAAGAAAGTTGACTGGATCTTTAACTGTATTTATCCAAGTTGCGGATCAATGACTTGGATGGTCAATGTCAATCTTTAGCTCGGTTTTAGCGAGGAAACCCAAACGGCGTCTCCCCATCCCGGCGAAGCAAAACGGTGAATATTGGCGGAGAATCCCCGCCAGCTCAACAAGGAGGGCGGGCTTGCGTCCCCGTCTCCGGACCCCGTCTGGTTGTTGCCTCCCCGCCATCACGTTTCGGGGTATCGCGGGGTAGCATGGGACCAAAAAGTTGGGGAACTCGCAATGAACAAACGGCGTGACCACAGGCCGATGCAGGGAGGGGTATGGGGTCAAAGGGCCTAGTTATGCCGTGTAGAGGTCAACGGCCCATCCTAGGATCACCGGGCCCACGCGAGGTCTCAAAGGCTAATGAGGGCAGTCGATAGTTTTGGCCAATCGTCCGAGTCGAGGCTATTCCCATCTCAGATCCCGCCTGGGACTTTTTTTTCTTCTTCTTTTTTTTCTGGTTTCTGTCGTCCTAGATCTAAAGGCCAACTATTTAAACTTGGCCAGCGAAGATGGTGAGATGTGAGGGGGCTGGTTGGAGTCGCTCTCTGATGTCGTCAATAATGACACCCCAACCATCCACCATCTTCCCCCAACTGCGATTCCCCCTGCCAGGCCCTGCAAGCGTCAGCTTCGAGAGGGGAAACGCCCGCGTCCCGTCCTTTTGCCGGCGCCGTCTTCTCGTCGCACACCATCGTTTATGAATCGTTTACGAGTCATGGGTGCGCTGCTTAGCTGCCCACCTGCATGGGGGGCCGCTAGCCCGGGCAATAAACCCTGATTCAGGGCGCTGACCACCTTAATCGCGAGTGAACAACCCGCCAAGAGAGAGCAGCAGCGGGAGCCTCAAGCTTGGCGACTTGGCGACTTGGCGGCGCGTGCAATTGGGGGAAAACAGTTGGGGAACGGAAATAATTTGGCCCTGTCACTCTAATACCGATGCTAGCGACAACGACATGTCTGGGGGGGAGGGGCAATCAAAGACGCTGACGACGACTGCGATGCGCGTATAACGAGGAACCCCAACCGCAGCCCCCTCAATTCCTCGGTGGTTTTGGCAGCTGCAGCCGGGGATCAGGTCGCCCCGTCACGAGTACTACGGCCTGGCTGGCGATTAGGGCAAGGATGAATTATGGTTATTTTGCTAGCAGTAAGAAAATAGCCATCTCCGCATTCCCCACGACCTAGTGTATGAGCAAGGACCGTGTCAGCAACCTTTACTCGCAACGGGATAGGTTCTCGTCGCGCTGGAATCGGGCCGGCTCATTTTCTTTCCTCAGAAATAGTCCACACAGCGGGTCTCCTCTGTTCGCCCGTTCCAACAAACAAGTGCGGAGGGCCCCGGATTGACAATCTCAAGGTTGGGTAAATCTAGGTTGCATCCTGCAAGGGTAGCGGAGACACTCCGATACCGACACGGGAAACGCACGAGCGATACGGGGACGTATGTACGGCAGTCGGTGGTCGCCGCCGGCGTTCGTGCTTTGCCCAACAGTCGCCACTAGCAATAGCCCCGTCACCTCTCTCCCTGCAGCGGGAGCCCACCCTTGCACATGGCAGAATGGCATGATGTCCTCATATTCTGCTTCTCCTCATGACCAGTACCGTCCCCATATTTCATAATCCTCCTTTGTACCCCGGAACTCGAAGTGGATCTCGGTAATGTCTTGAAACCCCTCTTTCATCTGAGGTGGCTTGTAGCGAGATGCGAAGCCGTTGAACGCTAGCTTTGGCAGCGACTGTCGCGACTCTGGGTTCAGTGAGGTGTTGAGCGACCGCACCGCGTCGTTGTGCTCGCAGAGCGGCAGAGGTGTGTTGAACCACACGCATCGGATAGGGATGCCGGACTCCTTGGCGAGGTCTACCCACATCGATCTCGTGTTGGGATCGGCATTGGTATTATCTGCAAAGAGCTTTGTTAGAGGGCCGCTTGGACGGGGTAATGCGGAGGTGTGTGGGGACAAACCAATTGCGATGGAGTCGCCCTCCTTCAGGCGCTCCTTAGCGGCCTGCAGACACTTGTCGCGAGACTTGAGCGTATCCTGATTAATCCTCTGATAGCCTAGCGGCTTGAGGCATTTCCAATAGAATGTGCTCTTCCCGGCCCCGGGTGGGCCACAGAAGAGGACAATGTCCTGGTCGTTAGTTTTGCTGAATCCCACAAGGTCCTTGCTCGACGCATTTCCGTCCACGTATGGGTAGTCAGCCAAGTCAAATTCTCGGATAAAAGTCCGAGAATTTTCCCCTAAGAAAAATTCTTCGGGCGTCTGGTACTTGACGCCCAAGTTATGGGCAAGGTTCCTGTCAGAGCAGCTAAAGTCTTTGGCCACAGCGGCGACTCCATCTGATGGCTTACCCAATGCAGCAGTTCTCCCACCAGCGTCCCCGACGAAGAAGCTGTTCTCGAGGTCCACTTCGTCGTCGGCCACGTCGTAGTCCTCGCAGAGTTCACTCCACATCCCTGCTCTGGGTTTTCTGTAAATGTCCCGGCCTGTCGCCGCGTATAGGGTCGTCGGCAGGTCGAGGTTGCTCAAAACGGCGCTGGCCTTCTGCTTAAAGTCGTTGACGCGCTTCTGCACTCCAGCCTTCGGGCCCTTGTAGTTTGCGTCGAAGTGAAGCGTGAGCCCTCCTTGGTTGGAGAGAATGACAACACGGTATCCCTCCTCGTATAGCTCTCGCAACCGTCCAGGAACCTGACTGTCCCACCACTTCCAGTCCGCGGGGCCGCTGCTGTGCTTCTTTCCCGACGAAGTAGTAATAAGCGTCGAGTCGAGGTCGAAAGCAGCAATCTTTTTTCTCTTGACGGTCCTGTCTTCTTTCACCTCAGGTTCGTAGCGGGCCACGAGGAGAGTCGCCAGAGTGTCGTCGTTGGGGGCTCGTTCAGACCATATCGTTCGATCCTTTGGCTTCTGCGATGTCGGCGTGAAGAAGTTTGCTACAGCATTCTCTAGATCCAAGTTGGTCAGCATTGTCCCTCTGAGCATCGCCGGGGAGTTGGGCCCGTACTGGTAGTGCTACTCTGGACCTTTCGCTTGACAAGCGGAGGGGAAATTGGCGCGTCAGCGGCCTTGCGCTTGCCATCGGGTTTGGCAGGAGCCATTGTGTGCGTAATAGTCGATTGAATGGGTGCATTCAGGCCGAATTCTGGTCTTGTTGTGATTCCAACGGCCACCTTTTTTGATGACCGGAGAGTCCATCGCCGAGACCTGCGCGTCGGCTTGACGCGAAGTCACGTGCCCGTGGTGTTCATTGTGAAGCTCCACCAAGCTCTGAGCCTCAATAAGCTTGTCCACGACATCATCCACATTGACGGAATTGAGATAGCCTGCGTGCGTGCGGTGCTCTATTCTTGCGGGATCAAGAAAGCGCTCACTCCATCCATTCTTGCGACATACAAAGTTCTGCCAAAACTAGCGCCCGAGGGCTGATCAACGTGACTTGCTTTTCCCAACACCCATCCGCTCGCCATGTACGAGGTGTTTCTCACCGCGCTCGTCGAGGACAGCGAATTCGGTGCGGCCTGTGCTGTCCTCGGGGGGCTGTGTGGCATGTCCCCATGGGAGAGTGTCCACCGAGTTCTCTACTTCCAAGGCCCCCCCAGGCCCGTCGGCATCTCCAACCAGAGCTCCATCGACAAGCCTATCCGCAAAGAGATCGGGCTCCTGTGGAAGGATCTCCACCAAAACCTCGGGCGTCAATCATTCGTACTCCAGGCACGGTATGAGGTGTTAAAGGACCGCGACATGGGCCCAACTGCCGCTCCAGCAGATCTCGATGCAACGCCAGGCATCTTGCGCTGGACCGACTTCCCGGATCCGCCCCATGGCCGACCTATGCTTACCCAGCGCAAGAAAGTAGAGTTGTGGGACCAGAAAAAGCTTCCGTCCGTGATGCGGGACAACAACTATCAGTACGCAACCCCTCGTAGCGGAGCCGTTACCCCAAGCTGACGCATGCTAGGTTCAAAACGGAGACGGTAGAGGAGGTCTTTCGCTTTTTCCGTGAAGACGTCGAGTTCTGTCTTGTGAGGCAATACTTTTTGAAACCCATTAATGATTATGTTCCCATGGATAGAAAAACTCAACTGTCTATGCCTTCGACCACTCTACCAGCTTGGGAATCTATGACACCAATGGACATGCAAAAACGCTGGTTTCTCTTTGTCAAAGCCCACGTCCTGCAGGAGAATAAGCCAGATGAAATCCGCAAGGTTCAAGACCAGCTACTCGCAGTTCGCGGAGAATTAGACGGTGTCTTCGACTTTAGGGTCATTGACCGAAAAGTGCACGATACCCGAGTGGCGCAACAGCACCAGGGCATTCAAACACTACCCCAAAAGGTGATGTTGGGCAAAAACTAGGCAACATGAGACACTACATGCATTACATCAGACTTTTCAACACACACAAAGCGGCGGTGGCTGCAGGGGCAGCGCAATATGGAGATGGACACTGAACAAGGGAGACGACCAATGCTGTATAGTTATATGCTTGGCATTCAACTAAGTTAAAGGACACGATGAAACGATCTATGCTTGCCGAAAAGCGAGCCTGACTCTTTCCCTACAGAGCACAAATTATACCCTGTACATTGTACCAATTGCAATCCATGCAATTCCTCTTCGCCCGGTCCCCCTTGTTACAGTGACGACAGTGGCTTAGGCTTTAGGCTACTCCAGGTAGCAGCAGCACTGATTCACCACTCATTCCCGGTCCTTACACCCGCTTAGCCCATCTCATACCGCTGACGCCCCGTCCAAAGTTTCCGTTTCTGAACCTGCCGCCGAAGCCATTTCCGTCGCCGCGGTTTGCATCCGTTTGGGCGTCGTCAGCGTTTCCATTGTTCCTGTTCCTTCCATCACTGCCTCTTCCATTACCGTTTCCGTTTCCGTTTCCGTTTCCGTTTCCGTTTCCGTTTCCGTTTCCGTTTCCGTTTCCGTTTCCGTTTCCGTTTCCATCGTCTGTGTCATCACCAGTGGTGTCGTCAGTACCATCAGTGCCATCATTGCCGTCGGTGCCATCATTGTCGTTGGCGCCGTCATTGCCGCCATTGCCGCCATTGCCATCATTGTCGCCATTGCCATCATTGCCGCCATTGCCGCCATTGCCGCCATTGCCATCATTGTCATCATTGCCGCCATTGCCACCGTTGCCACCGTTGCCACCGTTGCCGTCATTGCCGTCAGTGTCGTCAGTGTCATCTCCTGCTTGAGCACCGTCAGTCTGAGCAGGTGTGTCAGGCGTGATGGCGGTGGTGACGGTGCCCTCGGCGCCACCCGCTGCCGTCGTGGTCTCTGAGCCTGAGGTGGCCGCAGGGTCGGTTACAACCGAAGTCGCAAGTGTGTTGCCTGCACCACCGTCGTTGACGACTGTGGGCGTCTCCTGGGCAAATGTAGCGGTAATCACGGTGTTCTTGAGAATCGCATTGACAGCGGCAAGGTTCTGTGCAGCCGTGTCAGATCCTGCGTTGGCGTTGGCGTTTACGGCAGCTCCGAAATCAGCCTGGTTCTGCTGGACTTGTGCCAAAACGGCGTCCATCTTCTGGGCCGTCTGGATGCTGTTGGCGACATTTGTCTTTTCCTCAGTGTCGGTTTGCTGGACAGCAAAGCAGCCACCAAATGGACCAGCGAGAGCATTGTTGCGGCATCGCACAGTGCAGACATTTCCCGTCGATGCTAAAACCTGTTAGTTTGTTTATTGTTTCGCGTAATCGGGAATATTCACCTCCGGTGCAAGTGAAATCGTCAGGCATTTGAACCGTGATGTTGAAGGCCTGTGCCTTAGCCTGAGAGAAGCCATTGGTGCCTGGAACATTGTTTGTGACTGTGAGGTTCTGAGAGATATGTCAGTATAACTCTGTTTAGTTTGGACGCACATCAGTATTACCTGAGAGATGGAACCAGTGTTGCTGGTTTCATCAAGATCACATGCATAAGGTCCAGCGCCATCAGCATTGACTTGGTGGATTGTCACTGTAATTTGGCTGCCCCGCTTGACCTGGGTTACTTGTCCAGCAGCAATGGCGTTCTCGGTGTTCTCTCCCACATCAATGTTTCCCGAAATCTCGGTTCGGCCACACTGGTTGACGATGTTGGCAGTGATTTCAGCATCACGAATGATGGTGGCGTCTTGTTGGCAGGGGTTGATGGTGGTGCAGTTTCTCGCAACGGCCGGGTCAACTAAGCCAGTTTGTCAGTCATCGGCCCCATGCTCACCCGGTTTCATGGTAACAAACCTTGGAATCCGACACTGGCAGGAGATCCATCCTCGCCTTGGGCGTTGGTGATCACACCATGACCATTGGCCAGAGCAGCCAGCAGGAGCTGGGAAATGAGAGGCAGCAATAGCGTCATTGTGAAAGAAGATGATAAATGGATGGTAAATTAAGTGTGCCTGCACCGAGAAAAAGAAACGAACAAAATGAATGAGGAGAGAAGTGAAGGAATGCGGGATCACCAGGACCTCCAGCTACAAAGAAGATGTTGGATTGTTGGAATGCTGAAAGTCAATGATGAGGATATTCCGAGAAATGGTGTCGCCTTGAGGAGCCTTATATGATCATCACCAACCTCGTTGGCCGCCCCATGGCCAGAACTATCTGCTACGAGGTCCGTCGCATCACGACGATCAAAAGGCCAAAGTGTTTGAAAGTTCTATGGCGTATGGTGGCCGCCTCCGTGGCGGAGAACTACTACGGCTTGGCGGTGCTTCCTGAGACTGATACGAGAAACATTGGCGTCGCGAGTCGTGAAGCGAACAAAATGCACCTGTGCTTAGCTCAGCTATAGGCAAGACTCCCCCAGTCTCTCTCTGCAATACCGCTCAGTGTTATCATTGGGTTGCCCAAGCGAATTGCCCAAGCGGCCAGGCCAGCGAGGCAAGCGCCTGAGAGGGGCGGGCTGATTTCACGGGGTTGATCGACAGCGGGCTGCTACCAACAAGCAGGCACCTTGACGTCGGAGAACTGATACAAGCATCGAATCTACTCCTGCGAGATCTCAGTGGGGACACGTGGGGACGTCTCAAGAGTTGTTCGGCGCTTACCGAAGGTCAGGATGTATCACGATGGGCCTCAACCGCTCAGCTGCCAAAGTAGGAAGGTCCACAAAGGTCGGTGTGCGGATTCATCAAGAATGGAGCCAAGCAAGTTGGAATCTTTTTTTTTTCTGCTCTTGTCGGCATGTATTTGGCTGTTTATTTACTTTATCGTCGGCCCAATAAATTGAGGCGCGCTTAATTGATCCGCTCGCATCACGCCCTCTTTGGCCAAAGTTGACGAAGAAACCTTCTGTTGCTAATTACTGTCAAAAAGGAAACCAGGGCGATCAGCAATAGATCTACGGGTATAACCGCAGTGCCACGCCCATCAATCCGCCACCCGTTTCTTTGTTCTGAAAGGCAGAGGCGCGTGGCTTATTCCCGCCTATTTCCCAGCGGCTGCGACACGTTTCGGCCTCGGTTTCAACCATGCGGCAATTCTCAGCTGGGAGGGGCACTTTGGGAGGGGGGGGATCCACTGAATTGCCCCTTGAAAACATTCGATCCATCTTGAAATGGAAATGTTCCGTGTTTTGAAGTCGGTGGTTGGCGTTTGGATACGTAGCACTGGTCGGCCTGTGCCGTAAAATACAGTTTCATCCAATAATAGCGAGGGCAGAGCACGAGAGCTACCAGGGCATCGAGACCGAACGAAACCGGATAGACGAGCGAGCTGGTGAGGATAACATAACGAATCGTTGCTACGCCGCAGACCATGGGTGGATTATGTAACTGGGGCCCGAGGATCCCTGGTACAATTTTTTTTTTCCTATTCAGATGAGCTAGCAGTTCACACATGTCTGGACGAATCCATAACAGTCAAAACGGAATCTATCTCGTAATTTGGTAACAAGGAGCACCAGATAACACAATGTAACCAGTATAAGCTTAATCTTTCTAATTTAGCATTAAGCTTATTAGGATTATTTATTTTTATCCATCTAGCCACTTGTCTCAAGAACGGGTCTGGTTGATGGTATAGGGTAGAGTTACTCGAGGAAGGAAGTTGTAAGCAGATTGTGAAGAAATGAGCTTCTCATATTGCACAAGTTTTAGACTCCAAAATGTATTGATTTTTTCAAGTTATTTAGGAGTTTTCCCTCAAGTTATTTCTTGTTGTGATGGTGTTTGTGAGCTGAATGACGTCGGGGTACTCTTTATTCTTTCCCCCCCCATCGGACTGTCATATTCTATGTAATTTCCCCCTTTCACCCTATTTGTGTTTCCTCGGCTTCTAGAGTTTATTCCAAGACGTGTGTCGTAAATCAATCACGCCTTTGTTACTTTTTCTTGGGCTATGTGAAGTCCTCTGCTGACTCGACCATGCCACAAGGCATCTACCGATCAGACATGCACGGATTCGATCCGCAATCACGGTCGATCGATCTTTTTTTATTTTTTTATTTATTTTTGACTTCGCGACCATGCTTGCATGCGCATCCTACACGTGGTGTGTTGTGGAGGTGCTGGGTGGGTGAGGAGGAGCATCCTAGACCAGGTGGGCTGATAAGCGAAAACTTTGACAGGCCAAGGAAGCCCAACACATTAATTTACTTTGATGGAGATGAATAAAATCCCCGATGATTCCAACGATGTGGTTGAAGTCAGTCAATTCCACAAATAAACATCTTTTCAACCGATTGGGTTTCGGTTCATCTGCTTAAGTAGGTCGCTACGTAGGGAGGAAATTAACTTTTATACTCCGATTAGAGATGGTCTTGGCATAGAAATCGATAAAACAGAGGAAGGGAAAACGATGATTGGAATTTATTGATTGTATTGAACATGACCCGGCTAACACCTAATTTTTTGGGGGTTCCTCCTCCGCTGGTCGCAATGTGGGAGTCTTATACTCTCGAAGTAGATCGATGAATCTTTGTTTGGACTCGGATTCCATGCAATGGGATATCATCCCCGCTCTCATCATCTCTCTCGGATGTCGACTTGAAACTCTTGACTGTAAACTCATTTCCCTTAATGTCTGGGCGTAGTGTCCTATCGTTGGGGATTGTCTTCGAGCCCTTGCTGTCCATCTCCAGGCCGTCGGATGTTGTCTCGTCTGGGAGTCGGTAGAATGAATTCCTTTGCTGGCTGGCATCAATGTGAGACCCAGGCACCTCCGCAGGGTCGCGTGCTGAATGCCCCTTGCTGAAGTTGGATCGCTGGTCCTTTGACGAACCAAACACGGGAATCGATGGGCCGTGGACACTGCCGACCAGCTTGCCGAGGCCGGTGATTCGGAAGACAAATCTCATGACTGGCAACATGGTGGGAAGACAAGCCGAAATGATGCCTGCCGACATCTCAATGGCTGTCCAGCCCACTGTCGGGGCGAGGGTGTAGCTTGGGTCGGTGGAGGTGTATGTGAAGAGCACGCTAGTTCGGTACGCGGACGCGAAAACGACGCTTTAATCCATCATTAGTACTCACCCAAAGACTTGAGCTGCGAGAAGGTTGGAGAGAAATAGAAAACCTACAAAAATCCCAAGCCAAAGGCAACTGTCAGACCAATCTTCTCTTGTCGACCTAGTTGCAGCTTCCAGATGGGCGGGAGTGGTAGCAGTAGAATCGTGACATCGGTAAAGATTGTCGATGCGGCGTTGGCGATCCAGGTGCCGACCTGGTTGATGCAGTGTCCCGGCAACGTGGGATACCACAACTTGGCAACGGGGATGCAGATGAAGATGAAGAGAAACGTGATGGTGATGACCCAGGCCATGACAAAGGAGCCGACAATCCAGGCCATCTTCTTAAAGTACGGTACGTGGAAGATGCGGTAATACATCAAAAGCAGGCTGAGTTTCGTCCAGCCGAGGTTCCAGGCATACATGATCTCGGCCACAAGCAACCACTTTGCCATCATGACAATGTCTGCCATGTCGACCTTGTCGGCGTGGATGCCCATGTTGCACGAGTGCATGGCAAAGATGAAGCCAACAACGACCAAGTTCCAACCCTTGAGAACAAAGTCAGTACAACTGTATCAACACGGGTGGAGTTTGTGTTCTTTTTTATTCTTCTTTTTCTTGTTGTCTCTCTCTTCACTGTGACTCGGCTTACCATGGAAAAAATAATCATGTAGTCATCCCACCATAGCTTCTGTCCCTTCAGCCTCCGGCTCTGGATGCGTAGGGCCACGGACGCCAGGGCCAGGACCGTGACTGAGATGACGACGCGCAGCGTCCAGGGCTGGATGTTGTCCCCATATCCGGGCAGGTTCGGCAGCGGCGACGTGTCTGAGCTGGACGACGACATTTTGGCGCACGGCTCGTTTGGTGTTTTGCGGAACGGACGGCTGGACGGCTGGGCTGACGAACCAGAACATTAGTCGAGGTCAGAAAACCCGCTGACACTCTCTTTTAGAAATCTAGACCATTGGTTTAATGATGGTTCCCGGTATTTCCTCACACTGTCCACGCAGCCGTGAGGACGGGGGGCTAGTCCCTAACATATCCACCCACGACAGCGTCTGTGCTTCCCTCAGTAGTTTGCCCCCCCTCCATCCAGGAGCGAGCCACCTCAGCAGCAGTGTCGTAATGCGTGTCGATCTCTGGGCTTGCCACTGCGGAAATTGGGCCAGTTTGGTTCCCCAGTGCGCCACATGTGAAAGAGGCGATGGCAGTCGAGGGCGGCGATCTAGGCCAAACGAGTGCTGACACTGTTTCCGAAACTAGGCCCTGATCCTGGTGCGGCCCCAGTAGTTATTCCCGACTCGGCTCCGTGTTGAGGCCGTTGGGACAGATTCGGTTTGGCAGGCTGAGGGCCGCCCTTACCGGGTTCCTGGGGTCAGCCGTGAGGTGCGGCAGTGGCCCGCGACAATCGCCATCCACTGCATGGAATGGAATTAATATAGAGAGGATTATGGACGCTTTTGGACAAAAGCGAACCCAAGCAAGCGCGGGGGCGGGCGATCCGTCTCCGAGATTCACAAAAAAAAAGCCAATCGGTTCGGACCGCCCACGCGACGCCGTCTAGGGCACCAAAGGCAAAGGCTAAAGCATCGGCTAGGTGCTGTGGCTGAGAACCGTGCCGTTTTGGGGCCATTTGGGCGCTGCCGAGGCCCCGTCCGCCGACTGTTCAACGTCGCCTCGGCCGCGGTGGGTCTGTCCAGGTCCGTCAAGGGCTAGTCGGTCGCTAAACTTCGGCACCGCTCGGTGTTTTGTCCCGTTCAAGTTTGGATCACCTTGTTCGTTTTTTTCTTCTCTCGACATCCACCGCGGCAACGGTCACCACCACCGGGCCTATCAGTCCAGCGCCGAGCTAGGGACGTGCATGGCAATGGAGAGGTGTTCAATTCCCCCGGGGGTACGTCATTGCATAAAATGTGAAATGGTTTACATAGTCTGCTCCGCAGTTGGTAGACGTTGCTCCGGTCTTTCTGGAACGCTCCGTGCTTCTGTGCTTCTCCTGAACGTCTCTCTTGTTGCTTTTAAGCCGACTCGTCGCCTGCGCAGAATCCCCAAACCAAGCCCCTAGACCTCCTTCGAGTCATCCCAAACCCAAAATGGCTGCTCCCACGACTATCAAAGTTCCCCACCTAGGCGGTATCACTGCGGGTTACCGACTATCGGGAGATGTCATCGATCCTAGCAAGCCTACCGTTGTGCTCATCAACTCTATGTGCACCACCTCGTCTCTGTTCAATGCCCAGTTCGAGAGCAAGACCCTGACCGATGCCGTCAACCTGCTCGCCGTCGAGCCCCTCGGCCACGGCGCCACCAGCAGCCCCACTGAGCACTTCACCTACTGGGACTCTGCCCACATGGCTCTGCAGGTGATGGAGACCCTGGGAGTTCAGAAGGCCTTTGCCCTGGGAACTAGCCAAGGAGGCTGGGTTGTCGTTCGAATGGCCCTTCTGGCACCTGAAAAGGTACAATGCCTCACTAGCGTGACCCCTTGCATATGCAACACATGCCTCCACAAGTCATGACACGCAGTAGCTAACCTTGACTGCTTTAGATCCTCGGTGTGTTGCCTCTCGGCACTTCTATGGACTACGAGTCTGCCGCATCCCGTGAAAAGGGATGCTGGGACCCCAAGACCCAATTGCGTCCCTTCTTTGACTCCTGGGCTAGCGCCACTCCCACCCCCGACTTTGTCGTCGACCAGGTTTGGCGCGGCATGGTCGCCTCAGTGGGTTTCGGCACCACCACTACTCCTGAGCTAGAGGCATTCTGGGATGAAACTCTCAAGGCCGTCTACAGCGGCGATGAGGGCCGCAAGAAGGCGAGAGGTGCGCTTCTCAACCTCATGGAGCGCGATGGGCTGCTCTCCCGCATCGGCGACGTCAAGTGTCCTGTTTATTGGCTTCAGGTGAGTCTCGGAAACCAAGAGACTAGCGGACAGGAACAAGCTAACGCTAGGGAACTAATAGGGAACTGCGGATCCCGTCTACGGGCAGGTTGTACCCGCCGAGCACATCAAGCTGTTCACCTCGTCTCCCGAGGCTACCCTGTCTTTTGTCGAGGGAGGCGGCCACTACTTGAGTGCCACTAACCCCAAAGAGACTGAGGAAGCTGTGATCAAGATGGTCACCAAGTATGCTTAATTGGCAATGATGAATTTGGAAGTGATGATGGATAATAATACAATACGCCTTGCACAACCTACACCACACAACTGAAACCAAGGGTGGTTGGTTGGCAGACGTGGCCACCGTATTAGGCGAACAAATCCCAGCAACGACGGTGCACTCATGCATGTTTGTTTCGATAGAGTTGGATACCAGACTTGTCGATATATAAAAAATATAAAAAAATAGACGTAAGTAAATATTGAAAACCATTATTAATACCAATAGTTGTTTGTTGGCATAAACGCTGTGCTCAACCGACTTGCCAAAGATGATGCGTACTGTGTGCGTGTTGCTCGCTACTACACTATCATGTGAATTCTGCCGATTCACACGAGTAGGTAGGAAAGATGGCGCCAGAAACAGTCCAGTGTCTCATGATGAGCAGTGTCACTGCTACAGTGCTCCCCCCTCTAGAAGGGCTGAACCCCGCTACGGAGCCGCGTAATCGCCAAGTGCACCCGCTGAATAATGGGCGCAACTCGGGATTCCATGCTTCCCCGAGGACCCACCTGTGTTTCGTGGATTGGGTCAATCAGTAGATGCGATGTCGTGACATCGGCCTGCAGGATCCTGGCCAAATTCGACGGACATGATGTTTATGAATACAAAACCAATCGTGGGGTGGCTTCGGTTTGCGAAGTTGGGTTATAAGAAATGAGTAAAAAAAACACACGGATTCGTAGATGTTCCCATCGTCACACAATACTCTCTTGCCTGCTTACCTCCTCAAAATATATCCACACAAGCACACGCAAATAAACATACACACCATCACCATCACCTGCATCGAATTTCCTTTAAGCCCATAACCATGGTTTCCATGAACGTAGTCCAAGCCGCCAATGCGCATATACCCGAAATTCTTCCCATTGGCGTTACCGCCGTTTTTATAGGGGCGACAACTGGTATCGGCCTCAGCACGCTCCACCAATTTATGGAGGCTGCATCTGCCAAGCAGCCAAGAATCTACATTGTCGGACGCAATGGACAAGCTGCGGCATCGATTATTGCCGATCTCCGACAGAAGAATTCGTCCGCTGACCTAACATTCATCGAGCAAGATGTGTCTTTGGTCCGAAACATTGACAAGGTGGCCGATGAAGTGAAGCAACGCGAGACCAAGGTTGATTATCTCTACCTGTCCCCAGGCTTTATCCCTTTCTCTGGCAGACGAGGTGCGGTTTTTCTCAGCGGAATCAAAGCATGCTTAACATATACTGACAAACCCCCACAGAGACTAGCGAAGGCTTGGAGCCATCCATGACAACTCAGCACTACAGCCGAGTCCGCGCTATTCAGCTCCTCCTACCACTCCTTAACCAGTCACCCAATCCTCATGTTGTCAACATCTTTGCAGGTGGCCAGGAAGGACCACTGATTGCTGATGACCTTGATTTGGCTGTCCCCAAGAACTTTTCCTTCATCAGAGCCTCAGTGCACAGTGCTACCATGCTCACGCTGGTACTCGAGCGATTTGCGACGGAAAACCCCAAAATCAGCTTTGTTCACGCCTTCCCAGGACTTACAGCTACACCTGCGTTAACTCGCGGCTCCACCGGAATTCTCTCTTACGTATTTCGATACATAGTCTCGCCACTTTTGAATTTGCTGGTGGCATATCCCGTGAAAGACGTCGGAGCAAAGGCCCTGTTTTATATGACCAATGCTCGATACTCAGTCTCGGAAACTGCCGAACTGGGAACGCCTTTGCCTGAAGGGTTGACCAAAGCTAGCCAGACACCCAAAGGAGTGTTCTTGGTGGGTGAGAAGGGCGAGTCGAAGGATAATGAGAAGGTACTCGCAGACTTGAGGAAAGACATGAGCGAGAAAGTATGGCAGCACACGTGTGAAATTTTCGACCGGGTGGCACAATAACGGATTTATATTGGATTTTCTTTTCAAAAATTCCTCTTTAATGTATACAATAATGAGCAACATTAATGGTACCCAAAGTTGATTGTTCTGTTGGTCAGGGCGAAAAGAGACCAACAACCATAGTTGTTTAAACACTAATTGTATCCGCTCCCGGAATTGCCTGGTCGAGCCTCCTGCTTGTATTTTAACCAAACATAAATTAATGGTACCTACTAGAAGTATGTAAATAATGTCAATCTAACTTGATTGGGTTATTCTTTTGCCTATTGCGAGAATATTTGGAGAGAAATTTGCCCCTCGGGTTATACGTCCATTCACTCGACTGCTCGGGTGAATGCATTGCAATTGTTTGTTTACATCTGGTAGGGCCCACATGCGACTCACTGCATCCTCAACAATTGTTTTCTGGTCTCCTGGACCCTTTATAACTCCCCAGTTTCGACCTTGTTCCAATATTTCATATGTATCCTTCATCCATCTCCTCCGACTTTGGACTTGCCTGCAGCATTGCATGGAACCTGTCTACCACTGGCTACAACGACCACTCCTCCTTCCCAGTCTAGACCCTGTGCCAGGAGACAACCTTGAGCAGAACACAACACAGATGGAATCACCCACCAGTTGAGGTTGAGAGGACCAGGGTGACTCTGAATGGTTGCTGGTTTACTATTTGCCTGATTTCACAGTTGGGGATGCAGATCCTTGCAATCAATCAAGGTGCCAATCCAGGAGGCGACACTTCAACCAAGGCCAATCATTTTTTGCTGTTTTCAAAAAACGAAGCGATTGACTGTTAACCCAAATTTTCTGGCTGGTCTTGGCACGTCGGAAAGAGGAGACGATTGGACCACAATGAGGATCAACGAGGCGTTGGACGAGTTTCAGAAAGAAAAAGAGCTCCCCCGAGAGTTCACCATGGGTCAACCAGATGGTGAAGCATTATAAGAATTTAAAATGACATTTCAGCCTAGTCGCGCGCTCCTAGAAATGCCTCGTCGAGCCTCCTGCTTGTATGTTGACCAAACATTAATGTATGCCTTATCAAGAAACAAGTAGAAACCCCATCCTACATGGAGTTTGCTACAAAAGATGGTGTCTCGCCAGCAAGTATTGAGACACACTATCGGCAAGAGTTTGCGTTGGAGATGTCTATGCAAGCTCAACAGATATAGCAACAGCAACTTAGATTCCCTTGTTGGTACAAATCAAATGAAAGCAGTCCGTCTTGACTCGGACATCAATCTCACCACAGACAAGCCAGACCCGGACACTGGGGTCGAATGACAACACTAGGCAGATGATTGTGCGGAAAGAAGTAGAAAATAATGGCGAAGGTTACGTGGCAGACGGAGATGGGGGCGGATAACCGGGCAACCATGGTGACATTTGGGATTAATATCTGAGTTTCAAACCATCCACTTTTCTTTATTAGTGAAGACACTACTATTTCGCTTGTAGTCGACATGAATCATTTCTTCTTTTCCTCGTGGCCTTTATCATTATTTTCGTCTTTTTCCTCCTCCCCCTCCTCCTCCTCCTCATCATCATCATCTTCTTCTTCATCCTCTTCTTCTTCTTCTTCTTCTTCATTGCACCAATTGTTCAAATCATGTTCATACTCCTCCTTGGTCCCGAAGCCAAGCGCCTTTGTGCGCTCAAAGTAGGGCGAGTAGTCGAAAGAGTCGGGGTCTTCTGAATCCCAAGGATGAAGATCCCAGACCGTGTCTATCATCCACGTGAGCCACCGAGGCGGAGGCGGCCACTGGCGAAAATACTCAAGCCGCTGGGCCTCATCGAGCGTTTCTTTTTGCTGATCCCACCAGACACCGAATATCATGACATGAGACTCTCCAGCGCCCATGCGCCAGCAGATATCATAGGGATGCGTGTTTGGGAACACGAACCAAGGAGGGGGTACTGCTCCGTGTTCCTTGACCAGCTCGGCGATTTCATCCTTGATCCAGGCAGGTTGGTCCATTCTCTCTGTTCGGCGTGTGCCTTGCAAAACAAGGGGTGCGGGCGCGTGTGCGGTCTTATGTAGTCACTCGGCTTGTGGCGTTATCAGGGGCATGCCCAACATGATGCCAATGGACAGGCGGAGATGCCCCCATTTATAGTTGCCTAACAGTCGCGTCGCGGCATCACCGAGCAGGCTAGCGCTGGTGCATAGCCCCGCACCGGACGACGCCACTGTAAACCGCCCAACCTTACATCCCTATTTATTTTGGTCGGTTCCAAACAGCCGGAAACTTGACTCATTGCCAACAAAAAGGAGCAGAGAAGCAGAGACACAGGAAAAGAGAAATATCAAAGGAAAAAGAAAATGCATCTTCTTGGTCTCCCTGACGAGCTGCTCCAAGAAATCGGAAACTACCTCGACTCACAAGCCGCAATCGCCTGCCTGGGTGCAACAAATCGACGCCTCTACAACATTTTCCTCCCTTATCTTTTTCGCTACAATAGCGAAAAACATGCCTACTACAGAACGGCCGAGTGCTGGGCTGCCAAAAATGGGCGGCTGGATGTCATGAAAAGAGTTCACGAGTTTGGTGTTGATACAACCACCGATAGCGTCTTTTGGGACACTGCTAGTTCTGGAAGCGTTGAACTCCTCGACTTTCTCTTCAGCATTGAACACCCCAACGCTCCCTCTTTGGAAGACCTATTTATTACGGCAGCCGATACATGTAGCATACCCATGATGCAATATCTTCTCGACAGAGGCGCCGTCATGAGCAACGCGTTAAATGACAGTGGACAAACCGCCATTTTTCGCGCTGGCTGGCACAACAACACAGAAGCCATCAAGTTTCTCTTGGACAAGGGTGCCAATGTCGAGGACCGAGATGCCAGTGATGGGAGTCCCTTGGCCTGTGTCATGGCGAGGATGAAGTGGGATGCAGCCAAGTTCCTCCTTGAAAACGGAGCAGACATTGATGCCAAGGGCGTCAACGGCGAGTTCTCTGTCTTGTTTTCGGCCGCCAAGCTAGGGAGGCTGGCCTCGGTCAAGTTCCTTCTTGAACATGGCGCTGACCCTTTTATCAAATTCGCCGGCGGAAAAACGCCACTCCACATAGCCGCTGTGCGCGGCAACCCCTGTGTTATCGAATGCATGTTGGAGAAAAAAGGCACCTGGGGGCTCTCATTGACAGATGACTGTTTCGGGTTGACGCCACTTCAAGATGCCACCATTGCGAGCGAAAGCATGTCGGCCGATGCTCTCATCAAGAGTTCGAGCATAGACCAACTCAACCACCAGGACAAGAATGGCAGAACGGCCATCTTCTACGCTGCTCGACACAACCGACCGTTCATCCTGAGGACGCTTTTGGAGGCCAATGCCGACCCCAATATACGAGATCGTTGGGGCGCCTCACCCATATTTGCGGGCGTCCGAAACGAGCACATTCAGGTAGTCAAATGTCTGCTGGGGGCTGTCGGCGGGGACTGCTTCAAGGAACGAGACGACTTTGGCCACGGCATAGTCTGGTGGGCCACGAGGTGCGGCAATGCCGAAATGTTGAGTCTTCTAACCAACTTCGCGCGCGAGTGCGAGTCTGATGTTGATATCGAAGCCAGCGAGTATTTTGCAGAGGAGAAGCTCATCATGTACAACCGGCCGTATTGCTGGTGTGACATTTGCACGCGAAGCATTGGCGGCCTACGAAATGGCTATCAGTGTTCGTCCTGCTTTGACCTCGGCTTTATTGTTTGCATAGATTGTTTTGCCGAGGGAAATGTCACTTGTGAACTCGGACACAGGGAAGAGCAATGGGTTCCAAACACTGCATGTAGATGCCCGGTTTATGATCGAGCTTGACAAGGTTGGCGTTTTAATATCACTACTGTATATGGGTTAGAATAACAAGGCATGATTTTTACTCACTTAACGGGGCGGTTAGCTAGTCTAGTAAATATTTCGTAAAATAAATGGCACATTGAGTGTCTTGAATTTTGGTTGACTAAAACCATAAAATCCAGGCAAAAAAAACAACCAAAAAAACCCTCTATGGTGAGTAGCAATGAGAAACCAAGTTAAGAGCTTTGACTATCCTAATTTGATCCGAAAACCCTAGAATTCAAGGTAGATACCCCCAAAAGGACGATAACCACAGTAAGGATGAACCTTTGTTTCACCACTCTATCATAAGCGTATTTGTCTTATGTGTTTGATATGTTGGCATTTCCTCTTAGGACATAGTGACATGGAAGGATTCGGGCGCTCTAGTGCACATTGACTGCAGCCTATTGGATTTCTTGAAAAAATGATTAGAAATATGTCCCTCAACTCAGATATTGAATGCTTATGGGGGGATTTCAGGCCACCACGCCGCATGCACTGCCTCAGATGCAGCAGATGCTTGATTTGGAATATCAGCAACCTGCTCGCCTCAGCCATATCAACTTGAGAAGTTCGACAATGGATCATCCCCACCAACTGTTTGGGCATAATGGACGATACAATCGACAGAGAAGGCCTAGGCGGTAGGTTTCAAAGAGAGGCTAGATTTGAACTTGAATAGACATGATGGCAAGTTTTGTCAAGTCTGCTCCTTTTGTCCACAAAACTTGGTCAAGTGCAGAGCAGTGATCTCAATTTCTTTTTTGCTTGGCAGCCTAAACCTCTTAGCATTCTAAACCTCTTAGCATTCTGTTGACGATCACATATTCAGGCTTAATGTCAAACCTCTACAGATGCCGCCAGGAAAAGACGCAGAGGTGCATAAGTAATATGACTATCTCTGGATTTGTGCCAGTTGATGTGATGTGCCGTGTTTGGACCCCTTAGCGGGCATACATGAGGAGAATCCACTAGCAGTCTTAGCGGATCCTCTAATCCATCACATCTCCGCCAATGCGATCCTCCGCACAGATTTAACCCGACGGGCTAGCACAGCGGCTAGTGTTGTTGAGACCAGCACTGCTCCTTCATTTTGCAACCCAATTTTCAAGTCATTGCTGTAACTTTTACACTTTGAGTAAGAGGTGGATATTGAAACCCTCAGGAGAAAAAATGCTTCTTGGTGCCTGGGATATTTGACTGTGACAATCGTATACAAATCACCCTGGCCAGAGAGGGAGGCATGGGTAATACTGGCTACACTAGCGCCATGTTATACCCAAGTCATCAACTTCATAACTAAGTGCCACAAATGAAAAAGAATTTCCAAATATACCCAGGGAAATCCAATTGGTAACCCAAAGTGGAGCGCTGTTAGCTGTTGGCGCACTCTCTAGCTTGGGTTGATAGCGGTTCTTGGGTCCCTTTATGACTGTTATCCAAAAGGAAAACTACTCAGCCCCCCCATTCATTCACAAGACTCACCCGAAAATTAATCGCTTAAGTACTGCAAAAAGCATTCCGAGCCCTCGGTGTGGCCAATTGATGCAGTGGCTCTTGTCCTCGCTTTAGCGTCCTGTCTGGGGTGTGACGGCGCTATCAAAAATCAGGTCTTGCCTCGAATACTGTGGGGCTTCACATGTAACTAACAATACGCTTGACACACTGCATGAATGGTCATTTGCTAACCGATGAGATTTGATTCCGATGACGTGTCAAAGATGACCCAGATGGCGGCCCTCCTTGAGGTTGTGGTGGTTGAATAAAGTCAGCGAGGGTCCTCCCACGCGGTCATCACCAAGCCATCGCTAGTCTCATAAGAACACCACGCTGTTACTAAAATTTATATTCACAGTATTAACTGTAGGCCATATCTGCCAAGCTCCCGTGGGTGCTATCAATTAGACATCCTCCACCACCCTGCATTGAATGCAGTCATGTTTAGCGTTGAAGGGAAAAGAATCATAGTAACAGGAGGCGCGAGAGGTATTGGGGCTGCCAATGTTGAAAACTTGGTCCGAAATGGAGCTCATGTTGCTATCATCGACATACTAGACAAAGCCGGACAAAAAATCGCAAACGATGCATCAAAAGCTGGACCAGGTACGGCAATATATTTTCACGCCAATATCACCGACAAAGCAGAAGCTTGCGATGTTGTCGAGAAAGCAGTAGCTCAACTCGGCGGGCTCGACTATTTGCACAATATTGCCGGCGTTGAGAGATCTTCACCGGCCGAGGACATTACCGAAGAAGATTTTGATCTTGTTTTCGATACCAATGTGAAGGGGACTCTTTTCATGGCACAAGCTGCCTTTGAACACCTCAAAGTCAACGGAGGCGGTATTATTAACATGGGATCTGATGGCGCACTAGTGCCTTATGTCAACAATCTACACTATGCAGCATCCAAAGGTGCCGTTCATACGCTGACCCGCACTCTGGCTCACGAATGGGGGAAATACGGCATCAGGGTCAATGCGGTATTGCCTGCCGCTATGACCGAAATGTATATCGAACATCGTGCTCAGTTCTCAGGGAGTGAATTGCAGGAACATGACGCAGCGATGGCCAAAATGATTCCTCTAGGTGGAAGAATTGGAAGTGCTTCCGAGGATATTGCTCCAGTATTGGCCTTTCTAAGTTCCGATGCGTCGAAGTACATTACCGCACAGCTGTTGCCTGTGAATGGGGGCTTCAGTTCTGTTCGATAATATGGCCGTGGACGATAAGAAAAGAATGTAATGTGTGGAGCGCAGGCAAGAAATAGAAGTCATGTCGAATTCCTTTGTAAAGGTCAAATCCAATATGATTGATATCATTATAGAGATATTCTGGTGATTTAAGTAGCGTAGACAAAGTCTCAAATCCTTTATGAAAACCTAGAATACTCCAAAAACTGCACCAATATATCAAGTTTAGAACCTATCAGCGGGGGGCTCTTCTCGTCTTACATCCTATAGCAACTGTGTCGCTCGACACTGCCCGTGTTCCATCCCTACAGTACACCGGCAGTTGAATTATATTCTTCCCACATCCCATAATCCAACCATTGTCGTCTTCTACACTAACGCCTCCAAGCATATGCGACTTTGCTTGGAAGGGCGAGAAGGCTTGCGTGTATGATGGATACACTCAGCCTGAACCTATAGAGAAGCATGTTAATGGAGATTCTAATTCAAGTAGCTCATCCTACTTTTATACAAGATGAGCAAGGGGACTTTCGGTTGCACTTTTTCCTGGTGTGGCGACACTGGGAACAAGCAAGGACGCGAGACATAACCTTGTCGTTGGTGTCAGGAAGGGTTTGGTCCAAGTCCGGAGATGATACCATGGTACAATCTGTTTTATTGCTAGGTAATAATTTCTTTGGACAACTTTGAGTTTTTTTACTATGCTCATTTCTATTCTGCCGTGTCCAGACCAGCACGAGACCAAATCTTCTTCTTTTGAATACAAAGCCAAACGCGGAGATTTGCCAGTTCTGCCAACAGACACGCCGGGGCAGCAGCGGAGTTCATTTGGTGATGCCACCATCGCAAAGACAAAATTACACTAGTGAACCGGCACAATACAAGGCGCGTCTGAGAAAGCCCGACCCCGACAAGCCACGGCTTCGGAGTTGGCCCGTAGCAGTATGTAGTTAGCACATCCCTGCTGTATTGATAACACTCCGCCCATTGACTTTCGCTCCCTAACAAGTACAATTGGCATGGGGCTCCAAACATGTGCATCTCAACTAAATCTAAGTTTAGAGAGGCCATCGGAAAGTTCCGCCGGATTGATAACTAAGGACGGTAAGCACGCTCTTCGATAACTCAATCGTTCCGCAGACACGATCCCATTGTATCCTTAATAAGATCAAAGCATCTGCATGGCCGTGTTCAAGACAGATACTGATGTATTGTTTAGTTATGTGCGATTGGTAGGTTTGTCCCATCCCCGATACTCCAAACGTCATTGATTCCCATCACATCAAGCCGTTGCCTTATCAACATGGCCTCTTCCAGACATCCCGCTCCCCAATAACCAGAGGTATACTTTGCCATCAGCTCCTCTAGTTCTGTATGGCGATACGAATCAGACATTGATGCCCAAGTTTGGGCGAGTAACATGTGTACGAAAATGCCCCCAAACGGCCTAAAATCAGAACATTCACGAGTTAGGCAAATAGCCTCGTTGCAATACCCATGGGACTCCTGGATAAGTTCAGGATCGTTGCTGAAATTCTGATAAAGCCGGTTTAGAGCCAAAGCCATAATAAGTAGCTGCCCGTACCCGATCTGGTAGGAGACACAGAGCTTTTGACTTGCCAGCGAAGCTTGGGATGTTGAGATGGATGTCGTCATTTGATCAACAATTTCACGGAGAATCGGCTTCTCTTTCCGCAGGAAGCTGTAGGTATATCGTATCCTTTCCTGGTTTCTGCTGGGCTCGCGGAGAAATAGAAATATTTCCGCCCAGACAAAGAGATCGAGACTCATGAACGACCGGCCCTGTTGGTATTGGAAGGGTCGCGCGCCACTGAGCATGCTGATGATTTGCCAAAACCATGGATCAAGCTTAATCCGGGCGTTTATTAAGCACTCCCACACCTAGATACAGTATTAGAGAATCACAGCTAAGGAAACTGAATAGATCTCTTACGACAAATTGGCACAGTCCGTAAGTGTGTGCTGGCTCAATTTCTGATAATTTGCCCTCATAAAAGGCATCCCGGAGCAAGTATGCCATCACTTCGCGATGTTTTACGGCAAGGCCTTGCTTGGGATCGATCCATTGCTAGATATGAATTGTAAGTAGTGGAGATCAAATATGGAGCCCAGTTACTCACTTCGCAAATATAAATGTTATAAACTGTTTGTATTCTAACAGTAAGCGGTTCGGCGGGGTCTTGTAGGGACAGTCTCAGCGCCATCAATGCGTCACCAAACCGCGACAATGCCTTGGCTTTGGGCTGGTTATACTGTATAGCATCATAGGTGGTGACCAGGGCTGAGATGGAGACTTCAAACGCCGAGTTTGGCCCTGTGCGGCGGGGAAGTTTGGCAACATGCGTGTTGTCAAATGGGCGCACTTCGTATCTAACGTCCCCGATTCCGAGGATAAAGACCCAAGCCGACTCGACTCTATTTTTTCCATTGCTCGGGCTTCTGCTTGGGCCTACTGCAACCTGTTGAGCCGGGGCTTGGGCGTGTCCGGACCTAAACGTCCACCGCTTCTCACCACTTCCAACACACGGAATGCCAACGCGCTTGCATCTGCCACAGATTGGCTTTTGCTGGTCGCACTAGTTATGGATGAGTTTTAGATCAAGAATTGATTGGGTTGACTTACTCCTTTCTTTTTCTTGCGGCAGGCCTCGCAGCCCTGACTAGAAGGAACTCCTGTCATGGAATTTGGGTACAAGGCGGCGTGTTTGAGTCAAACCCGATGATGATGGAGACGGTTTTTTTGGGGTCGTGTAAAATTGGTCAAAACTTGATGATTGCGACATGCTATCAGGGATTAACGACGGGGGCTTTTCCACGAGCGGAATCCCCGGTCACAGCTGACCATTGAATTAATGGCACAGGCCCGACATCCTCTTGTCTACCTAATGGACTAGACGCTGACGGCGGTGGCTGTGCAAAACTTTTGGTCATACCCTCCGCTCCGCGCTAATGAAATAGACCCAATCCCATGCAGTAAAAGATTAAACAAAAGTAATATGCATCGGCGCATATTGTTAAAAACTCCTTTTACATCACTGTAAAATTTATATCCAAGCACCAACCACGGCTGCGAGGTCACGGGTAGCTGGGGCTTGACCAACCCTGTTTACCTATCTCAATTACTTGAAGATTCCTCTGTCGCTTATACGCAGTGCACTTTAAGTTAAAACTAAGACAAGAGGCTTTCATTATTCAAAGTTCTAACAAGCTAAATGGTAAATCTCAGATTAACGACAAGGTTATATAGTCCCACGTAAGCGGCTATCGATTCCAACATGTCAGCAATTGATATAGGCGAAGAATTCTTACTCGTTTTAGTAGACTATTTCCAGTTCACTAAAATTCAATTGTCCAAGGCCAGTGCATGAACTATAATATAATTGCTCAAGATCTAAAAACGTGAAAGATGTTTCTGAGATATTTAATTTACACGTACCCAAAATAGAACTAAAATAACATGCCGTAAGCACAGCAAGACAGTTACATCCCAACGCTTCACCCATTATGACAAACAAGGTACATAAATCCAATATAATAAAGTAATATCTGGGTCTTTATTTACCATTTTCCATGTAGTCTCTTGAAGACTCTTGGCACGCCATTTCAGTATCACCTAATGAGGCTAATGGTAAATTCACAAGCAGGATTCATTCGGAACCCTACAGGTTAGCGAGACTCGGAAAATGGGAGACCACGATGTGTCTCTACCGAGGGGCCAAGGACCTTCGTTGCCGCCAGGTTTGAAAATATTATCTCGCTTATTCGCACTGAGACAATTGGGGATCCCTGGGTTAATCTCGCATCGCTTTCTGGACGGGCTGGGAATAAAAACAGGCACTTGCAATAACGTCAACAAGCACACAAGACTATTTCCCCGGTGATTACGACTCCTGTGCATTCATCCATTACCAGAGGATAGCAGTCCAGTACTTGGCATATTGAGAGGTTGAGTTTTCTCAGGAAACAAAGACATTGTCGTCTAGCGATGCAATTTTTACGAAAAGATGGTCGTTTCTTGTTCTTTCCCCGGATTTCAGCTAGCTTGAAAAGGCCGAAGATTGCCAGCTAGTGGGAACCAGCCAGCGTCAATCACATCTATCAAATCGACCCCTTGAATTCACGGGCGGGGGGGGGAGGTGGAGCTGGCACATTTAACTCGTCGACCCGTGTGGATATTCAAGGGAAGATCCGTGGCGATGATTTAAGATGAGTGCGGCACGGTAACTTTATTCACGGCATGTCGGCCAGGGTCAACGACAATCTCAAAATGCACTTCATTGTGCTGTTGATGCTTATTTTAGATGGAAGAAATTACTAGAGGTTATGGGTTTTATATATATTCAACAGATGTTTTGTTTGATTAATTCGCATCAGCCTGCCTCACCAGTGCGACTGGCCTTGTTTGCCAGCGTTTCAGTGACAGAATTTACAGAGTAAATCAAAACGGAGCCAAGTCAGAAAATGGAAATTCTAGTTAATTAACAAATGATATTGTATGTCGCGTTTAATACATGCAATAGGTGTCATCTTTTATCCTTATCATCTTCATT
Organism: Calonectria henricotiae; assembly: GCA_020623695.1. NCBI lineage: Eukaryota > Fungi > Ascomycota > Sordariomycetes > Hypocreales > Nectriaceae > Calonectria > Calonectria henricotiae. Next base: position 90,639 of record JAHVYB010000062.1, on the reverse strand, counting down.
TTTCACCCAGCCTGATTTCCCATCGAAATTCCTGCAAAACCTCTGAATCTCAGTCACGAGGGCGTCATAGTGACGACTTGGCTAAAATTGACCATATTGATCATCATCCCGCCAAGATCCTCCCAGTTTGGGGTTCTAAACGTCAACATAAAGCCAAACAGTCGAGGATTCAGGTTGTTTATGACGTCATTTGTATGAGATGAGTAAAACACTACAAGCCTTAAAACGAGTACCGTTTCATCTCGACGATCGAATTCAACTCTGTTTTACTATCGCAAAGTGGCTGCATATTATGCAATGACCGAGTCTCAACATAGCCAGACTCGAGTCACAAATGGGGGCCTGGGTCAGCCCTTGCCATTCACCAACCAACCAGATACTGACTGCCGGCGCTGCAGTGACCCAGGTGCGTTAGGGTAGGAGAACGATATTCTTCAGCTATGCCAATGCTGGCTCTACAGGAGTTTCGGCCTCTGAGACAGATTTGCGCTCACCTTGACACATTCCACGTGTACTCCGATGAGCCAAACCGTTCCATTGAGACTAACCATTACTGCGCTCATCCAAGTATGAACCCAAAGAATAGCACATGGGCCGTCAAATTTCTCACTGTGTTTCAGATGATGATGTCAGGCAATGTCTCCTATACGACTCTGACCAGCCAAATGCGCGTCTGATTGGGATCGAGTACATGATTACGCGCCACCTCTACGAGACTCTCCCACCAGAAGAGCGAAAGCTGTGGCACTCGCACATCTATAAAGTCAAATCGGGCATGCTGATTACACCCAGCCGCAGCGATCCCGGAGGCTGCCTGGCAAGTTGCAACTGGCCGAGAACCGTGAGATGGAGCAGGTGGTTCATGTCTACGGAAAGTCATTCCACCTTTGGCAGGCTGGTCGGGGAGATGCGCTGCCCCTCGACCTGCCGCAGCTCATGACCAGTTTCACCGCCGATGGGCAGTTTGATTTCGAAAAGAGAGTAGGGGAAAGAGACGAGAGGTTCGGAACCGATTTTCGGATTAAGCGGGACGCTAGGGAGAAGATTACGACACCTGATATTCACCCGGGTGAGTTGTACAAATTCGGGCATTATTGTTACATCGGCTTTGCTCATTTCTGGGATAGACGCGGGCCAGGTTTGGAAGAACAGAAAAGGCGTGACGCTGCTGGATTCATCTCCAATCGGCGCCGGGAACAAGAATGGACAGAATTGATTTTTTCGGGCAGTTAGTCAAGTGTGTGGCTTCGCCATCTTTCGATAAAAGAGTTTGTACCATATATGATCGCCTTGGCTCAGTTGCCAGCCGTGGACATGACGTGACGTGACATTGTGTAGTCGCACAGATGGGTGCATGGGTGTGTGACAGGAAACCTATCACATGTGGTGGACATGTCAGATCGCTTTGAGTGAAAGAGCCGGCAGTTGGGTATAACTGACCAAACACAAGCGTCAAGCAGCATTTCGCGGGTCTCAAATTAGAAAGATTTGCACTTTTAATGCATGCTTGTTTAGTGAGGGCTCCACTTAGAGCCCGGTATGATGCTGATGTTAGGGGCTGTAGTCTATTCTTGGCACGAATGCCAAGCTCGCCACACACCGTAAGGCAGTTTTTTGTCAAGCCTCAAGATGGCACAATGGAGCTCCTGGTTGGTGACTCCGGTCAGTAACCAGTATCCAATGAGTTGCATTATGGAGCGAATTCGTAGTTGCAGTGGGTTATAGTAACATGGTGTGGCCCTGATAGTATCCACATCAACTCGATGTTCATTTGCAAGAAAAGATTGGGATTTTATCTTCTCGAATCATTGAAATGGTTCATCATTGCATTCATTGCACAGTACGTGTGAAAAAGTTTCGCTCTGTTTATATAAGGACCTTGTAAATAAATACATTTTTCTTTAAACTTATTTATCTCACTATTAGTCTTTAAATAGCCATTGTAAAATACCCAGTGAGAATCTGATACCATTTAATCAGGCGAAATTCCTTTCATACCCACTGTAGATTGATTAAGACAGGCGCGCGGATGAGATGAGATATGGCACAACGCAAGAAAATGAATTGATAAGCCTGTGAATGTTTTCCTCGAAATGTTTATTTCAAGTAGATCAAATGCCAAGTATGATATTGTATTTTTTTCGTTTATTTTCTTTTTAATATTCACACTTTTCAGCATAGCCCGATTCTCGCCGCAGGTTTCTTGCTTGTGACGTGTGGAAATATGACGAGGCGAATTCGTCCCTCTTGCAAGCTCGGGTATTTGCTCGGCGTTTCCACCCACTGTTAATACTGATCAGCTTAAGGATACAGTGTGGCAGCGGTATTTGCCCGCCAATCCTGACCAAGAACTATGACCCGTGTGGCTAATTTTTTCTTTGTTTCTTCTCGGCGTTTCAGTCAGTTGATCTTGGACACGGGCGCAGCTGTTGAATGGGTGTCTGTCTTGCTGCCAGTCCACTTTTCCTTCAGCCCCATGAGGCTGTGACAACCCCACGTCAGCAGGTAAGCACTAACACATCATTGCAATCATGTTCTTGTATGCCGGAGGTTGGTTCGTTACTTGCGAAACAATCCTACAGCCAATGCTGGTAAGTTCCGTTGCTTCCTTCTCTTCGCATATCCTGATAGCGCTTTCCCAAGGTTTGCCCGTGCTACTCGATTTGAGATCCGCGGCTTGGTCTATTTTTCCACAGGTACCGAAACAGGAGAAGATGAGTGCGATTAAAACCCTACCACCAGCCCTGAACTGTTCCAAGTGCCAGAAATTTCCGACTAAATGGCCTTGCTCAAAATTTGTAACTTTTGAACATCATGGATCATTTAGGGCACTGGACAAATCTACCGCATCTGGTTGTCCCCTCTGCCGTATTTTCCGCCAGGTGCTGATCTTTGGGGCCGAGATAACACAACTTATGCAGACTTCATCTCCAGTCGTTGTTCAAATATCTGGGCCATCGCATATCAGCGTTGGTATTGCTCCAGACACCAATCAGAGGACATCTTCTTTTTCCTCATATGGGTTACTGGAAGTCGTCCAAGGCCAAGCAACAAATGACGGTCGAATTTCTAATTCAGTCATTAGACGTCAGTATTCTCAACTTAGTATTCTTGTACTTGAGCTAAATAATGAAGGTTTTCATCCCCATGATCAAGCTCATGAGCTAGTCCATATTGTGAAATCCGTGATCTAACCTTGGATGGCGGACTATTGTAGCCATGCTTTGCCCTCGAACCTGACAACGAAAAACCTGCTTCCTATGCGTGTAATTAACGTTGAAAATGGCCTAGGCTGTGTTTGCCTAGTAGAGACGAAAGGCCAGGTCAAACTATATTTGATTCTTAGTTATTGTTGGGGAAAAGGAAATGACCGTGCTTGGACGATGAAGAAGAATATAAACGAGAGAAAGAAATCTATGGAAATAAATAAGCTCCTAGTAACTATTAGGCAAGCTATTAAAGTCATGAGGTAACTGGGACTTTGCTATATCTAGGTTGATGCGATCTGTATTGTTTAGGTAGATGGTAACCTACTATAGTATAATAACTTAGAATATTGGAGATATAAGGCTCCTAAAATAGGGCAGTACTACTAGAACACTGTCCTAATAGTTACTGCTATAGTATTAACTGATAGTAAGTATGGTTTTATTTCTAAATAATTGTCCCAAATCTATCCAATGTCTTCTTGCCCTATTGGTTTATAGATAAGGGATTTGAAGTTTGTATCTAATGCTATAGTTATTCTTAGCATACTATTTGCAAGTAATTAAGTTTATTATAGATATTTATATACTTGGAGCTAGATATTATAGGAATGTGTACTTTTGTCCTATACCCTTTATTAGTACTAGGATTCTATTTTCTGGGAATATAATAGTTATATCAAAGTATCTAAATCCTAGCCTAGATTACTAAATCCAAAGGAAACATCTCCGGAATATCTAAGATATTCATGGTCAATGGTGCTTACGCAGTCACGGCAAAATCCTATCCACTTTAATGAATTTTGGCTTGACCTAATCAAAGACTATAACCAAATATACTTTATATATAAGACTGATCAGTTGATCGTAATCTAGGGATTAGTTAGCTAGCTACTATCTCCGAGTTAGCCAGATGATGCATATATAGCAGGGGTCTTTAAATCAGGTCTTCTTAATAGCCTTACTTAGTATAACCTAATACCTAGAAATAAGAAGGCTAGTAAAGTTCTATCTTAGTCCTGGGCCTCCTTAAGTAGGGGTAATTTGTACTTTGGCTATCTGGTAGGGTGGTTTGCAATACTAAAATTAGTGAATAATTTTAATATTCTAGGAAAGGATACTCTTTTGGATGGCTGATTGTAGTTAAATTGCCTACTTCGGGAAATCCATACTTCTTTAATTTAGTCCGATGCTGATAATAGATTTTTAGTAGTTGGTAAAGACTATTCATTTAAAATGTTTCTCAAATTTAATACTATTAGAAATAACTTTAAATACCAAGGAAATATCACCCTCCTACCAATCGGTTAGGAGATGGCGTAGGATGCGTCGGCATCTGGTGTACACACTAAAACAACCCGACAGGATCGCTTGGTAATGGGTCTTTTGCTATGGCCAATAGGAAACAATCCCAAAGAGTATAAAAGAATCGGGTTGTTCAGGGTGCGTGAGTCTGCTGGAACAAGGGTATGGGACAATGCGCCAAAATCGATAGCTTACATCTTATGACTTTTTAAGTATGGCTGGAGTTGAATGCACCACAATTACGAAGAAAACAATATTATACGCAAAGATATGTAATATGTGACAAAGTCAGATTAGCAGCTCCAATTTTGTGACCGGGATTATGTGCTTGTTTCTCGGCATATGGGTCTTCGGCTACTCCATTGTGTTGGACCTGGTCACACGAATATCAACACGCTTGACCCGAAAGTGCGCGAAATTCATTTTTATTGCCCAGAACAAGTCTAGAAATCACAGTCACCAAGTGGAACCGTAGAATATTGGCGAATGTATGTTGAAAAGCAGAGACATCTTGCTCACTGTTTCAGTTGCGTCATCTCACTTGCTCAAGTCACCATTCCGAATTCCGACATATATAATTACCTCATCCTTCCCCTCATCGATGTAACGTTAGCCAATGCTCTTTTAACTCGGCTGAATACTGAAAGCTGTTGGGAACCTGGTTACCCAATTTTGCCACATGATTATTTTCTCACGTCCCCCATCCTTGTATTACTCACGATATCAATTATGACGGCATTCACTCCCAGAGTACTTCGCGTCGCATGCCTTGACTGTTATGGCAGCGATTTATCAGAAGATTGCGGCATATTTGTGGATCTTTTTAGAGACTGGATTGAGATAGCTGCTAGAGCTCGAAACAAGAAACAACCTCCTAGTGAGTATGTTATTATCAACGTGAAAGGGTGGGATATTGTCAATAAGCAAGCATATCCGGACCTTTCCGAAGTTGATGCCTTGATTATTTCTGGCTCAGTTGCATCTGCCTATGATGAGGATCCTTGGATTTATTGGCTCTTGGAATTTATCCGAGGTTTGTGGATTTCTATGCTATTGACCGTGGAAGCTGATTGCTAACTTATCGTAGATGTGTATGAGTCTTACCCTAGGGCAAGAGTGTATGGAGGTTGTTTTGGCCATTAGATTGTTGCGCAAGCTCTTCTGAGTATATATGGTATTTGAGTGGAGAAAAACCCTAGAGGTTGGGTTGGAGGTGTTTATGAGGTGAATGTGATAAGTGACTTTTCTTTATAATTTCCTTAGCTCCTTGTAGATAGTAAATTCTTATATTAGTTTCTGCACTAGGATTATATGGTAACAAAAGGAGCTAGTTTGCCTTTAAATTGGATAGAGTTGGGGACTATACTATTGTGCGAATTGCAAGGCTTCCTTAATCCTGGGAGGGTTTTAATATATTAGGGCCACCCTGAGTTTGATTGGTTGATAACTGGAGCCTGTGTGACTGCTGTTGCGAGCCGAGGTATGATACTAGAGGGAAGTCTGGAATAGATATATGATTTTGTTGAGTAAGACGATGAGGCTGTGCTGGCTGGGGAGATTGCCTTGGAATTCTTTTGCAAGCCGGGAAGATGGCAAGGAAAACATCGTATAATAAAAATTGGAGACCGTGTTGAGCAAAGGGCATAACATAGCTATACTCAGATCTAATACGGGGAGATTGGACTCGTTGTTGAATTATGAGAATTCTATCTTGAGAATAACTGTGTTGACCTGCTGAAACCTGCAATTATTGTTTGTTAAAAAACAAATAGAAATGAAAAACTAACCCAAAGCTCTCCGATTCAAACATTATAATCTTACTGAATAATAACCCAAATTTAGTCGATTGTATAGCAATCCGCAATGATTGTTTTTTTCCACCATAATATTCACTTGCTTCTGCCAAGTCCTTCCGCAAGCCTGGTACTACCTATTTGCATAATGATTATCCCCCTGGCGCTCTAGTTGATACAACTCTAGCTGGTTGAGTCACTGTTTGACCTGTTTCGTGATTAAGATCCATCATGTTGATTGGGTTTTGAGAATGAGAATTCTGGTTACTGTTTGCTGATTCACTCAGTGCCAGTTCTCCTGCCTGGAACTCGGGCGCAATCTCTTCCAAATGTCTGTTTTGGAGACGTGCAAACCTCTTGGCTGGATCCTTTGGGCGGTCATGTTGCACTTCTGGCAAGGTGGTGTCGAATTGAGCGATAGCGGCAATAGCAAGCATAATGAAACCAAAAACGATGATTACTGCCCCTAAACTGGCATGATTAGGGTTTTCTGCGTCCGTGCCGTCTGCAATAGCCATTTGCACAAAAGGTCAAATAAATATAGCCCCGGCTTTCCCGGATGCTGTAGCTAATCTATAAAATGTGCCGCGAAAAACGCTGGGCTAAATCTTGGCGGCTAAAATAAAAATGATAGTATTTGGCCTAACATTGAAAGCGAACTGGGCTAAAGAATAAAAGGCGACGCTGACTTTGTCTCCTGGTTTGGAATATTCCTTGATAAACACCACTCCAGTGACAAGAAAAATGCCAAACAAGGCTAGGGAGGTCCAAACCAGCAGTAACTTTCGAGAATAATAATTAATCAACGGAATTGCCACTATGCTTCCAATTATAGAGGAAATTGATGATACTTGAAGCGTTCTTATTTGGTTGTTCGTCAAAATTTCATAGATGGACTGAGTAACGTTCGCTGGATCGACTTGGTAAGAATCAACGTGGCCAGAGGGCTTTGACGCGGGTTCTTCAGATAACCACAATAGATTCAGCGCGCTGGGCGAATCAAGGCCTATTCCACAGAAGCCCAGGTCCAAAAGAAACCATAGAGAGCATATAACCCCTAATTGTTTCCATTTTTTCTGGTCGACCAAGTATCTCTTGGCCGCTAAGGACCATGGTGGTGGAGGTGGCTGGTGGAAAATGCGCCGTTGCTCGCCTAAAGTAGTTTGTCTTAAGAAATTAGGTTGAGTGGCTGTAGTAGGTGTTGGAGCTCTGGGATTCACAGCTTCTGTAATAATGGTTGGAATTTCAGGATGATATCTCGGAGATTTAGGAATTGTTAGCTGTATTAGAATGGCTATGACGGCAAAGATGCCACTAAAGCCTGCGACAAATCGCCACGTACGGTCTAACGCAAGGTCCATTTCAAATCTGGGACTATTTTCATTAACCCCTTGGCACTGGAGGAAAGTGTAACTGAATAAGAAGGCGAAGAGTCTCCCAACCGATTGCATCAGGAAAACCATAGCCATAGTTGTCCCGCGCGAGGAAGTTGAGACATATTCAGCACCGATTATTGCTGACATTGGATATTCTAATTATTCTTTTTGTTAGAAGAGATGGGGCAATTATAGTGTTGGATGGCAGGGTGGTTATACAAAGGGTCGACGTACCTGCGCCAATGCCAACCCCCAGGAAGAATCTCCAAGTCACGACTGCGCTAAAAATATTCATAGAGCTTTTATAAAAATAGTTTTCGGGGTCAACAGTTACACTAGACGGATACTCGTTGCTTTGGTTTCCATTCGATGTGGTTGGTGCCATGAAGCCTTCTGACGAGAAAACAATGCCGACAGTGGCAAATGTGATAATAATCAACTCTAGGCCATAAAGCGATTTGCGACCAAAGCGATCAGCCATGCACCCAAAGAATAGCATGCCGATGATAATGCCACCCAATGTCACAAGATCTATGACCTCCCCGGCGTTGGGATTCTTCTCAGCGGCATGAGGGTATAAATAAGCCAGGGTTGGCCAGATGATGCTAGTCGCGAAGAGCGAGTAGGACGAGGCTAAGAAGCCGAAACTGGCTACCGTGCAGATACGCCAGTCGAATCCATTCCCATTGAGAATATCATACAAATCGTTCCAGTAAGTATCAAGCTAAATTGAACGTGTGAGTTGCGTACGGATAATTTGGTCCCTTTGGGATCGGGTGGTGTTGCTCACAGTAGTATACCTGGTGTGACGCCTGACGTCAACATCTCCCCACCACCAATACCACTCCCAACCATATTCCGGGGGTCTTAATATCATCTCAATTTTGTGTTGGAAGACTAAATTTTGGAACGAATAACCAAATAACACTAATTTTTGGATGAAATCTGTATTATGTTGAGTTTCCGTTGGAGAAGCACAAAGTCAGGAGATTAAAATTGAACTGACAAGGCAACACTCGTCAGCCTCAGACGTCGCGTAAGTTCCAATATTCAGCCTCAGCGCTAAATCCAGCTACCTGGTTGGTTGTAGGTATTTTTGCCTATTTTGCTATTTTCGGTACCCTGCTGTTGTCCACGAACTGGTCTGGCGAACCAGTCCCACCAACCAGTCCAAGCTTCAAAGCGGCCCACGTGGGCTTGATAACCCCCATTTCACGAACCGGACACTTCTCTGCTTACGATTCTTCCAGACGCGACGATGCATGGGTATAACCTGAGGCTGGAGTCGACTATCCATTGATTTGAAATGTTCAGGGATCCCCAGGTTTAATGTCCAAGTAAAACCTTACAACGTTGATCCGCGTGGTGCACGTCTCATCAGTTGGCAAATAGGTTCGTGAGAAAGCGCCTAGACCCGTCGCTAGTCCATTCCGAATGTCTACCGTTGCCATCCTTGGCACGCTTGGTGCCCTCGTTGACCTTTACGACAAGGCTGATTCGGTAATCAATCGCTTCACTTACAATCCCAAGATAGCCCCGCGCGAACTATGCCGACTCTATTTCCTCCTTAAATTCCTCCAAGACCATGATGCCCATGTCGGTGCGCCAGAAGAAAAGCTCAGGCGTCTGAAAGAGCTATTGCGGGAATGCGAGTCCTTGATCAAGCAATACGATCCAGAGCAAGCGGACAACTATGACCCTGTGTCGTGTACGTGGCCGAAGGTAGCGGAAACCCGTCTCCGGTCTCTCATCAACGATATTGATGAAGAGCTGCTGCGTCTGAGGTTTTACATACCCGGTCAGGGTGACCAAAAAGATCCTGTATCCTGGTTCGCTGCCACCGCCCACAAAAGGATTCTGATATCGGCCTGCTAATGCGAGGCACATACATAGGCAGTCACTCGATCTACCCTCCTCGCTTGCGTCTATCGGTGCGTCGAAGAGTTTGAGAGAGGATAGGAGGGAATCACTCAACTCTTTCGACCTTCCTGTCACGATCATGTTGTAGGTTGTAGTTTCACCGGCCCTTGTTGGGCCAATGACATTCAGGGCTCACCTTTGTACAGACGAGGGAATATAAAAGACAATCGAGGCCAAAGATTTCAGTTAAGATGGGTTAATATCGTGGAACGAGATAAAAATTCACGTACACTTCAATATCGAAGTGATGACGAGACAGTAATCATAAGCCACAGAAGCAAGTATTACCCTCTTCTCTCTTATACTCAAGATACGAATGTTAACACGAATGTAGTTAGTAAAGGTCAATTGCCATTCGTGGAAGACAAATTAGACGCCACCCATGTATATTTTAACGAACCTCAAAAGATAATAGTTCAAACCGACCGTTACGAGGCTTACAAAAACATCTACCCACAATACCAGTTTACAAAACCAAAGGATCTTGATATATTCATACAAAAGGTTCGCGAGCGTACCCTCGTTGGAAAATACCACCCAGATCGGATTTATCCGAACAAGAAAAAGCGTCAACCTCTCGCAAGATGCAAAGTTGTCAGGCTGTGGGCACGTAATATGGCACCAGCATCCAAGGACCTGGGACTGCAGCCCCAAACAGAGGTCACTTTGACCTTTGAGAATACGGCTATAAATCAACAGATAGAGGAAAAGTTGACGGATTTCAATCGCCCAGCCCAGCTGATAGAAAAAGATCTTGCTGTGGAAATCTCGACCAGTCAGAAGACTGCTCAGAAGACTGAACCGGATAAGATTACTTTTCTATTTCAGAAAGAGGACAAGAAATGTATGTGTCCCTTGGTTTCAAGCCATATTCGAAGGTATTAATGGTAATCAATTCCAAGGTGCTAGACAACTCTACGAAGACTTCAACGTTTATCACCCTCACGCACCGCAACCACCACAGCAAAGCGATGGAGAATTTAAACGTTGGGGTCAAGTCACTCTGCCGACTAATGATTTGACGCCTCCTTCTGAAAGCGGAAGAAAATCTAGCATGGACAGTGCGCCGGGTATGACAGACACAATGTCGATTGTTTCCTTATGGCCAGATTCGCCCATAGGTGGTCTACGTAGAAGTCATGAATCACACAGTAGAATAGGGGTATGATATGATCTGACTGATGGAAGCTAATTCGTTTTTGTTTCCGGCTTGCTAATATCTATGTGTGCAGTCAACGACCCAAAGCATTCCCGAGCCACCGACGCCAAGCCCTAAAACAAACCCGTTGCGGCCAATTGATACACCTCCTCCATTGTATGAATTACGTGTTAATTGAAAACAAAGGATATGAAGCTGATATTTTAAACCTTAGTTTTCTGGAAATGAGAGCACCGAGAAATAAACGAGAATTCGAGGTCGCTGTAATATGCGCTCTGACAATAGAGGCTGATGCGGTTGTGGCGGCTTTTGATCACCGATGGGAATATGATTATGATCCAGTTGATGGTGACTCGAACACTTATACCTACGGCTCTATTGGGCAGCATCATATCGTTCTCGTGTATATGGCTGGTACCGGGAAGATCCATGCAGCTACTGCAGCATCCCATTGCTGTCGGAGTTTCCGAGGCATCAAGTTATGTCTTGTGGTTGGTGTTTGTGGTGGTGTCCCCGAAAGTTCAGACCATGATAAAATCTGGCTTGGAGATGTTGCTATTAGTGACGGTATCGTGGAGTATGATTACGGTCGGCTATACGAAAACAAATTCGTGTTAAAAGACTCCCGGAACGAAAACCTGCCACGAGCCAGCAATCAAGTAACATCACTACTGAGAAAGTTAAGGGGACGGCAGGATCGAAAATTGTTGCAGGGCGTAGCATTGCGCCACTTGGACGCCATGAAACAGGATTCGGAATTTGCAATCACCGCGCAGTATCCGGAGTCGGCTGAGGATGTGCTGTTTCGCTCATCCTACCAACACAAGCACCGTGCCGAGGCCAGATGTCATAGTTGTGAACCAGGCCCACACAGTACAGATAAAATCTGCGATATAGCTCTGAAAGCTTCATGCACATCTCTCAACTGTGATAGCTCCCAAGTGGTACGGCAGCGGTCCAAAGATCAAGGACCAAAGCTTCCAGCTGTTCACTTTGGGCATTACGCATCTGGAGATATAGTCATGAAGTCAGGCAAGGACCGTAATAATCTTGCACAGGATAAAGATATCATTGCCTTCGAGATGGAAGGTGCCGCTGCTTGGGACTCTTTTTCCAGATGCCTAGTGATAAAAGGCATTTGTGATTATGTAGACAGTCACAAGAACAAACTATTCCAGAAGTACGCTGCAGCCACCGCTGCAGCTTATACAAAGGCCTTTCTAGAGAAATGGCGCTGCGTCTCTCAATAATCGAATATTGAGCACGTACAAAAACACATAAAAATATCTCACCTACTCCACATATTTACAATGAGATGTGTTATTGTAGGCTGGAAGTAACAGAAAAGGATGGCACGGAAAATATATTTAAAGAGAGTATATGTCTTCATTAGCTTTTATATTAGCTGCTAGAGGACACACCTTTTGCGTCAAGCATGGCCATAGAGCTTTTCAAACGCTTTTACAAGGTACAAGTGGAAATCTTTGATCTTTTTGTATAGATAATAGCATATTGCTGGTTCGGATCTGAATATGTCTTGCAAAGATTTATAATAATATCATCTATTGTGAAATACAGTATTCGAATTGGGAATGGGGATTAGTGCAAGGAATAGTTGTATGAAATTGCGAACCATTATTTATTTTCATTTGCAGCAATAACTGAACTAACTATATTTTACACCGGCCTTGACATAGTTTAATTGTTTGAAAGCTGGATCCGGGTTCGTCTCTTTTTGTTCATTCACGGTGTTCACATCTAAAATCATTTGTAATTTTCCGCTCTCTCCAACTTCTCTGACAACGACCATCTTTCTCCAAGTTTGGGAACTTGCCACCCCACCACCGGTGTTTTTCAGATCACCCTCTGATAGCGTCGATCTCAACGCAAGACCTAACATCTGACCAAAGCTCCCCCAGGTCACAGACCATAGCTGCTTGGAGAAGACGATAATGGTAAGGTGTACAATGAGGAGGCAGTAGTGCAGTAATAATCCCGAAAATGCTAAGATTATGGTTGTACTTTGTTGAAATCTATATGCATAGCCGTATTGAGAAAAAGTAGTCCTGAAGAAGATGTGATCTTTAGTTGCAACACTACCAAGAAGATTATACTCTTGTATTCCAGTTGACTGTGCTAGTGCATCAGTAAGAATAACGACTAACGTTATTGCAAGGCATGTAGGTGACCCATGGCAAACGCGCAGTGCTTCTGTAAATACAGGATTCACTCTGGTTTCTGGTACGAAATCGCTGCCATAACCAAACCCTTGCAGGTAATCTTTTCGTATGTTGATAACGTCGTGTATGTTGGAATGCTGCTTCATGTAATTGAATACGTCTTTGATTGGAAACCCTAGCTCGTTTTGGATAGGAGATCTCAAGTCGTCCGAATCAGAACCATTCTTTTGCTTTTGCATTATCTGCCACACCCTGGCATCGATCCAACGAGCATGGATGAGACATAGATATAGAAAAGGTGCTTTCGTCCCTGATGCTTCATCGACAGATATTTCGGGTATCAGAACTGCCGCGCTGATTGGAAGATCTTTATTCGTCGGGATTTTGGGAAACAATGGATTCAATGGACCGGATAAGGTCTTATTCTTAGTTAGATTAAGAATATGTTCTCTTGTACCTGGGTCTAATTCAATAGTGTAATTTTCGTACAGCCGGTCTTGAAAATTGAAGGTCGTAGGCGTTGACTCAATAAAAAGTGTCAATCTGCATTCGACCATCACCATGGGTTGACTCCAATACTTGCTAGGTAAACCTTGTGGCTTGGACTCGACTAGAACGTCTGTGCCATCCCCAATTTTGAGTATATCAAAGTTTTCATAAGCCCAATCAAATGTTTGGGTTATAAACTTCATTGGAGATGTAGCCACGGACAAGCTGTTCTCAAGTCCTGTGCCGAGTGAAACTGTTATGGGATGTTTATTTGTCGAACTTGAAGTATTGTACGATATATTTCCAACTTGCGGAAACAGAGGAGGGTTATTGATAATTGCCTGGAATGTTTGCAGTGTCTCGTTCAAGTTATTTTCTTGGCAGCTCAAATAATATTTAGTTGAATCACATCCGAATAAATTTGCCGAGCTTAGATCCAGACTGTACGGGGTTTCACCCAGATAGCTCGGAAAGTATTTAGGGAATTCCCACTACCCCAGGCGAGGAATTATTATGATAGCTGAGAAAGGACCAGCTCCGAATGCTAGAATGCTGAGGAGTATTATGAGTGTGCTAGTTATAATGTGGGACATCAAACGTTCAGTTGGACGAAAAACAGCGCTCCAGAATTCCCAGCTCTTGAGGTAACTTAGCGGCGATCCGAGATTGAATGCTGAGGCGAGAAAGCCCATGGGAACCCCGTTGCCTGCGATGAGTTCAAAGCAGACCCGGTGTAATAAAATATCCGTGATGGAGATTAAGATGAAAGACTCGTGTATTTTTGCAGCATATTGGAGAGCACTTAATTCGTTACCTGTGAGGTAGAGAGGTTTCCCGTTGATGAGGTATAGTCCAAGAAGGGTCAAAGTAATGGCAACTGATGGCAGATGAAAGAGAGCAAAATGCTGAAGTGCATAACGTCTACTGTCGCTACAGACCTCTTTATGGGCTTCTTCGCCATTCCATGTCTTCAGATTTGGTATGAATTTGTGGAAATAAGTATCTTTTTTCTTTCGTGGTGATGCGTCGGAGGCCCTCGGCACTGGATTTGGCGTGGTTATTCCCGAAGAGGTTGACCCAACCTGTGTAGCGCTTTCAGCCTGGATGGGATGTCCAAGATCTCCATCCGATAATAGAGGGTGTGTGACGTCTTCGTCCAGATCTGGAGGAGACACATCACGATGGGAGGCAGAATTTAGCGAAAAGCTATTTCTGGTATCATCTAATGGGGGCAGCATGTTCTTAGACACAATAATATGTTGCGATGATGGATTTTCTGGCATCTGGAAGGTATTAGATTACAATTCGTGAAGACTGCATCACACGGACCTTGTGAGGTAAAGAAAGATTTGACAGGCTGTTGTCTTGCTTAAGTGACCTCAATTGAGAAGACTCCATAGTTTTCTGTCCTCTGTAATCGGGAGACCACAGCTTTCTTGATGAAAGAAAAAAGAATGATAAAAGAGTGAAAATGGATCCGACGATAAAAGAAACCAGGCTGTCGGAGTCTTGCTACGTGGCGACACTGCCCGCTCACCCGGCATGCAGACCTGACCAATCAGAACGACGAGCATTTCAGCTTTGATGCACGAATAACGCATGTATTAACACACCCATTCCAAATTCAGCGCGATCAGCACCTAAATATAGCAGATCTTGTAGTGGCGTCCCATGGCCATTCTAAGCCTCTTTTAGCCGTAGCATTGAGACATGGTGGTGTCATGTTCCTGGGCCGTTTTCATCAGTAGAATTTGCGCGTGGCTAGCTGTAGGAAACTTCGATTTTTCGTTCTTTCTCGCTTCTTTTAATTTTTTGGGCTGCGGTGGCACCTTGGGGAGATTGAGTTGCTGTGAATGTTGTTCAAACCGCGGTGCATTTTACCCCTGCTACATCCAGCTTTTCTGGATTGGAATCGCTTGGCGTCATCCTGGGGCAGGGAACGCTGGACAACACTGGTCAATTCACGCTGTAGCCTGATTTGTGTATGTTTAGACTCAAAATAGAACACTGCCCGAACTGTTCGGAATAAAGGTGTTAGCATTCAGTACCTAAATTCTCGCGATGTTGCGGCGGTAGCATTCCGGAATTTCTCTCATTTTGATATTGCATCACCCCCCCAATTGTATCCCCAGTATTCCTCTTATTTACCCTTGATTTACATTAGTATTTCTTCTAATTTAAATTTGAATCATCAACTATTTGTTTAAGATTTATATCTACTATGGCTTCTAAGGATACCTAATTGAGCTGTTGTCTTGTTTTGTTCACCAGACATAAATTAAGCAAAGTCGTTTAACCGCTAGCGGGTTTGTACCGCATCATTTGCAGTGGGAGTTCTAAATTTCCCTCATGATTGGCTATACTCTAAGTGTATGGATGTTGGTATTGGGAAGATTGCAATGTGGCATCATGAATGGCAGAGAGGCCAGAATGCCCTCAATACTCTCTCTACGGTACGTGGAGGTAATTAGAAGGTAAAATTGGAATATTTGGAACCGTGAGCCTGAAAAATGATTGGAAAAGCCCTGGGAAATTCTGTATATTATCTGATCCATGTTTAACCTTAAAGGCTGTATTCTACGCATATTTACCAACGCGCATAGAATTATTATTGCTTATCTCAGAATGCTTGAGGCCTTTTTCAAAAGCCGGTTAAAGAATGTGCCCTCATCGCGCTGCGGTGCGGTAGGTTTAACAGATGCATCCCTGGCAGCATTGTCGCCGGTGGGTTCCCTAGGAAATGCTCCAGGTATTTGCCTGTAAAATAAACCGGGGTCTGTTAAAGGTGGGCTTGATGGTCCATCCACTGAAAGGGCTGGTAACTGTCCTTCTCGGGGTTTGTTGGTAGCTCTTTGTTTACGTGACCGATGCCAATGAGACCCTGCCGACACATTGTAAGATCGTTCTCGGTACGTAGCCTCAGCTGCCCTTTCTTGCGTTTTGACGATGTTGCAGAGGTCTTTTCCGAAGTGAGGCAAGCCATACAAACTATCAATGAGTTGCCGTACGCCGTCATTGTCTAGAACTTTCGACAAATCGCCCGCTTCCATGGCCTTCTTTAGCACCACCTCCCTTTGAATATGCTCCGACTTGAACTTTTTAAGATGCATCACACGCTTTGAGGACCCCCCCACCTTGATTTTCTCTTTCTCTTGATTAATTAGTATGTTTAAATATTCCACAGTGGCATCATTATACGGAGTAATGGCATGCCTCTGTAAGAAAAATCCAAACTGAATTCCTGCTTCTTGAACCTGACGGTACTCGAGTTGGAATTCTTTAATTGCGGTTCTCTTCACTCGAATTGCCTCTTCCTTAAGTTTAATCTTTCCCGCATTTTCAATAATATCCTTATTAATAGTCTCATCCCTATATTGGTAGGTCTCCGGACTATATTTATAGTATATATACATGTGGTCCATCCAAGGATAGTGACATATCTAACAAATGTTTTTCCTACCTATAGTGGCATAACCCATTAGAGAGGGATGGCCCTTCTTGTTTCTATCAACACCTAATAGGTAATATTGGCTATAATATACTATTTTATAAATTATAGTGAATTCTTGCCTTCCTTTAAAATTACTATGCATTTTAATACAAGAAGAATTAATATATACTATTCTTAGATACTCTAGCTCAAAGGTTAATAAACTTTCTTTTTAAATATAGAGTCTATCCTTAAGTTACTACTAAGTAAGCTTAAAGTTATAAATCTCCTTAAGCTATTTATTATTCACATTAATACTAGCTTTAATCTTTTCTACTAAAAATGCCATAGGCTCTATAAGGCAGATAATAGTATTATGCATTTTATTTAAGTTAATTGTACTATGAACCTTATGTGGTTTAAGGCCTTAAAAGTATTTAAGTAAGCATTGGCATTTGTTCACTAAATATTCCCAACTATAGCAATTATCTTCCACAAAGCCTATATTAATTCCCTTTTTTTAAGCCGCTAAATATTAAAAGCTCTTAAAGTTAAAATAATAAATATTATATTCAAAGAGTCTTATATTGACCTTATTATATTCTACCAAAAGAGAACTCAAAGGTTTAAAAGTATTACTAGGTTTATAATTAGATCCTTAGGTATTAATAAAACCGAATATAATATTAGAGGCTATATTCCGGTGTAAATAAGTCAAGAGCTATTTAATGCAAAACCGGAACATAATTATTAGATGAGCTATATTAGGCTTTAGTAGTATTAGAATCCCATGGAGATTATTATAGGTACGAAGTACCCTTAATATATTAGCTATATTTTTATTATCCTAATCAACTCTACGTGTATTACCAATGCTGGGGGTGTTGATGAGACGGATTCTAGTACTTCCAATATCAACTGAGTACACGGATGTTGCCTGAGTAGCTGATTGTCCGCGTGAGCCATCCCTTTCCAATTTGTTGGAGCCAATCTTGACTTCCTGTTCTTCAAAAGCCCCATTGACGGCTATCTGTGTCTGGAAGGAGCAAGGTATGATCCATTTTAGATCCGGAGTGTTGATTGCATCATCGAGGGAAGGATGAGTGAGATAGTTTATAAAAGCATTAACCCATGTTGATTTACCAACACCTGTTTCACCCAATATTAACACATTTAGTTGATCTGGTTGCTTCAAAGCCTTAAGTCGAGAAAGGAGTATGTCGTGATCATAACTAGCCCACTCAGATCCATGTGTTGAATCGTTGCAACGGAATTCCCATGCATGAAAAGGAGCAGCTCCACAATCACAATAGAGGAATTTATCCATAAAGCCATACTCAACTACCGAGTGACAGATACTACAGATCCAGGTGGATCCTAGATTGTTGTTGCATTGGTAACCCGGACATGGTATTTTGACAGTACTTCTTTGGAGAGGTTTGCTATCCAGAGATGTATCCAGCTCCCCTTCGCGAACTTGCATGACGCAGCTTTCAGTCAAAATCTTGCGGTGTTCAATGATATCTTCTGCAATGATGCGTCCATTTCTGTAATGCGTGATGTATGGCTTTTCAAGATTGACATCGGGACCATTGCAACAAGCAGCGAATGTAATATTGGTGCTGGTCTTGCCTTGGGCTATTTCCAGGCTTCCAGCAAGGCAGTCAGGTTTTCATCCCAGCATTCAGAATGAGCACGGATTTGGTTGTTAAAATAAAGAATGAAAACATCGGCCTCTTTATTTTCACTCAAGATCCGTGATGACAATGAACTCTGATAATTGACTAAGCGAACCCCTTTTCTGTGGAGAAAGTCCTCAAAGTCCATTTCGTCTTCATACTTCATGGAATCCACCGCACCTTTCGGTGAACTAACGCCATCAAGAAACTTTTCTAATGGATCTAATAGGTTTTGTGGATAAGATTTGCCGCTGCGGAAATCTATGAGCTGCTGTGCGTATTCTGACTGCAATGTTGTCTGGTCCCTCATAATGATTTCAAGGCGTCTTTTTATAGCTTTGACATGCTCAAGGGGAACAGACATAGGGTGGTTTTGTAATCTGACAAAGTAGTCACGGAGTCGTGGTACTGTATCACGCATATCGTTGAATAGTTGGAGGTATTTCTTCGAGCACTCGACGCTGGGCTGAGGTATACTAACAATGGCGGTGAGTTTGAGTATCCGAAAAGTTGCAAGAAGAGGAAGCGGCATCAGGGTGTATATCAATGGCTGACCCTTTCCATTGTTGACTCCGGATACAATACCAGGGATATCTCTAAGGAAATCTTGAAGTTCCGCAATTTTCCGTGGAGGAGAGACAGCATTCCCCATGACATCACCAAATAGAGTCATTTCAATTGGAGTGCCGCTATGCTCATCAAACTTGTTCGAAATATGCGCACCATTTGCATCATGTAGCAATGCATTCCTCATGAGACCTAATTGGAAATTCAGTTCGGTGGAAAATTGATCTTTGTTTTCTTCATGGTCGAGTTTACGTTTGGCGGAAACAATGTGGCGCGCACCCCAACTGATTGCAGTAACAACATGAGTTGCGACCGTAGGATCTATGCCTCCTGGGGTTAAAAATTTCTTAATTTCATCTCCGACAAGGATGATTTCCTCGTCTACAGTCGTCATGGTGTGATGCAGAGATGATCGTATGACCTGGTGAGTGTCATGTTCCTCAGTCAACCATCGTGCAGCTCCATCAATTTTGACAAGCCCGGCCAAGACACTAGTGCCGAGCACATTGTCAATCCCGAGCTTGTCAAAGGCTTCTTCGTAATTTTCTTCTTTGCTGATTTCGATATCAATAGAATGATTTGTATTCGTTTCTACAACACTTGAGGGAAGTGGTTTGTTGAATAGCGATGACGCTATGAAAGTATCTGTTCGAGCATCATAGAGACTTCCCAGAGCTGCGATCTGACCCAGCGACGGACGTTTCGCAATGGATAAACTCATGATGAGATATGGAAAAGGATTGAGGTTTAATTTAGTTCCAAAGATGATGCAAATAGGTTCAATAAAATTGTCAAGGAAATTGTGGCAGTGTCGTTTAATCAAGATTGAGGCAGAAAAAAGGATGAAGTTTTAGCATTTAAATAATTAAAAATCAGTCAGTGAATATTCCGTTCAGCTGCTGATAAGCTACGGAGAGAAATGTTCATCCGAACAGCTAGGCGCCGAATTTGGCCGGCTGGCCGCATTGACTAGGATCAATATGCATGTTGGCTGCACATGTTGTGGCAGCTAACCCTGACAAAATGATCTGTACCTGGTATTGTTACATTAACATTCTGTCGCAAAACAGGGGTTAAATGAAACATGCGATACTGTCACAATACGCTTCATTAGGTTGCACAATTCACCGTGAACAACAATCCATTGGCACCAACAATTTTATTCCAATGTTACCACACCGAACACAGCCTACAGTCACCAGGGGTTGAAACATATCCCTGCATACTTACGTGTCACAGGCGGAGTTTGCGACAATCTGACTGAAGGATGCATCCATTTTTTGTTGATCATGGCCTCAGTTAGTTTAACAATTCTGTTCGAGCCTACCAGTCGCCTTAGCCAATGCATCACTCTACAGATTCCCAATTCATAATTTGAACTCCGAGTCACGATCATAATTTCATAAACATCTTCGTATTCATTGACAAATTGATATTAGGTATGCTGATTGGGTTATTACCTGGCTGAGCGAGGTCAAGAAACCCACCACCTCAGTCCGGCCGTTGCCGTGTGTTAGTCAGATAGCCCAAAGCCGAAGATGAAATTTTTATTTTACAAACGAAATCAAACAAAAAAAAGTAATATTCGCTGGATATTCTAGGGCTAGTCCGAATTGGGACATCAAACTCCTACCTCAGTATCATTTATTGCTGGTAATGGAATAGGAAAAGAAACTAGCCAGAGCCAAAGTTATATCAAAAAGCTGACTGTCGGATATTGAGATCATTTATGTTTCTTTTTTTAACGCATTGCTAACGTGATTGGAGATGCCTGGAGGTTCAAAGAATCGGTCAGGTTTAGTTAGCTGTTGGGTTTCGTCATTTTAAGCTAGTCGTACAAGCTTAAGCCACGATCCAGCGGACCCTTTAAACTGAGGTACTGGACTTTTTGAGTTTCAATAATAATATATTCAGCAGTGGGATTTTCATATCTCTCGCGAGGATGACTAGAACAATGGTATCAATACATTAAGCAGGTTTGTAGTAGAAGCGAATCGCGCCATGGCACAGCACCTTAATTGCGCGACGCCGATACGCATTTTCTCGCAGTGCTAGATTGATTGCGCAGGCGATTACTGACCTCAATTAGCCGGGCGAAGCTGGAGGGTCGGTAAGAGTACAAAGAGATGGTTCAATCTTTGCTGCGGTCTTAACAAAGGATGAAATTGATAAAGCCCCATGTGAAGATGAATGATCCAAGCCATGAAGGTAGTCGCTGCAATTATTATCCACTATCATTGGGCAGTTTATTATTTCCCTGGCTTAGCACCACTATGTTAGAGGCTCGCCAATAAAATTTATGAGCGCGTTTATTTTTATCTATTCCGTACCTATCGCGTTTTCGTTGATCACATTGCCGCCATGTTCGATGTCAATGCTTCCAGTAGTTCCGGTCTAATCAAGCCTAGCTTGTCGAACAGATAAGACCAGGCCATTACAAATAAGAGTGGGTTGTTAGAGATAAGGCTAGTTATATGTTAGACTATTGAAGATAAGATCAGACCATGATAGTGAATGAAGAGGAACCCTGGTCACCCAAAAATGTGGATCATTGACTCAATTTCGACAACATTTTCTCGAGAAAAACTTGGCGTTGAGTTCATTAATATTCATCCAATAGCACGATATCAGGCTCAAGGCAAGCCAGGGGCTCCACCAAAATGTCTTTGGCAATTGACGCATCTAGATCCCTGGCTGCGTGCCTGCGCTGCCGAAAGCAAAAGCTAAAATGTGGGGGCCCTGGACGGGTGCCATGTCAACGATGTCGAAGAAGCAATTCCGAATGCATTTTTGTAGCCCCAAAACCAACTCAAGGAAAGCCACAGGCTGCAGAATCAAGGTATGTTCATCCCAAATCTTTATGGAGTTTTCGACTCTGGTTCACTAAATCCCTGCAGTTGTTCACTTACCCTACTGGAACAACGCCTTAATCTGATGGAAGAGCAGTTCCAGAATGAAATTCAGGAGTTGAAAGCTACGGTAGGGCGGCTGACTGCCATCCAACCGATACCAACTGCCGATCGCATTGCATCACCAATTAGAAACCCCCTTACGGGGGAAATCGCCCCTTCGACACACTTAGTTAACAAGCCAATAGAATCTGCCTCCTTAAGTCCAAATCAGTCTATTGATGTGGTCTCAAGTGGCATCACAACAGAATTAGAATGGCACCAACTTTATGGATTCTTTAAAAGCTCTTGCAAGGGTGTCATAGCATTCTTGGATGACGAGATATTTCCAGCAGCAGAAGTCATGTACCAACATCCACTAGTCTCAGCAGTTGTCTGCACCATCGCCTCAAGAGCAATCCAGCCAGACAAATATCAAATATTTTTAGCTGAAGCTGACTTTCTAATTAAGAACACATTTCAGGGGCCAACTCCCCATATTCTCGATTTCTGGGCTATGATGCTTTTAGCCGCCTGGACAGGTCGAAATCGCCTGTGGGGATATATCGCATCGGTAGGCGGCGAGCTGAAGCTGAATGAGGCAGCTTTGCAATTCGGGAACATCGATGCAGAACACTCCGAAGACCTAGTTGGGCGTGCCAGAGCTTGGTTTACTCTCTGTTGCTTTGACCTTCTGTATATCTTGCCACATTTATTATTCAATGCTGTGTAGTGTTTGCTAACAATGACCACGCAGTATGAACCTTAGCACACCGTTTGTGATCAATAGGATGAAAGACTACTTGCCATATGCTAAGAAGCTTATCCAATCATCACGTTGTCGGCCGGTCGACTACCGGATTTGTGCCTACATTGAAGGTTTCACTATTGCTGGTCTGTAATTCCCTACTTAATGACACTTTCTTACGCTGACAACTTTCTTTAGGCGATGTTAAGTCTCAATTAAGAAGCTCTCCATTGCGTTCTCGTCCATTGTCACAGGCAACTGTCGATTGTCTTACTACCTTCGACGAGAGAGTAGACTCTTGGTTCCACACCATCAACAATGACATTGAACCTCTATGCCAGACTTTCGATGAGATCCAAGATAGGAACCGCTTCATGATCCCATATGGATTTCTGAAACTGTAAGACACCTGGTAACATAGTGGCAACTTTTTGAGGCTCAATGGACCTAGATACGTCAACGGCCTTGCTCTTCATAGCATCGAATCAGAAGTTGATATCGAAAATGACACGCATCGAATTGCTTTTATTAGAAAGGCACTGGATAATGCGAGTCTGATTATTCAGATACAAGCCGAGTCAGAAAAGTTTCGAAAAAGCTTACGCTATGCAATAGTATGTTATTTGTTCTCAAAATGGTGGATGTATGCATCACGCGACTTACACTTGTTTTACTAACTTTCTGGTGACTGTTTAGGATTATAGTGGAACAACCACATATCGTGCCACCAGCTTCATTCTGAAAGCTCTTCCCGTAGTGTATGAACATGTTGATTGTCAAAAGCACTTGATCAAACTACAAGAGGCGGCAACGATGTTTGAACAAGCCGGTGCTGTAAATGCGGCAGATGAATTACGTCGTGAGCAAGAAAGACTAGCATCTCTCGCGCAGATATCTCCGGTACCTGCCATAGACTACGATGGGATGACAGACGATTTACCAAATAGCGTTCTTTTTGATATTCCGAACTTTCTAGACGATGTGGTAAGTTTCTCGTTATGTAATCCACGCACGTCGAATACTAACTAGAGTTAAAAGACCTGGGACAGCGAGTTTCCCACGCTTGGAATGTATATGTTGGAATGAATCGATTTCTACGTAAGGAATTACCGATTACCATTTCACATCCTAAAATTGAGAACTTGACGATACGTCGCTTTGTATTTTTCATAATTCTGTCGAATAATTGCATCATATCAGTTACTAGGCTGGTATTTGTATCTCAAAAAATTCCATCCTGTCTGAATCATTAGAGTCCAAAATTGAGGAAACAAAGATTATACAGCCGAGAAGTCAGGCTTCCTAAAAGCTTTAAGAATTTTATCATATGTGATTTTATTAAACATCCATAATTGCTATTTTGACCAAGGACACATTTGAATCAACTTCATTTGTATAACCTTGTCAATAAAACAAAGCCGTCTTGTGTATACAAAATAATGAAACACTCAAAAATTCCTGTTTTTCTCACACGCCACCCGATTCATAGGATATATGTCTCGCTTTGCATAATTCTGCCCGAATCAAGAAGATCTGTCTTGGACGATTGTCGTGGTCTGATGTGCCTCTTCCTGCTGTAGTTTAATCATATTGCAAAACTTTGAACCACGGCGGAACTGTTCTCCTTTCCAGATGAAAGCAAATGGGATAATGCACATCAATGTTGCCAAACCCCCTAGAAGACTGCAGGCTGCGGCGGTACCCATAGTATTGAACATTTTTGTTGTAGCTAGAGGAAGGATTGTTGCAAGAAGACTGCGACTGCAGCTTGATGCTGCGTTAGCAGACGCGGCGTAAGTTTGATACGCATCGGTCATGTAATTTCTATAGCCGGTTATTATTATATTTCTTCCAACAAAAAATAGATTTATCAACGTACAAAAGGGCGATGAAGATACAGATGAATCCAAATCCAAACGGGATTCCAGCAAGCATAGGCACTACGAATGAGATCTTGGTCGTAGCAGACCAACCAAGCCAAAATAATGAGAGTGCAAAAAGTGGACCTCCGATACATGCTAAAGGGAGTCTGCGGTATTCTTCTTTCTGGACCCATTGCTTGTTGTCTCTTTTTGCTTGAGCTATGACGCGATCCCATATCAAGAAAAATGGGAGGAAAATGAGGCATCCAACCCCAATTGGCAAATATGTGAGGCCGGAAAGTCCTGGTGTAATTTCATAAATGCCCTGAAAGATTGTCGGAAACGCTTGAAATGACATGTAGAATATTGTGTAGACCAATGCTAGATATGCGGATGATGCACTGACAATGGGCTCAAATACCAGCATATAGAGAGGGCGGACCAATACTGTAGCCATGGATTGACTGACGTCTGCATTTTTATGCCAATATAGCTTGAAGCTTTCTCCTCGATTCTTACTATGTTTAGGGCCCCGGCGCGCGAGAAGAACTGAGGACTTTGTTTCGGGTAGCACGATAAGAGATACCGCGGTCGCTCCAGCTATCATCAACGCGATCCAAAACGACCATCGCCAGCCAATGGTGGGGGACACAAAACCCGAAATGATTGGGCCCAATAATGGTCCAAATGCAGTAACCTGAAGCAAACGGTGAGCATTCTTTGCTAGTGATGACTTGAGATAGTTAATAGAATTCGTACAATCATATATACTGCCACAGCACAGCCTCTTGGTTCGGGATCTTGATATATATCAGCTAAGATCCCGGTCGCCACTGCTATTGGACCACTCGCAAAGATTCCGCATAGTAATCTGAATATGAGCAAACTAGGCCAGTTTGGCGAGATGGCACACGCTATGGTGAAGATTGTGAACAAGATGAAAGTGAAAACGACTATATCCCGACGGCCAATTTGTTCACTAAGGGGAGCCCATAGCAATGGGCCTTAAAATTATCACTTGTAAGCTCCAGAAGCATATTGGAAAATCTCCTCACTCACCGAATACATAACCTAATCACGATGTTAGATATTTATCACAGGTTTATGAGTCAGTACAAACCCATTAAGTATAATGATATCGGCAATACGCTTTGAGACGAAGAATCAATTGAAAATTCCTTGACGATGAATGGAATTGCATTGCTAGTCAGTGAGCTACCGATACAACTGTTGAGGATAGTCATCAGAAGAATTACTTGTACTCCCAACTTCTTCAACTAAACGGGTTTAGATTAGCTTGTTCTTCTTCACAGTACAGTTTAAAGTATTGCACTCACATTTGACCAATTGGGTGGGTTTTCAGGGTCATCTTGCGCCCGAGTAAAATTTGGCGACCTGTCATTTGACTCCGATAGTGGCTCTGGCGTTTGTTTAGTCTGGGCTGTTGGTTTCGCACAATTCTGATGCATGACGGTTAGGAGGTTCCAACAACAACCTAATGGCAACAATAGATATGAAAAATTTAACAATTTAATAATTTAATCAACATTTAAAGTTACGCTTGTGATAGGATCGTATAAATAATGGAAAAAATAGTTTCGAGTTGGCTCCTCACACTAAATATCAACGATTGAGCAAGACAGGATATTCGGCACACGACCGATCGGCCCGACCGAACTATAGACCTCCGAAAATGAGATTACGAATATGGTTGGTTAAGGCAAAATTTATGTCGCAGTATGTTAATATTTTCCCGCTCTTTACCGCGATAGTTTACGAATGATTGACTAAATTTCAGGATTCTTTTTGAGAAAAAACCATTTGCCGGGGTATTCCGTTACGTTCAAGAATGACGCCCTTAAATATTGTGGCGGTGGATCAGAGGGCTTGGACCAAATAATTAACAAGCTGCAAACATAGAAAGTCATCTTAGTTTGGTGCTTTCAATTAGCAACTATTTGCCCTCACCACCATTCAAGTCTTAGGCTGCGAGAGAGGAGGCTCACCAGTTTAGCAAATTATTACTCTATTTTTCTCATTCTTTATCCATTATTTTAGAGCTTAATTTATGTAATTGACCATTTCATGCTTTTTAATGATTCCCGTCATTCCTTATTCCTTAATTCCTAACCAAACAATTCATCTAAACACCCTTCTTTTCTTGTATGGTGGCTAGCCGACTGAGTGTGTTATTACCCCCCCACTGAAGTAATTGACACACAATACATCACACTATGCTGGATGAGGTTGTAAAATCTTAGCAGTTCGTTACCAAACGGGTGATGTCATCATTGACTTCAATTCTACTTTTATTCCATCATATTGTCTATCTTTGTTTATTGATCTACTATATGATAGCGCATTTTGCTGCCCGCCATGAAAATGCTATATTATCCGCATGCATGATCAGAATTTAGTAGATAAATCAACGAAACACAGACGAGCAGCTCCTTCCTTTTCTAAGGTTTCTACCTGTTTCTTA
This sequence comes from Calonectria henricotiae, assembly GCA_020623695.1. Classification (NCBI taxonomy): domain Eukaryota; kingdom Fungi; phylum Ascomycota; class Sordariomycetes; order Hypocreales; family Nectriaceae; genus Calonectria; species Calonectria henricotiae. The sequence goes on along the minus strand of JAHVYB010000062.1, from coordinate 63,555 downwards.
GTAACCAGTTCATCACAAAACATAGCGGAAGTGAAGATTTTCACCCTTTTGTAGAAAAGTCAGTAGGTGTGGTCAAACCAAGGGGTTTTGATTCAGCTTACATCCGTCATATCTGTGAGACCTGGCATCACCACCTCGTTTGGATCCCGACTGCTACTGGTAGACTCAAGAAGATCACGCTTTCGAATGTCAGTCGTCTCACTTCAATAAAGCAGTTGCATACAGATTAACGGGATTTTGAACTTACTCGTCGGTTCTCTTTCCAACTAACGAAATACAAGACTGAGATTATGAGAACCTGGGCGCCGAAGCAAATCAACATGGAAGCAAAACCGGATCGGTATCGTGGTGCCTCGTGATCGAAGAACAGTTGTGGTCCAATGAGGTTTCCAACGCAATAGCTAATTTACGATCAGCCTTACCATCACATTTCTCTAGACGAGTTAATTTACCTAACGAAGACAGATGATGTGAAAATAGTTTTCTTTGTTCGTCCCGCGACATTGGCCTGGACAAGATTCAAACTCTGAACAAATGTGACGCTGAAGCCAACAAGAAGGTAGTAGCCACTGTAATGAGTTAGCTACTCAGAAAGCCATTGAACCATTTATAGCGGGATTGCAGAGACTCACAATAGTCGGGGAACACGTCTTTCGTCGGGAAGAGCATATATCATTGAGGACCCAATAATGGCGACCAAAATACCGCCAATCATGATATAATGCCGAATTCCCTTAATCTTCATGGTAAGATACCTAGTTTTGAAATTAGCCACCATACTGAAATTTCAGATTCACACGTCATACCCGGCTGTCCAGAGACCCATAATTTGCGCCGCGCCACTGGGCATGTTGAGTAGCGTGGATTCAAATTTGGTGAAACCAAATCCATTTACGATAAGAGGACCGAAAGCACTGACAGAGCCCTATATGCGGTCAATCGAAAAGTAACTAGTGAGCTACATGACAAGCTTACATTGGGAATACAATTGGCTAGAGTCAACAAGTTAAGAAGCCAAAATTTGATGTCCAAGAAGGCCTCTTTAACTTGATACCATTTGAATTCTTTGTTGTCAATTCCGGTCTCATTCTCAACTAGTCGAAGAACAGCAATTGTCTTTTCTTCCTCTGTTAGCCATTTGGACTTTGTCGGGTTGGGGGGAACCAGCCATAAAAAGATGGCACCCCAAAGGATTGTAGCGGAGCCGAAAATCACAAAAGGGAATTTCCAAGCTGGGATACTGGCTTTGATAGATCCAATACCATAGCCAATCAGCCCACCAAAAATGTTAGCAAGCCCATTCATGGAGAACCAAATGCCGGTTCGAAATGGCTGTTCATTCCTATTTATATTTTCAATGAGCTTTAGACTTCTGCTACTATTACAGAAGAATACTTACCTCTTGTAAAACATGGATGTCACAAGAACAAAGCAAGGGCTCACGCCAGACTCTAGCGCCCCCAAAAAGAAACGAGCAGTCACCAGACCTGCGAAGTTATTTGCGGCGGTCATGCAAAGTAGCACAGTACCCCATAAAACGACTAATATACCGCATGTGCGAGTGATGTTGAATTTCTGAAACATGATGTTGGCAGGAAACTCGCTAAGCAGGTATCCAATGTAGAAGATTGTTGTCAGCCAGGCATATTGATCACCGACAGGATGGGCATCTTCCTTCATGCCCCACAAGGCTGCATATGAAACACAAGACTTGTCAAGGAACTGCCAAATGTCAGACGTCGCCATTTTACACCACAAATACCACATTAAATTGCAATCACTCCTACCTGGATCAAGTATGTGGCGCATAGCAATGGCATAAGATTAAGGTCAATCTTTCGAAGAACCTTTTTGGCTTTGGAGCCGTCCGGGTCAATGTCAGAAATCGACCCGGTCAGGTTGCTCAGGCCAACGTCGCCCTCAATGCTTTTGTGTTTAGTGAGTTCATCTTCAGGTGTCATGTTGACGCTAGATCCAAGTTGTTAGACTTGTTGCCTGTAAAGAGTCTTTAAGTATAAAAACAGTCGATGTGGACTTGTGGTAGTTTCAACGAGAGCTGCGCAAAAGGTTCGCTCGGAGCCCTCTTATTTATCAATTGCTATTGCAGCATTGCGCTTCATGTCTTAGGTCGCATTTCCTCACACTTGGCATCCGTATCAAGCAAGTGATAAATATTGTTGATAGAACCATACCATGTATGGTTCGAAAGCTGCACAAAGCTTTTCGATGAAGGAAGATAACGCAGATAAGATAGTGTAGGGTGGGTTCTTACTCGGTCCGACCGAGCATCGGCCCGACCGAATACCGAATATTCAGTGGTATAACCTCAAGCAGGCTATGGTCTATAGATAGATACTTGGATGCACTGGTAATCGTACCAATTTGGTTTTTCTATTCGGTTAACTTTTAATATTTCCAGAAAAATGGCTGTCGAAACACTCCAATCTGCAGATGTGCTTGATCAAGTGGCTCAGGCGATCGATCATGCTGATAAGGATTTGCGTCTATTGAATCGCGAGGTAAATGGTGATAAAATTTTTCATTGACACTGCCTAATGGTTTATGATAGATCTTCGATAATCCCGAGACTGCTTTTCAAGAGGTTAAGGCATGTAAGCTTCTTTCCGGCTGGTTCGAGCGTAGAGGTTGGCATGTTAGCCGAGGGGTCTACGGGGTTTCGACTGCGTTTGAGGCACGATTCTCCCTCAAAGACGGAGGCCGCACAGTATGCTTTAATGCTGAGTACGGTAAGTATCAAAACTACTTGGTACTGTTCAAATAATTGTAGCTAAATGGTCAAGATGCTCTGCCTGGTGTTGGTCATGCGTGTGGTCACAATTTAATTGCGACATCCTCGATTGCTTCAGCTATTGGAGTAGAAGCCGTCATGAAAGCAAAAGATATCCCTGGAACACTAATTGTAATGGGCACTCCCGCTGAGGAATCCGCTGGGGGTAAATGGGTCATGGCGAAGAATGGGGCGTGGCGCGGTGTGGATGCGTGTGTCATGACGCATCCGATGCCTACATTCAGTACGCCCATGTGCTGCACTAAAGCGTCATGGAAATTGAAGGCGCGCTTCCGAGGTGTTACGGCACATGCAGCAACGGCCCCTTTTAATGGTAGGAATGCCTGTGATGCCATTGTTCAGGCTTATTCAGGAATCGCATTTTTACGACAACAAATCAATAAAGGCGAGAGTATCCAGGGATGTATCCTCGAGGCAGGAAAGGCAGCCAATCTGATCCCGGACTTCTCAGAAGGCCTATTCAGCGTCCGTGCACCGACGATCCGACAAGTCGATGAGTTGAAAGAAAGGGTGGGGGCGGTTTTTCAAGGAGCAGCAAACGCTACTGGATGCACAGTGGAACTGGATTGGTAAGTGATTATGGCGGTGATTTGGGATGATGGACCACACATTCTAATGCATGATAACAGGTTTGCTCTGTATGAGGATGTTGTATCAAATGAAACTCTGGCCGAGCAATACAGACAATACATGCTTCAATGCCTAGGGCTGACACCAGACCAAATGCTCCCGCTAGAAGAAGCCAAGATTGCTCATGACCAGCCCGGAAGCTCGTAAGCACGCAGAAAAATTGCCTATATCAGCCTGTTTCCTAAATCTAACTACATCATAGGGACTTTGGAAGTTGCTCACACATCTGCCCTGGTATCCAGGCCATGTTTGAAATCAAAGCATCCGATCTTCCCCATTCCATTGGATTTCGAGAGGCATCCGAAGGCGAATATGCGTATTGCGAGGCCCTTCGTGCTGGAAAAGCCAACGCTCTGATCTGCTTGGATGTGCTTACAAATGAGAGTTTCGCCACCAGAATGAAGGAGGAGTTTGTAGACGCCATGAAAAAGGCTGGTGGGTAGTATCACGGATTCTTTAAATGGTTGGCGCTTCGTTTGACTGGCAGGTTGAACGTGGAGTACTAAGATGTAAAGATCACGACGAAGCATAGATTAATGTATTTTAAACATGTATCGAAACATCTTTGGAAATAAACCTTGGGGCCACTATCGTGCTGATCTTGTAAAATATATTGTTGGATCATAATTTAATAAAATACATTATATCAAATAGGATATTAGTTACTTTGGTAAACGAAGAATTTGATAGAAACGGCTCTTTGGGCTTATTTAGAAGCAGATTCATGCTGTGTCCAAGGCACCGCACGTTTTCGATTTTGATAGATTGCAGTGTTTTTATGAGCAGACAACGGGAATATCGTAGATAAACAGTTATTGGGCGATGCTAAGAAGGTAAGCACTTCAACCCTTCGGGCTGATCACTCATCATGAAGCCAGTTCCATACTTGTGTAAATTTATTTTGGCAAATACGAAGACCATTCAATACGGCATATATTTGTTCATCAAAGGAATGTGGACCGGGTTGCACCAGCACTCTTTTGTCCTGGCATCGGAAGCCGGCTTCGGTCCGACCGACCGACCGACCCGAATGTCACGTTTATTGGCAACCCCCCATGACACAATCAGCTCATTGGTTTCTGTCTGAACTGAAAAATCAGGATAAATTGTAGGCGATACCTGTTATTCAAGGAAATATCACTACCCAGATAACTTTGGCCCAACAGAGATTGGCAAACGCGATTTCATACAATCTTCCACGATGACACAATTGAACTCCGAATGCACTGGCAATCGATCTCAACCAATAGAAATCAAAGACAACACCACAGTGAAAACTATATTGGAGACAATTGATGCAAATGATGATCTCCTTTGGAATATCAATCAGAAGGTAACTCATTTAACGAACCTCAAGGGTGTTATTGGCAAATTGATGTAATAGTACTAACCTTCGCTCACAGATTCACCAAAATCCAGAACTTGGTTACAAGGAATATAAAGCTCATGATAACATTACTTCTCTTCTCCAAGGTCTGGGTTTCTCCGTAGTGAAGCACGCATACGGCCTTGAAACTGCATTTTTTGCTGAATACGGCTCTGGTGGCCATGTTGTTGCTTTTAACGCGGAATATGACGCCCTTCCCGAAATAGGACACGCTTGTGGCCACAATCTAATTGCCAGTATGTCTATTGCGTCGTTTTTGGGTGTCGCGAAAGCTCTGAAGGAGCGTCAGATTCCCGGCCGGGTACGTCTTATTGGTACTCCAGCTGAAGAGGGGTTGGGCGGAAAGATCAAGATCGTCGCTGCCGGTGGATTCAAAGACGTTGATGCGTGTTTGATGACACATCCAGGTCCCCCGGATGCTTGCGAGGGTTTCACTGGCGATGCATACATGCCCACGCTGGCAAGTCACAAAATGACAGTTAGGTTTACTGGACAAACAGCTCATGCGGCCGTTGCGCCTTGGGAGGGTGTGAATGCATTGGATGCGGTAGTACTCGCGTACAACGGTATCAGCGTCCTCCGCCAACAGATCCATCCTACTAACAGGGTTCATTGTGTGATATCTGACGGTGGTACCCGACCAAATGTCATTCCCGGCACAGCAGCTCTTGATTGCAACGTAAGAAGTCCAAGCCTGAAGGAGGCTGACGAACTGCTGAATAAAGTCAAACGGTGTTTCTATGGTGCGGCTATGCAGTCGGGGTGCGAGATTGATTTTAATTTGTAAGTCCATCCCCAACATCGTACCTAGAACTTGAACGTGGGTTCACTAAGACTTCAATAGGAACAACACATATGCTGATCTCCGACCCAACAAAACCATCTGCACTCTTTACGCTAACGCAATGTTGGCCATTGGTTCCGAAGTAAAATGTGATCTTACCTCTCCAGGTGTACCAGGCTCAACGGATCAAGGTAAGCATTTTCCTTGAAATGGATATCACCGAGTATAGCTCATGATGACTCTAGGCAACGTGTCATATGAATGCCCAGGGATGCAATCATATGTCAGTATACCGGCCGACCCAGGATGTAAGAACCATACCCCGGGGTTTACAGCCGCTGCCAGTACCAGGGAAGCTCATAATCTTTGTATCGCCGCTGCTAAGGGCATGGCGGTGGCGGGGTGGAATATTCTCGTGGATGGCGGAGTTGCAGCTAAGGTTAGGAGAGAATTCGAACAAGATATAAAGAGCCGTAGTTAGAGCAAATGCTTCTAGATATATGACGCTTTCATATGATAAAGGGACGGGAAAACTGTAATCGTATCTATCATCATTCCACCTATGCCAAGTTCCCCCAAGCCGCAACATGTTGATCAAAACGCATTCTTCTCCTCTCTTCTTGGAAAAGGTTCTTCTCAATCTCATCTGATGCACATTCTTAGGTTCCTGGGTCAGGGGTGGTCGAGCAAGTAGGCGTATAGCCAGGCGCAGCAAGCTCGTTCCAGGTAATAAGAGCGACCAGGTCCTCGTCTTTGCCCATGTTGAGGTAAATCCAGTCGTTGGACTTGCTGGCACACCAGTTCCAGACGTCGGTAAAATCCCTGTGTATGTCAGACCATGCGGCCCAACGCATGAGGCAGCGATTCTGGTTGCGGATGAGGAGGCGCATGCTCTTGTAGTTCTAGACAACCGACTGGGATGCCTCAACGCGAAAGACAATGTTTTGGTTGGCCGAAACGTTGGCGGTCTGCAAAAAGTCGTCGTGGTAGGTGGTTTTGACCGAGTTGGATGTTCCTGAAGGTCAATCGAAGCAGCCTCTGACACGGTAGAAGCGCTTGCCCAAAGCCTCGCCATCATCCCTTTTGAGGCTCTTGTCGACATTGTACGGGTCAGTGCGCAGATCCCACAGCTCATCTGTCATTTCTGCGGGGATGAAGGCTGTAAAGTCACCAACGACGAAATTCATCTCGTCATCGGTAGTGGGGGCGGCGTTCAGGAACCGAACAGAGGCGAGCCCCAGCAGAATAGTAACGGCGCGCATATTGGCGTTTTCCTAAGGAAGATGAGATTTTCAGGAAGAAAGGATGAATAGATTGCTGTGGCAAGCAATGACAAAGCTGGACATCCAGGCCATTACCATTGGCTTCTGGGCGAACACGAAGGGCACAGGTGGCGACATTCAAAGATTTGATGCCCCTCCTGCGAGCTGCAGTAAGAACATCTACACGTTCACATTCTCATCGTTTTTTCCCATATCATCATCATTTAGGAAACTTTATCAGAAATGATGCCAGGTGGAATGACAGGATCAGTAGTTTTGAAATTCCACCCAACGTTAGGTGAAAGTTCTGGGAGTAAGTGAATATGTAAGGATTCGAGAATTGTGCATTAGGTTTTCTGACAATGTATCTTAGTGATATAAACTGCCAGGGCTTGAGCTTGGTAGTTCCGGCCAGTTCTAGTGGGTGGGCTGCAATTGTCCTCGACAACCACGACGACAAGATCAGCCCCTACGCATGGTTTAACGTGTAATATAGCTGCATGTATTCCTTCTTGAGTGTGAGCTATTTGGGGATTGGATCATTTCTGTGTCATCCAACGAGCTTGAGCATGCATTATCACTTGTTATTAGATGATACGCAGTGGTGTGGTGGTCAGGGTTGCAGCAATTTTATCGGTTGAAATGTTGTCTAAGTTATTTCCCGGTTCGTCGTCCTGGGTCTCTACCCGGCGAAATTGTGTTAATGAAAATTCCATTGAGTGCTTTGAGAGATGATCGCGTGGTAGAGGGTAGTGGTTGGTGATGTGTAAAGCTAGAAGAGGCGTGCAGCAAATCAGGACAGGTCGAGGTACAGGCACCGTGTGGGCGCCGTGGAACGGCAAAATCAAAAGCTACCATTTTTTTGGTCAAAATCAAAAGTTTCCTCTAGACAGACACCTTCCAAATATTTAGAGTCAAAAAATTAGGGGTACGGTTCAAGTTTGCATGGAATCGACCCTGTGGGCTGTGATTTGGCGTGGGCCTTCAGTGACTAGGTTTTCACAGCGCATGCAGAACGAGTGCCAGTGTTTGCAGGGTGAGTGTTGAGTCATGTAACCCTATCTGTGTTGTGCTTCAAGGTATCTCTTGTTTGGTGCCGTGATTTTGATGCGCTTTTTGAGTACGACTATTGAGCTGCGATTCGCCTGGCCAGTGGTCTGAGAACGCTGGCGTGGAAAAGGTCAGGAGCCTGGTCTGGGAATCGATGTTGAAACAAGGCGAAAAGAGGTTTGGAAATGGCTGTTGCGCCATTCTGGCTCATGGAGAAGGTACCTAGAGGTACGAAGGGGTACATCGCAAGCGTCGCTGGGTCCCTTCATGAGCACGACAGGCCCAGAGCCAAATCTCAAGCTAACAAGGTGCCCAACAGGCATAAAAGGAAGCACTGCCGCACAAAGACATGCGAATCTTTCTTTTTCCATTAGTACCTAACTTTGTACACATCGAATCTCTTCATGGGGGACCAGAAATGGGCCCGACATCAAAAACAAATCGTTCCCACGTGTGGAATTGTTCGAACTGGGGGCTCAACTTTCAGGACATTCTTCACGCACGGTACAGAAACTGTTTCCCACCATCAAAAGAATGATTCCATTCAACTGCATGACCTGGTATTGGTCCAGGTGAAGAATACGCAAAAAGGAAAACGGCAAAAAAGACGTTCTGTACCCTTTCAACCGCCAGAGACGCCACCCTCAGAATGCGGTCATAATCGGGGTGTCCCCTGTGTTTTTAGCACAGTACCATCAGGCTTGTACACTATGTATTCTTCACCGGGTACCAACCTGGGCTCATATTTTTGGTTTTATACCTTGGCTCGGAGTGAGATAGAGGGAAACTGAGGGGCACATGTCGTGGTTGCTGCCTTCCGCGGAAGTCGAGCTGTGACATGTCGATGGTGGGGGCGGGTGAAGAATTGAGCACTGGGGGAGCAGAACGATGATGATGATGCAGGCATTTCACTGGCAGCATTTCTTTTCTAAAATGAAATGCTAGAAGAAATTTGCAGAAATACTGAGTTCATGCATGCCATGGTAAGAATTTAGGCACCCAACACGGGAAACCTGAACCACCGCAAGTGCGGGACCTCGAGTGAGGAAAGGCGTTCACAAGAGAGGATTGGAGATGAGCTTTCAAACCACCGACCAAACTGGCTATGAAGCTTACTATCTATTATCCTAGGGAGTGAGAAGTATAGTATTGTAGAACTCTGGTTCATCAACGCTAGTGTATTGCTTCGTCAACACCCATTCCATAGAATAAGGGACAGTGCGTGCCAAGCATCAGAACTACAGATCAGATGCAACCCATTGATGATTGGGGTTGAACGATAAACCCAAACCTGGCCCGTAGAACCTGCATCGGTGTATTTGGAGACTCATTCTCTTCCCAGGTAGCACCTGAGGCATTGACGCATCAAGTTTGGGTGAGATTGAGACTCGTTCTGGCTTCATTTAACCCATCGTTGGTGGGAATCTCCCTAAAAATGCCCCAGAATCCTCAACCTAACCTGGCTAGTGATAACCTGGTCACTGGTTATGTAACAATAAAAGATTGCCCCTGCAAGCTGTTGCTATTGATGGTGGGGCTGTTCATAACATTTCCTCGGCTTCATATAGTTGACTGGCTGCACGAGAATTAACCCCCCATGGCTCATAAGTTAAAGTTGCTATGATATACATTTCTCATCAGACAAAATCTGCGATACACCTCTGAAAGCTTCATGTGCAATTCTCAACTGCAATGGCTCCCAAGTGGTACGGCAGCGATCCAAGGATCAATGACCAAAGCTTCCAGATACATGACGCTTTCATAAGATGAAGGGACGGAAAAACTGTAATCACTTAAGAAGACCAAGTTTTCCCTCATCTTCTAGGCATAATTGTCGCAGCATGCAGTGGCATCTATCGGCCAATAATACTAGCATTCAATCGGCTTTGCTCACCAAGCAGTGTATCCAACAACCACTACACACCTAGAAGACTAACCTTCAGGTGTTGAATATTTAGAGCTGAGTACTTGATGCACAGAGCCCAGAATTACCTCAAGATCTATGACGGGCATCTACTATCTATTCTACTGCATTATCTCCCATGAAACTAACGGCAAGTCTGCCTGCATCTGTAAGAACCTATTATACTGCAAATCGCTTGAATCACGTTGTTAACCAGCTTTCTCGTGACTTTTCTGCTTCACTGAATACTCTGGCACACTTCTCACAAGCATTATTCTAGAAGACAGGAGCCGAAACAGCGCAGCTCAGAATCCTCCCGCAGATGGGAAGCCCGGTCCAACCTCGACTATCCAGTAGCCTTACCCCATCTCCCATCACCTCCGAGACAACGTTTTTCCAGAGACTCGGCATCTAATAAAATAGTGAATGAACTAGAAAACGAAGTACGGCGAATAGTAGGTAAATATTGCTTAAATCAATGAAATTTGTAGCACAAAGTACCAAAGGCCATTCTAAACCGAATTCTAAATCAATTTCTGTCTAGAGGAAAAGAAAAAGGCTCATCCAGGGATTTGAAAAAAATTGAAATAAATTCAGTTTGCTAGCTATAAAACAAACAATACCAAACCCTTCGTGACTTCCCGCTTTTGGTTGAGAACATCCATCTTCAAAAGCTTCTTTCCACATTCACAACACATACAATGCGATGGCAGGATGAATATTTGACAACCAAGCTGATTTACCAAGGCGGAAACAGCGAGTCGAGCAAACCAATTTCCATATGCGCAAACAGTCCCTATTTCGTCTTCCATCAAGTTTTCCTTACAAATTAGTAGCTCATCCCAACTAGTTATAGTTTTGAGTTGGCTCTCAAAATCCTTAGTCAGCAGCCCACATAAACTTCCCTTGTTATCATCACTTGTGCAATTGCAGATCGGGAAACGATACAAGTTCAAGTTATCAAACGCCCCAAAAACATCCAAGTCGGCGATCCACTTTGATCCGTCATAGACTGATATCAGTGCCTCGCGAATTATCACTTCCGCATCAACAGCGCCAGGAGGGCTTGCAACTGGTACCTTGAATTCAGTGAATTTCAAGTGTAGAGAAGTTTCTGTAAAAGAATTTTTAGCTAATCCATTGAAAATAGCTCCTTGAGTTATCGCGCGCTGCATCTGATCAAGCTGCAATATACGCGGGGTTGGGGGCGGTATTAACATGACCACCCCCGGATAACCAAGGTTTCCGAATATGCGACGGACTCCTTTGAATTCCCGTGACCCAGAGCGATCTGGAAGAACAGGGTCTTGTAGCAACGCCTCTGAAGCGTAAATAGAATTCCCTGTTGCCATTGCCATGACGAGATCAAGTTGATGCGGGTGAATGTCATGTCCCCCTGATTCTAACATGGCTAAACATGCAAACTTTGTCGACCTCCAGGCTCTATTACTGATATAATCGTCAGTTTGCTTTGATAGGTATGATGCCCATTGAGAAGTCCCCATAGCCCGTTTGGTAATACTGATGGACATAGTTGCTTCTGGCCAATCGCTATAAAGTTCGGATATGGCTGACAAGGCTTTCAGCGATTGGGAAAATAGAGGGTAGTTATGACGTTGTCCAGGCACCGAGTGGGAATGATCTATTAAGCCAGTATGTTGAATATCAACCATATACTGTCTCAATTTTGCAGCATCTATTGCCGAAGAGCGAAGCAACTCTGTGGTTTTAGCAAGACTGAAGTTGGGTATGTCGACTTTGGCCAAGTCACTTAGAAATAATCCTGCAGTTCCGTTCGCCGCTATGGAATGAAACTTAATACGTCTATCGATAGAGGTTGTGTTGAAAGGCCAGCTATCGTAACGATCGGAATCACCTGCTTCCAAGTTTTCCCCAGTATTGAAAAGTTGAAAATTCACGTTTTGTAGCGCGAATTGGCGGTCAACATAAAAGTTTGGAGGGTCAATCCAGTTAAACATAGTCCCACGGCCTGATAGTTGACTGTTGTAATCCATGTCAGAAATACTTCGCACAGAGAGCCAGAAGCAGTCTTCATCTATCGTTTCAGAAGCTGTCGTACAGCTTCGAGAATTTTTACATCTAAGGCTTGCTGCGAAACCGTCAAAATCGTGGATGCACGCACAATCGGAGGTGCATTTGAATCCTCGTTCATAACAAGAACATCGTTGATCACAAGCATGTTTGTTAGTAAAACACTGACAACTTGGGATGGAATTGATGCTGGTGGATTCTTCACCAAAGAATTCATGAATAGTAGCATCGGATCCCCCTAGACGTAGAAAGTCCAGGGTATCTCTTGGTGTTTCATTGATGTTGTCTTCCTCATTGAAATTGAAATCTCGAATCTTTTCGCCAATATTAGCTTCCGGAATATCCAGATATCTTTGCATCAACGGATCTTCAGTCCGATCAATGTGAACCCAGCGAGTATGTCGTTTCGTAGTTACTGGCTCGCCGTCTTGGGACCTCTTTCCTGTCAAGCGGCGCGTAGGGATCGCAGAGGTCATTTCCCAATTTCCGGGAATGCCATCGTCAAAGTCCGAATCTCCACTCTTAGGAAACCACTTTGGGCGGCTGACAATAACGCAGTCTGCTGGGTTGAAATTGCAATCGCTAGAAAATTGCCGAAGTGTGGCGATTGACGACTCTGTACTTTTTCGATTTTCAGCAAATCCGGTAGATTGCATGAATATAAGGTACGGGTTAACAAGACCAAACATAGGAATAGTGTTGCAACAGTCTTCATCAAGAAACTTTCGGCCTCGTCGCCTCCCAAATTCCACAAAGTACATAGCAGCCTCTCGTCTTTCGCCAGTGGCTGATAATAATTGCTTGGCAGCGTCGATAAGGGGAATCAGCCAACCCAGGTCATCGATGTAACTGAATTTCACCATGTTGCTGATCTTCAGGGCATCTCCAAGGGCCACAAAACATTCCGCCGCCTCCGTTATGCTGACTTGTGATGGTTTGGCCCAACTCGCTAGAACACACCCGAAGCCAATAAAACGAAGCTCCTGGGGAGTGATTCGATCACTATCTTCTTCAGAACTCTTTTTGATAATTATCGGATCCCCGTAGTAACGCAAGTGGGAAATAGAAATAGACCAGCTGACCCCGGTTTGGTTTTCTCCTTGTTGTTCCAGTCCCAGGGTAATCACACCTCCTGGCTTAACAAGTCTATCATTAAATTGAACAAACTTGTTTGGGGAAAAAACGCTTAGATCAGGGTATATGTGCCAAGACACAAGCCCTAGGAATACTGCGCTATTGGTGATATCATGCGGTACACCCTGAATCAATTTTTGAATTGTGGTCATTGCTGTGATCCAGTTATTGACCACATTTGAATAGGTCGTGCCTGAGCTATTAATCGAGAGGATATTTTTTATTATTAGCCTCATTTGTGTGTCTTCACGTGCCTTAACTTGATTTGCAGCTTGAAGCCATGCCCGGGCACTGGCATCCCAATCCGCGAGGTCTGTTCGCAGAATCTGGCGGCCATGCTGTGCGGCATATAAGGCTGCAATGCCATGTATCTGAGAACCATCTGACTTTTCTTCGATCTCTTTCAAGCGAAAATCGACTAGTTGAACCCAGATGGCTGTCGCTTCTGCACTTGAAAACATTCGGGCCAGCATGCAAGCTAGTAAATGGAGGGCGATCACGCTGCTCCCCGACGAGACAGCTGCAATTATTGAAGTTCCGTCTACTCCAACATGTCTTGCGAATGGGCCATAGTCATTAACCTATAATGCTGTCAGGAAAGCTCTAGAATGGCTTTCATGATCAATCTCTACATGCTGTATCACAGCATACCTGAAAATCAAATTCGGCTGATCTGGCGATTTCTGACACTCGTTCTCCGTAGGCAGTAGCGAGTATGTCAATGTTTGGAATAACTTGCTCAAAAAGAGCACCAAGTCTGCGAGCCGTTTGGTGCTGTGGTCCGCGCTCGGCATTTTCTCGCCGAATTGGAGAGAGTGCTGTGCTTAAACCCTCGAACTGCGTGGGAATCTGGACTTTAACCAATGAAAATTCAACATTGGCGTTTAAGAGACCAATGGTGTTTTCATTCCTGGCGGAAAATATTGAGCCTTGAAACTGAGAATTCAGTGCCATATTCGCCGTGTGTTTCCTGTGCTGCGAAATCGGGGCAAGTATGAGAAGGCAAATAAAATAAAACTTGGAGAGTTGAGTGAGGGCATGCGTGAATTTTAAAACTAGTTAGCAGATACCATGACGTAGGAATTCAGCGTTGTGTGAGGGACAGCTGACGACATAATGTAATTTCGAAATTACAATTCACAATTCCCTATTGTATCTTAGCTGCAGGCTCTAGACTGACAATTGTCAAAAATAGTTAGCAATCTTGCTGGATTGGGTACAAGGATAAGCCTCCAAGGCCACCTCCCCCGCTCGGGTAGATAGATATTGCTCAAGGCATCATAAAGTAAGAATAAAACGCTGTTAGAATCTGTTAGTATATCCCCGGGTAGTGTAATGGACTATTGGAAGTTGCATCTTAATTGTATGTATACAAAGATATTATTTTATTAGGCCAGAGGAGTATAAATATCTTAAAAGGCCCTATAAGAAAAGAGGGCCGTTGGTACCATATTGTTTTGGAAGCGAAAATGGCGCCTCTGTCTGTGGATAAAGACAGTGGCGATAAAAGTCATAACCAGCAACACCCAGGAAAGAATGGAAGGAAATAGTTGAGCATGTCCAGGGACTAAAGGGAGCGCCAAGTTAAAGAGAAGCGGCGAGCCGCAGAAACGCCGGCATCTTGCTTGCGTGCTAAGTTGCATCTCAAGAACACGCACAGTACCACCTGAGTATCATATTTGAGTTGAAATAGATGGCCAGGTCACAATCCGATCAACACAGCGCCTAGTCAGGCTCCCGGCATAAATTGGCTGTGACAGCGACCTGTGGCAATTCAGCCCGGCCGTGTGAGCGAGAGGGCAACTACGGCGATTACTGTGCTGATCTTGTACATAGATTTATGTATCTAGTGTGCTATCTCCGCAGCACTAAGTGCGAGTGTCCCCAGCAAAATCCACCCACAAGCGTAGAGTCTCGACCACTGCTGACTCTACACGCCATGGCTCATATTGAACCCGTTACGGATGCAAAACTGAAGGATGGTGTCGCTGTGACCCCTGTCATTTACGGCACTGCGGAAAAATGGCAAGGCACTCATTGCATCGGTCCTTGGTTCAGGCCAGGGGGTCAGACACGGCGTGCAAGTCAAAGCATTATAATAAAGATGCCGTTAGCCAGGCCTTGACATTAGCTTTCCACTCCCGCTCAGACGACGGCCTGTATCTCATGAGAGAGAACATATGCGTTCAACCCAATTTTACTACGACGAGTGGATATACCACATTGACATCTCCATATCGGCATAGTGATCCTATGCCCACAATGCTACCAAAAAAGACTTTGTCTAACTTTGGCTAACTTGCAAGTCCGAAATGCCGACGCCATGTTGTCAAACACGCCAGTGCCTAGACTGAAATAGACACTACAATTAAATATGGAGGGCCATGGAAGAGTTGGTCGGGAATTCAAATTCGCACCATGAGTGCCTGCAAAGTCAGTTTTTCCAAATTACACGACATTCATGCAAAGGCAAAAGTGAAACGTTACATTGTTCGAAAGAGGTTTTGGGCTGAGAACAGAAATGATGACATTTCTAAGTTATTACAATATCGGGTAGCTTTATTGTATTGGGTTTGAAAATGAAAGCTAAGGTGTTGACCATACGTATTGGATCCTTTGGCTGTATGTAACATACACACTCAAACAGCCACCTTACTTCATCGTTTTCTTGAACCAACTCATAATGCGCCTATTCTTTTTACTTTCCTTGGAACTTAAATTGGTATCAATTTCATTTATAGAGGACTAGGTCTTGTGATAGATTAGATTGGCTATATTAATCCCGGTGCACTACCGACATGTTTTAGACATCTCCCGAAAGCGCATCATCAAATCTGAAAGATTATCGCTTGTGCCAATATCCAAATAACCCAAATAGTTATTGTAACCTCTTGGCTTTGTAGGCTTGCACTTCTTACCCTGCACAATCGATTGTCTTGTACATGACCCTATAGCCAACCACATACACTTATCTGGCATATTTTAACATACAGAGCATCCACCTGCGCCCGTTATGGAAAAGAGGCGGAAGACCATAAAAACACTATTATTCTCTTTTAAATGTTTTCAGTTTCACGGAAGAAATGCAAAGGCTGCGTCAAAAAACCGGTTCCCTTTAGATTTGTAATTAGTGACGTAGTTGTCGCCCCATGGCTGTAGCCACGTATCTAAAATTTCGGTTAGCCAGCGTATGCTTTTTAGAGATATCAACCACAAACCATATGTTGTAGAAGGCTTAGATTGACAAAGCCAAAGGATTGTTTCATTGAAACCATCCCTCATATCATCATTGGGGAATTCGGCTAGAATCTTTGCGAAATCCTTGTCCGTAATTCCAAGTCTCGGCCCTGAAAACTCAGAGAGAATCCCCTCTCCTGTAGTCTTAACCTCAAGCTCCTTGTATTCGTGAAAATCGGGTTGCGAGTGAAATGCGACCGAATCCCAAGTCAACTGTAGCCTTTCCTTATCCCAATATCTACCATGATCAAAGTTTTTGATAAATTCACGAGTGTGTATTGCACTGTCAACCTCGAAACGTCTATCGCGACTAATAAATGGGGACCCTGGAGTTTGGTCCCAACCTAAGTCGTGAAGGAGTGCAGCCACGGCATGCACCTCAAGGTCAACGGAGCCCCTAAGCGTATCATTATTATTGATTATGATGGCACCGAAAAGCCAGCTTCGGATAACATGCTTATAGACAAAATCCGAGCTATGTTGGTGAGCATAGTGGGCAGCCGCACGCACTATTGGGGTATCAATCACTGATACACCGGCGATGGTGCGCTGAGGATAGTTTCTACCATATGAGAAAGGATGCTGGAAATTGATGGGGCTCTGAGTAGAAATCTGCACCTGGAAGCTTGCGATAAAAATATAGAAGAAGTAGATGAAGTATCGGTGAAACATTCCGTACATTTTTCGCGGCCAAAGCTTTCAAGGTCTAATCGAGCTGGATATGATGATTGGATAAGAGAAGATCCATATACATAGAATCATGGATGGAAAAGCTGTTAAATTTATTTCTCAATCGTCGAATTCAGATGAATCTGACATATCTTTATTTTGGAAGCGATGCATTCTTGGGGGGCGGGGGATATCTAGACCTAGGAGGTGTCGGCCAAAGCGGCGAGATTGCTTAAATTAATCACTGATTCTAATCAACAATATCAGTAATCAGGAAATTCATCTTTACTGCAACCATGCTGGGTTGGAATGACTTGGTTGGGCTGTAGAACGGCCGATTGGGCCAAAGGTGGATGCGTTCTCAGCTAATGCGGAGAACACGAATGCCAATTTTCAATGCGACACTACGAGGGGTGGCTCCTAGCCTGACCACCGGATTGCTCGGAGATGGGAGAATGTTCCATCAACCACGTGCGGAATGTTTGAAATGCGGTTGGAATATCCAATAAATTCCGTTGAAGGCAATCCTGGTAGATACCTCACTAGTGCAAAATGAATGGAAAGTATTCAGGTGGTGTGAATAAATCAGACATGTCATGAATACGTTCGACGGTAATTCAGAATTTGTCTGCGATAGCCAGATGCGAAAAACCGTGGATAGGCGCAATAAATCTAGGTTCTAATTTAAACGAGTACTTAAGTTCTTTTAACAACTCGATCATTATACAAGATCCTACAGCGTTGTTGGTCTAGGGGTTAGGATTCAACTCTTCCATAAGCGAAAAGTTGAGGCACGGATTCGAGTTCCGTACGACGCATGTAAATTTTCTTTTTGGATCCTCCAATCACGGCATCCGTTGAAAGATTTATTGGATAAAACAAAAAGAAAATCACTAGGATGTATCAGGGCCATTTGCATTAAACTGCCTAGTGCGTTAAGTGTATCGAACACAAACTCAGAAACAACAGTCACCTCTATGACTCCATAGTCATGCGAGATCTCGCATGGGTCTCAGAGCACTGAGTATCCGATGTTTTCCGCGTAAGCAATTTTTACCTAATATCAGTTCGGTAATAAAATAAGAGTGAGGAATACTCCCCGGTTCCAATTCAGGCAATTGCCGAGTCAGGTGAGTGAAGCCAAAGCATTTTCATCCACGTTCCCATTCTCACTACCACCCTCCAAATGTTCTAACCGGTATTGGATCCCACTCACGTAAAACAAAAAAAGAGAAGAAAAAAAGAAGTAGAAAAAGAAGCTTATAACCAAACCTAGACGTCTTAAATATTAATTGAAAACAGCAGCCTACTTCACGGTTATACCAGATAAGATCAATCTCATAAATTCATTTTTCTCACTATGGCTATCGACACAGGCTAATAGAGGATACTAAAGTGCAGATCTATACGTCTAAATTAATATTCCAACATTACACTGAAAACATGCTCCTTTTCCCCGATTCCTACGTGAACAAAGTTTACAAAATCCATACATCGGAGTCGATTACATTGGGCAGTGATATTTTGAACTGCGTGTCAAAACCACAGGTTATTTTTCGGCCTGTGTTACTTCGAATTTTTAAAGCTCAACAGCAAAGATGAACGCAACTTCTGAGTGCATTAGCAACCATAACTCCCAGCATTACCCCATTGACAATGATTGTATGTATCTATTAGAGATAAGTATAGATTAATTTGTTTTCAGCCTCTGTGTCACCATTGAAAGCCCTGTGTTCGATTCTAAGCACCCATTTGTTTTCAGCGCAGGTACATGGGTGATGGTGGAATTCTGTCAGCCGGTGTTCTTCACTCCTCCGGCTCCGGCTCCGGAGTGGGGATTGCTAATGCGGGCACTAATATAATTCCCGAAGGTCTGCAACCTTAGGGAGTAAATTACAGGAATATAACATAGCAATAGCTAAAATAATCCCTCTAGATAGAAAAATTAAAAGTACTTCCGAGGATATTGCTCTAGTATTAGCCTTTCTAAGTTTTAATATATTAAAGTATATTATTATATAGCTATTGCCTATAAATAAGGGCTTTAGTTCTATTTAATAATATAACTATAGATAATAAGAAAAGAATATAATATATAAAGTATAAGTAAAAAATAAAAGTAATATTAAATTCCTTTATAAAGATTAATTTTAATATAATTAATATTATTATAAAGATATTCTAATAATTTAAGTAATATAAATAAAGTCTTAAATCCCTTATAAAATCCTTTATTACTTTAAAAATTATATTAATATATTAAGTTTAGAATCTATTAATAAGGGGCTCTTCTTATCTTATATTTTATAGTAATTATATTATTTAATATTACTTATATTTTATTCTTATAATATACTAATAATTAAATTATATTCTTCTTATATCCTATAATCTAATTATTATTATCTTTTATATTAATACCTCTAAATATATATAATTTACTTAGAAGGGTAAGAAGGCTTATATATATAATAGATATATTTAGCCTAAACCTATAAAGAAGTATATTAATAAAGATTCTAATTTAAGTAGCTTATCCTACTTTTATATAAGATAAATAAGGGGACTTTTAGTTATACTTTTTCCTAGTATAGTAATACTAGGAATAAGCAAGGATATAAGATATAATCTTATTATTAATATTAGGAAGGGTTTTAGTCTAAGTCTAGAGATAATACTATAATATAATCTATTTTATTACTAGGTAATAATTTCTTTAGATAACTTTAAGTTTTTCTATTATATTTATTTCTATTTTACTATATCTAGACTAATATAAAACTAAATCTTCTTCTTTTAAATATAAAGCTAAATATAAAGATTTACTAGTTTTACTATTAGATACTTTAGGGTAATAGTAGATTTTATTTAATAATATTATTATTATAAAAACAAAATTATACTAATAAACTAATATAATATAAAGTATATCTAAGAAAGCTTAACCCTAATAAGCTATAGCTTTAGAGTTAACTTATAGTAATATATAATTAGTATATTCCTATTATATTAATAATACTTTGCCTATTAACTTTTACTTTCTAATAAGTATAATTAGTATATAGCTCTAAATATATATATCTTAATTAAATCTAAGTTTAGAGAGGCTAAAGGAAAGTTCTACTAAATTAATAATTAAGGATAATAAATATACTTTTTAATAACTTAATTATTCTATAAATATAATCCTATTATATTTTTAATAAGATTAAAGTATTTATATAATTATATTTAAGATAGATACTAATATATTATTTAATTATATATAATTAGTAGGTTTATCCTATCCTTAATACTCTAAATATTATTAATTCTTATTATATTAAGCTATTACCTTATTAATATAGCCTCTTTTAGATATTTTACTCCCTAATAACCAGAGGTATATTTTACTATTAGCTCCTTTAGTTCTATATAATAATACAAATTAAATATTAATATCTAAGTTTAAGCAAGTAATATATATATAAAAATACCCCTAAATAGCCTAAAATTAGAATATTTATAAGTTAAGTAAATAGCCTTATTATAATACCTATAGAACTCCTAAATAAGTTTAAGATTATTACTAAAATTCTAATAAAGCTAGTTTAGAGCTAAAGCTATAATAAGTAGCTATTTATATTTAATCTAGTAAGAGATATAAAGCTTTTAATTTACTAGCAAAGCTTAAGATATTAAAATAAATATTATTATTTAATTAATAATTTCATAGAGAGTTAGCTTCTCTTTCTATAGGAAATTATAGATATATTATATCCTTTCTTAGTTTCTACTGGGCTTATAGAGAAATAGAAATATTTCCACCTAAATAAAAAGATTAAGACTTATAAATAATTAGCCCTATTAGTATTAGAAGGATTATATACTATTAAGTATACTAATAATTTGCTAAAACTATAGATTAAGCTTAATTTAAGTATTTATTAAATACTCTTATACCTAGATATAATATTAGAGAATCTTAGTTAAGGAAATTAAATAGATCTTTTATAATAAATTAATATAGTCTATAAGTATATACTAGCTTAATTTCTAATAATTTGCTCTTATAAAAGGTATTCTAGAATAAATATACTATTATTTTATAATATTTTATAGTAAGGCCTTACTTAGGATTAATCTATTACTAAATATAAATTATAAGAAGTAAAGATTAAATATAGAGCCTAATTACTTATTTTATAAATATAAATATTATAAACTATTTATATTTTAATAATAAGTAATTTAGTAGGGTCTTATAGAAATAGTCTTAGTACTATTAATATATTACTAAATTATAATAATACCTTAGCTTTAGGCTAGTTATATTATATAGTATTATAGGTAATAACTAAGGCTAAGATAGAGACTTTAAATACTAAGTTTAGCCCTATATAATAGGAAAGTTTAGTAATATATATATTATTAAATAAGCACACTTTATATCTAATATTCTTAATTCCAAGGATAAAAACCTAAGCTAACTTAATTCTATTTTTTCTATTACTTAGGCTTTTGCTTAGGCCTACTATAACCTATTAAGCTAAGGCTTAGGCATATTTAAACCTAAATATCTACTACTTCTTATTACTTCTAATATATAGAATGCTAATATACTTATATTTACTATAAATTAGCTTTTGCTGGTTATATTAATTATAGATAAGTTTTAGATTAAGAATTAATTAGGTTAACTTATTCCTTTCTTTTTCTTGTGGTAAGCCTTATAGCCCTAACTAAAAGGAACTCTTATTATAGAATTTAGGTATAAGGCAGTATATTTAAGTTAAACTAGATAATAATAAAGATAGTTTTTTTTAGGGTTATATAAAATTAGTTAAAATTTAATAATTATAATATATTATTAGGAATTAATAATAAGGGCTTTTCTATAAGTAGAATCCCTAGTTATAGCTAACTATTAAATTAATTATATAGGCCTAATATCCCCTTATCTACCTAATAGACTAAATACTAATAGTAGTAATTATATAAAAATTTTAGTTATACCCTTTACTTTATACTAATAAAATAGACCTAATCCCATATAATAAAAGATTAAATAAAAGTAATATATATTAGTATATATTATTAAAAACTCCTTTTATATTACTATAAAATTTATATCTAAGCACTAACTATAGCTATAAGGTTATAGGTAGCTAGGGCTTAATTAACCCTATTTACCTATCTTAATTACTTAAAGATTCCTTTATTACTTATATATAGTATACTTTAAGTTAAAACTAAGATAAGAGGCTTTTATTATTTAAAGTTCTAATAGGCTAAATAGTAAATCTTAGATTAATAATAAGATTATATAGTCCTATATAAATAGCTATTAATTTTAATATATTAGTAATTAATATAAGCAAAGAATTCTTATTTATTTTAGTAGACTATTTCTAGTTTACTAAAATTTAATTATCTAAGGCTTATATATAAACTATAATATAATTACTTAAGATCTAAAAATATAAAAGATATTTTTAAGATATTTAATTTATATATACTTAAAATAGAATTAAAATAATATACTATAAGTATTGGTTTATTGGCATAGTTAAAGGAATAATGCCCTATAAGGCGGTTATATGGCTCTTTATATGACCCCTAGCTAAAGTAGATATACTATAATCCCGCCTAAGCAGGATTAGAAGAGAAGATTAGATATTAATAAAACTATTACTAAAGAACCCCCTAGTAGTTACTAAAGACCCTTATTATAACCTTAGTTAGTTTATATTATAAACCCCTGGGACTTACTTATACTGATTAATTTTGGAAAGTATATAAATACAATCCTATAGATTAGTAAGGTATTAAATAAAGGAATATATTATTAAGTACTTAGTTTATTAGTAATAAAACCTTATATACTAATTTAGATTAATATTATATTCCTATTTAATTATAATTACTATAATTGCCTAAGAAAATATAAAATTATTTTTTATATCTATTATATAGAAAATCCTTTTTATTTTGCTTATAATAGACCTATATATTACCTTAGTAAATAAAAAGAGTATAATAAACTAAAGAAGTTTAATTTTATATTTCCTTGATTATATTTTTCCTAATATAATTATATTAAGCTTATAAGGAGATAATATTAATATCGAAGGATTAGAGATAGACCTAAATATTATTACTTTTTAATTGCCTAATAAATATAAAGTATATTAAGGTAAAGTAAGAGAATTTCTTAAATAGCTTTTAATCTTAATAAAGCTTATTTTATAGGTAAACCTATGAGTATGGGGACTCTATTATTTGGTATATAATTATAAGACCTATAATAAAAAGGAAGTAAATATTAAAATTGTATATTTTATAGTACTTAGTAGGTAGGAAGACCTAAAGGGACTCTAATTCTTTAATATATTCTAATTAGACTTTAGCAAAAGAGAAGTGGAATATTGGAAGAAGCTAAGAATAGTAAGAATACTCTATGATTTTCTTAGAAATTGCGATATTAAAATTACTAAAGAAGGAAAATCTATTTCTAAAGTCCTTAAAAAGGTTACTAATTAAAAGAAATTCTATTATTAGATAGAAGAAGAAGCTGAAGCTCTTAAAGAGATTAGCAAAGAATTCTAACTTTATTACTAAGACCCTTATTTTATTTATAAGATTACTAGAAAGGCATAGAAATTATAAATAGTATTATCATAAGATATTATACTATTATAACTAATTATAATTTTGCTAATATTATCTCCCTAATTGGTATAGACTAGGGTAATCCTAACTTAGAATATATAAGTATTATCTATAAATATTCCTTATAACTAAAGTTTAGTATACCTTTAGAATACTTTATATTATCTATAATATTTACCTTAATCCTAAATATTATAATTAGTAGTAATAGTATTTTTTTATTAATAAACTCTTTTGCCCTAAGATTATACTTAAGAAGTCCTAATAAGTAAAAAGCTAGATAGTAAAGACTTTACTTAGCTTAAGAAAAATTATTTTAATAATTTAAAGTATAGTAGTAAGAAATATAAGAACTTTGATTTAAAATTTAAATACTTTTATAACTAATACTTAATTATGAATATTAATAAATTCTTATATATATAGGTATTTTAGGCTATGCTTAAAGGGAAGGCAAAGGAATATTACTTTAATATAATAGTTATTAATAGTGAATTTATACCCTTTAATTAAATGCTTATAGAAATAAGGGAGGAATTTGAAAATAAGTGAATTCTTAATGAATATTATTAAAAATAGTAAACCTTATATATTTATACTTAGATAAAGTAAAACCTAAGTATTGAATAATAAGAAGCCCTTTATAAGTTCTTTAATTAACTTAAAGTGCTTTAGTAAGTATTATAAAGTATCCTAAAGGATAATAAGATGGCTTAAGTATAATTACTTGGTATATATAGTGGTATTAAAGAATTGTAGAGTATAGTATTAAACCTTCCTTTGATATATAAGGAAGTATACTTATAGATTTGATATACTTTTATTGTTATAAGTATATTAGTATAATATATTAAGTTTATACTAATTATATTAAAAGAATAATTTATAATAGAATAAGTATATAAAGGCTGTAAGAATAATTAATAAGGATCTTTATAGCTAAAATACTAAAGTAAATATTGCAAAGGTAATTCTATTTTAAAATAATTATATTAGAAGAATAATAAATACTATATATACCTTAAAGAAAAATATTTCTTAATAAGATATATAATAAAAAAAAGAAGAGAGGTATATGAAAAATATAAGAAGATTAGAGAGGATTCTTACCTTAGTAAAGCTATTTATAATTTATATCTAGCTAAACTTAATAAGTCTAATGATAATATGGAAACTGGAGAAGGAAGAGAGAGTGATAATAATAAAGATTAATTTGAAGTAATTTCTATAGAGATATATATTTATTTTATAAGTACTATTAATACTATTAACTTACCCCTTATTTTAATTATGCTTATAGATTAAGTAATTACCTATTATTTTATATAAAAAGATCCCTTTTATAATCTTTAAAAGAAATTATAAGAAAAGATAATAAAGTTTATATTTAATAATTACTATAGCCTAAATAAGTTCTATGGTATTATACTTAATATTAGAGCTACAAAGGTATCTATTGGTAGCTAAGAATAATGGCTTATATTATAATAAATAATGATTGCACTAGCTAAACTAGATATATCTAGAGTAGGAGAAGTAATTGTTAGATTTGGAGGGGGAATACTATAGTTATTCCTTAGTATAGTAAATATTATTATACTATTTGGAATTATCTTATTTTATATTATTTCTATAAATATATTATTCTTCTTATACCTATATAATATGGATATACTAAATATCCACTTTTATAATCTCTATAACTATCTTGAATAAGGTAATATTTAAGTGCTTATTATATGGAAATAGGGATATCTATAGTGGCTATTAAATAATAAGAAAGCCTTGGCATAGTATAATCTTACTAATATTAAATTTTGGTAGCTATATTGCTAATTTGGTTACTTTTCTATTAATAGGCTATATAAATTATTAATAAGAGTTAGTTACTTTATAGAGAGATAAGTAATTAAGAAGTTAATTAAGATTTGCTAAAAATATTAGCTAAATATTAGAGTACCTTAAAGGTTTAAGTTTATAATTTAAGATAATTCTAAATTTAATTATTATATTATTATAGATATTATATATTTTAAGAGTAAACCTATATTATATATTATTAATAAAATAATTATATTTAATACTATTTATTTTCTACCTAATATATTTATACTAACTATCTAAAAGGCAATAAAGATATATTAGATTAATATTTATATAGGACTACTTAACTAGGTAATTACTAATCTAGGAAAAAGCTTTATTAGTAAAGAATTTTGCTAAGAAGTAAGAATAAGAGGTATAATTATATTAATTATACCTATTAAAATATATAACTTAATTAGTAAAATTAAATAATATTATATATTAATCTAATATATATATATAATTATCTAATAAGAGGATCTATCTGCAAAAGCAGAGGAAGCCCTTTAGGCAATAGTAAAAGCTATTAATGATACTGCTAGCTTGAATAGCCTTATGCTTATACTCTTGGTATTTAGATTATACCTATAAATAATAAAGGACTCTAAACCCTTACTAAGTATAGTAAAATATACTAAAGTAATCCGAAAAGTAATAATAAAGGTATATAAGATCTATGCTTAAAGGTAAGTTATTAATACCCTTGCTATATATAATAGCCCTAATACCTTTATTGTCCTAAATCTCCTAATATTATTATAGGTTTATATATATTAAGAGAAAGTAGAATGGATAGGATTGTATATACTTATTATAATTAAAGGAGAAATTTATATTATTAATAGTACCTATAGACCCTTTGAATTTTGATTAATAGCTATTAAATTATTTCTTAAAGACCCTAATAATAAAAAAGCTCCTTAAGAGGTACTAACCAAATAATCCAAGGAAAGTAAGCAGGAAGATAATAAGGACCCTACCTATAAACCTTAATTTTTGGTATTAATAGAGAAAAGAAGAAGAGGATAATCTTAAAAGAATATTACTAATACTACCTTAATATAGCTAATCCTAAAGAGAGGTAGAAAATAATTACAAAAGAATTTTATTATAATTAATATAAACCTAATTAATTAATTTAAAGATAAAACTAAATATATTAAGGTATTTATATTAATAAAAGAGAAATCTAACCTTGAACTTATACTTAAACTCTACAAAAAGAAGATTATTATAATACCTAGATTACTATTTAAGATATTAACTATAAAGGAGATTAAAGGATTAATCTAATATAGTATATTTAAGTTTATCCTATTTAATAAGGATATATATAATAGGATTAGAATCTTTAAATTATATATTGTAAATAAGGTAAAAGGTAAGAATACTAAATTATTATATAAGAAATTATGCCTAATTATTTAAGGTTATACTAATAAGGATAAGAAGGTAATCCTTATATAATTACTTATAATCTAGAGATATAATTAGAGATTAATTTTAGTATTAATATTATTCCTAATTAAGGAAGGTATTATACTTTAGCTCTAAGATATTATATAGGCTTATATATAATTAAAGATAAAATTAAATTATATAATCCTTATATATCTTCTAATAAGTATCTAATATAGGTACCTAAAGAATATAATTATAAAGGTAATTATACTATTTTATAGGATACTAGAGGTAGGAAACTATTAGTAGGTAATATATAATAAGTATTATTTAAAGAAGCTTTAGATAATTATATTTACCTTTAATCTATACTTATTGATATTATTATAAAAGAATCCTAGCTTTATAATTATTAGAATATAAATAGATAATATAATTAGTATATTAGACTAAGTATTCCTAAAGCTAGAGGAGGAGAAGCTTATAGAAGTTACTTTTAAAGCTAAACCCTAAGAAATACTAATAATTAAGAAATTACTTATATTTAATAGTATAATTATTATTTTATTAAAGAATAATAGTATTATAATATAGTAAAAAGGATAGAATAAGAAGATTATATTAATTAAAACTAAGGATCTAAAGGCTATTAAGTAGTAATATATAGAATAATAAGTATAAGGAGTATATATTATTTTAATTTGCTAATTAGAGGTATGCTATGATCTCTTTGCTGTAGTATAATTCTAAGAGCCTAATAATACGAAAATTAAGGTCTTAAATAAGTGCCTTAAGTAGTAATAAGAAAACCTTAATTATAGACTTATATTTATTTTGCTTAATCTTTTAATAGTAAAGTTATTTATATTTATTAATAATATATTTATAAATAATACTAACCTTTTTTTATAATTTAGATTTATTATAATTTTTATTAATAAATAATTAGATAATAGAATATTTAGGATAAATAGGAATATTATTTATTATAGCTTAATTAAGTGTAGAAGAATAATTTGAAGTATATTAGCATTAGAGATTTATAATATAGTTATAGGTATAGATATTGCTTATGTAATTTCTATGACCTTTAACTAGATTATTAATTAATTAGAAATATCTTATATTCCTATAATTATATATATGGATTTTTACTTACTTTATAAGTGCTTTATAAAGCTAGGGACAATAAAGGAGAAGTGCTTAATAATTAATATAATAGCTTTATAATAATTATATAAATAATAGGAACTATATAAAGTTAGATAGATTAATAGAGAGGATAATCTAGCTAATATATTTATAAAAGGGAGTCCTAATTAAGCATTAGAGTAGTTTATTAATAATAATAATATAATAATTTAAATAGAAGGTTAGGTTATATAAAAATAAATAGTAAGCCTATACTTAATATAAAAGATTAAGGGAGGAATAGGAGGAAGGAGAAAAGGGATAATATTATAACTTAATTATTAAAACTAATAGGAAGGGTATATATTATTCCTATAAAAAGAGAAAGAGTCTAGTATTAGTTTATTGGCATAGTTAAAGAAATAATGCCCTATAAGGCGGTTATGTGGCTCTCTATATAACCCCTAGCCAAAGTAGATATACTATAACCCTGCCTAAGTAGGGTTAGAAGAGAAGATTAGATATTAATAAAACTATTACTAAAGAACCTCCTAGTAGCTGCTAAAGACCCTTGTTATAATCTTAGTTGGTTTATATTATGAACCCCCGGGACCTATCTATAATAAGTAAAGTAAAATAGGTATATTTTAGTATTTTATTTATTATAATAAATAAAATATATAAATCTAATATAATAAAGTAATATTTAGGTCTTTATTTACTATTTACTATATAATCTCTTAAAGACTTTTAGTATACTATTTTAATATTACCTAATAAGGCTAATAGTAAATTTATAAATAAGATTTATTTAGAATCCTATAAATTAGTAAAACTTAGAAAATAAAAGACTATAATATATCTTTACTAAGGGGCTATGGGTAGGTCCCGGGGGTTCGTAATATAAACCAGCTAAGATTATAATAAGGGTCTTTAGTAGCTATTAGAGGGTTCTTTGGTAATAGTTTTATTGATATCTAATCTTCTCTTCTAACCTTGCTTAGGCGGGATTATAGTATATCTACTTTAGCTAGGGATTATATAGAGAGCTATATAATTGCCTTATAGGGCATTATTCCTTTAATTATACTAATAAACTAATACTAGACTCTTTCTCTTTTTATAGAAATAATATATACCCTTCCTATTAGTTTTAATAATTAAGTTATAATATTATTCCTTTTTTTCTTCCTTTTATTCCTCCCTTAATCTTTTATATTAAGTATAGGCTTACTATTTATTTTTATATAATTTAATTTTCTATTTAAATTATTATATTATTATTATTAATAAACTACTCTAGTACTTAATTAGGGCTCCCTTTTATAAATATATTAGCTAGATTATCTTTTCTATTAATCTATTTAACTTTATATAGTTCTTATTATTTATATAATTATTATAGAGCTATTATATTAATTATTAAGTACTTTTTTTTTATTATCCTTAGCTTTATAAGATACTTATAGAGTAAGTAAGAATCTATATATATAATTATAGGAATATATAGTATTTCTAGTTAGTTAGTAATCTAATTAAAGATTATAGAAATTATATAAGTAATATTTATACTTATAACTATACTATAGATCTCTAATGCTAATATACTTTAGGTTATTTTTTTATACTTAGTTAAGCTATAATAGATAATATTCCTATTTATTCTAAATATTTTATTATCTAATTATTTATTAGTAAAAATTATAATAAATCTAAGTTATAAAAAAAGGTTAGTATTATTTATAAATATATTATTAATAAATATAAATAGCTTTGCTATTAAGAGGTTAAGTAGGATAAATATAAGTCTATGGTTAAGGTTTTCTTATTATTACTTAAGGTACTTATTTAAGATCTTAATTTTTATATTATTAGGCTCTTAGAATTATATTATAGTAAAAAGATTATAATATGCCTTTGGTTAGTAAATTAAGGCAATATATACTCTTTATGCTTATTATTCTATATATTATTGCTTAGTAGCCTTTGGGTCCTTAGTTTTAATTAGTATGATCTTCTTACCTTATCCTTTTTATTATATTATAATACTATTGTTCTTTAATAAAGTAATAATTATATTATTAAATATAAGTGGTTCTTTAATTATTAGTATTTCTTAGGATTTGGCTTTAAAAGTAGCTTTTGTAAGCTTCTCTTTCTTTAGCTTTAGGAATGCTTAGTCTAATATACTAATTATATTATCTATTTATATTCTAATAATTATAAAGCTAGGGTTCTTTTGTAATAATATTAATAAGTATAGGTTAAAGGTAGATATAATTATCTAGAGCTTCTTTAAATAATACTTATTATATATTGCTTACTAATGGTTTTCTGCCTTTAGTATCCTATAAAGTAGTATAATTACCTTTATAATTATATTCTTTGGGTATTTATATTAGATACTTATTAGGAGGTATATAAGGATTATATAATTTAGTTTTATCTTTGATTATATATAAGCCTATGTAATATTTTGGAGCTAAAGTATAATACCTTCCTTAATTAGGGATAGTATTAATATTAGAATTAGTCTCTGATTATATCTTTGGATTATGGGTGATTATATAAGGATTGCCTCCTTGCCCTTGTTGGTATAGCCTTGAATAACTAGGTGTGACTTTTTATATAGTGATTTAGTATTCTTGCCTTTTACCTTATTTATAATATGCGATTTAAAGATTTTAATCTTATTATGTATATTTTTATTAAATAGGATAAACTTAAATATATTATATTAGATTAATCCTTTGATCTTCTTTGTGGTTAATGCTTTAAATAGTAGTCTAGGTATTATAATAATTTTCTTTTTGTAGAGTTTAAGTGTAAGTTTAAGGTTAAACTTCTTTTTTGCTAATATAAATACCTTAATATATTTAGTTTTATTTTTAAATTAGTTAATTAGGTTTATATTGGTTATAATAGGATTCTTTTGTGGTTATTCTCTGCCTTTCTTTAGGGTTAGCTATATTAGGGTAATATTAGTAGTATTCTTTTGAGGTTATTTTTTTCTTCTTTTCTCTATTAATACCGGAGGTTAAGGTTTATAGGTAGGGTCCTTATTATCTTCCTGCTTATTTTCCTTAGATTACTTGGTTAATGCCTCTTAAGGAGCTTTTTTATTATTAAGGTCTTTAAGGAATAGTTTAATAGCTATTAATTAAAATTTAAAGGGTCTATAGGTATTATTAATAATATAGGTTTCTCCTTTAATTATAATAAGTATATATAATCTTATTTATTTTACTTTCTCTTGATATATATAAACCTATAATAATATTAGGAGATTTAGGATAGCAGAGGTATTAGGGCTATTATATATAGTAAGGGTATTAATAATTTGCCTTTGAGTATAGATCTTGTGTACCTTTATTATTGCTTTTTGGATTATTTTAGTATATTCTATTATACTTAGTAAGGGTTTAAAGTCTTTTATTATTTATAGGTATAATCTAAATACTAAGAGTATAAGTATAAGGCTATTTAGGCTAGTAGTATTATTAATAGCTTTTACTATTACCTAGAGGGCTTCCTTTGCTTTTATAGATAGATCTTCTTATTAGATAATTATATATATATATTGGATTAGTATATAATATTGTTTAACTTTACTAATTAAGTTATATACTTTAATGGGCATAATTAATATAATTATACCTCTTATTCTTATTTCTTAGCGGAATTCTTTACTAATAAAGCTTTTTCCTAGGTTAGTAATTATCTAGTTAAGTGGTCTTATATAGATATTAATCTAGTATATTTTTATTACCTTTTAGATAGTTAGTATAGATATATTAGGTAGAAAATAGGTAGTATTAAATATGATTATTTTATTGATAATATATAATATAAGTTTACTCTTAAGATATATAATATTTATAATAATATAATAATTAAATTTAGAATTATCTTAAATTATAAACTTAAACCTTTGGGGTACTTTGGTATTTAGTTAATATTTTTAGTAGATCTTAGTTAACTTCTTAATTACTTATCTCTTTATAGAGTAGCTAGCTCTTATTAGTAGTTTATATAGCCTATTAATAGAAGGGTGACTAAATTGGCAGTATAATTGCTGGAGTTTAATATTAGTAAGATTATATTATGCTAAGGCTTTCTTATTATTTAATAGCTACTATAGGTATTCTTATTTCTATATAATAAGCACTTAAATATTACCTTATTTAAGATAATTATAAAGATTATAAAAGTAGATATTTAGTATATCTATATTATATAAGTATAGAAGGAATAGTATATTTATAGAAATAATATAAAATAAGATAATTCTAAATAGTATAGTAATATTTACTATACTAAGGGATAGCTATAGTATTCTCCCTCTAAATCTAATAATTACTTTTCCTACTTTAGATATATCTAGTTTAGCTAGTATAATTATTATTTATTATAATATAAGCTATTATTCTTAGCTGCTGGTAAATACCTTTGTAGCTCTAATATTAGGTATAATACTATAGAACTTGTTTAGGCTATAGTAGTTATTAAGTATAAACTTTATTATCTTTTCTTATAATTCCTTTTAAAGGTTATAAAAGGGGTCTTTTTATATAAGATAATAGGTAATTACTTAATTTATAAGTATAATTAAAATAAGAGGTAAGTTAATAATATTAATAGTACTTATAAAATAAGTATATATCTCCATAGGAATTACTTTGAATTAATTTTTATTATTATTACTTTCTCTTCCTTCTCCAGTTTCTATATTATTATTAGGCTTATTAAGTTTGGCTAGATATAGGTTATAAATAGCTTTACTAAGGTAAAAGTCCTCTTTAATCTTCTTATATTTTTTATATATCTCTCTTCTTTCTTCTATTATATATCTTATTAAGAAATATCCTTCTTTAAGGTATATATAGTATTTATTATTCTTCTAGTATAATTATTTTAAAGTAGAGTTACCTTTGTAATATTTACTTTAGTATCTTAGCTATAAAAGTCCTTATTAATTATTCTTATGGCCTCTATATACTTATTCTATTATAAACTATTCTTCTAATATAATTAGTATAGACTTAATATATTATACTAGTATATTTATAATAATAAAGGCATATTAAATCTATAAGTATACTTCCTTATATATCAAGGAAGGGTTTAGTACCATACTCTATAGTTCTTTAATATTACTATATATACTAAGTAATTATACTTAAGCTATCTTATTATCCTTTAGGATACTTTATAATACCTACTAGAGCACTTTAAGTTAATTAAAGAACTTATAAAGGGCTTTTTATTATTTAATACTTAGGTTTTATTCTATTTAGGTATAAATATATAGAATTTGCTATTCTTAATAATATTTATTAAGAATTTACTTATTTTTAAATTCCTCCCTTATTTCTATAAGCATTTAATTAAAGGGTATAAGATTACTATTAATAACTATTATATTAAAGTAATATTCCTTTGCCTTCCCTTTAAGCATAGCCTAGAATACCTATATATATAAGAATTCATTGATATTTATAATTAGGTATTGGTTATAAAAGTATTTAAGTTTTAAATCAAAGTTCTTATATTTCTTGCTACTATACTTTAAATTATTAAGATAATTCTTCTTAAGCTAAGTAAAGTCTTTACTATCTAGCTTTTTACTTATTAAGATTTCTTAAATATAATCTTAGGGCAAAGGAGTTTATTAATAAAAGGATATTATTACTACTAATTATAATATTTAGGATTAAGGTAAGTATTATAGGTAATATAGGGTATTCTAAAGGTATACTAAACTTTAGTTATAAGGGGTATTTATAGGTAATACTTATATATTTTAAGTTAGGGTTACCCTAGTCTATACCAATTAGGAAGGTAGTATTAGCAAAATTATAACTAATTGTAATAGTATAGTATCTTATAGTAATACTATTTGTAATTTCTATACCTTTCTAATGATCTTATAGATAAAGTAAGGGTCTTAGTAATAAAGTTAAAATTCTTTGCTAATCTTTTTAAGAGCTTTAGCTTCTTCTTCTATCTAATAGTAAAATTTCTCTTAATTAGCAACCTTTTTAAGGACTTTAGAAATAGGTTTTCCTTCTTTAGCAATTTTAATATTATAATTTCTAAGGAAGTCACAGAGTATCCTTACTATTCTTAGCTTCTTCCAATATTCCACTTTTCTTTTATTAAAATCTAATTAGAATATATTAAAGAGTTAAAGTCCCTTTAAGTCTTTTTACTTACTAAGTACTATAAAGTATATAATTTTAATATTTACTTCCTCTTTATTATAGATCTTATAATTATATACTAAGTAGTAAAATCCCTATACTTATAGGTTTACCTATAGGGCAAGCTTTATTAGGATTAGAAGCTATTTAAGAAATTCTCTTGCTCTACCTTAATATACTTTATATTTATTAGGTAATTAGGGAATAATAATATCTAGGTCTATCTCTAATCCTTTAATATTAATATTATCTCCTTATAGGCTTAATATAATTATATTAAGGAAAGTATAATTAAGGGAATATAGAATTAAACTTCTTTAGTTTATTATACTCTTTTTACTTATTAAGGTAATACATAAGTTTACTATAAGCAAAATAAAAAGGATCTTCTATATAATAAATATAAGGGATAATTTTATATTTTCTTAGGTAATTATAGTAATTATAATTAAATAGGAATATAATATTAATCTAGATTAATATATAAGGTTTTATTGCTAATAAACTAAGTACTTAATAATATATCTTTTTATTTAATACCTTACTAATCTATAGGATTATATTTATACACTTTCCAAAACTAATCAATATAAATAAGTCCCAGGGGTTTATAATATAAACTAGCTAAGGTTATAATAAAAGTCTTTAGTAGCTACTAAAGGGTTCTTTGGTAATAGTTTTATTAATATCTAATCTTCTCTTCTAACCCCGCTTAGGCAGGATTATAGTATATCTACTTTAGCTAGGGGTCACATAAAGAGCCACGTAACCGCCTTATAGGGTATTATTCCTTTAACTATGCCAATAAACCAACAGGAGCTAAGAACCTTTATTACTACTAAATTTAAAAATATTATCTTACTTATTTATACTAAGATAATTAGAGATCCTTAGATTAATCTTATATTACTTTCTAGATAGGCTAAGAATAAAAATAAGTATTTATAATAATATTAATAAGTATATAAGGCTATTTTCCTAATAATTCTAACTCCTATATATTTATCTATTACTAGAGAATAGTAGTTAATACTTAGTATATTAAGAGGTTAAGTTTTCTTAGGAAATAAAGATATTATTATCTAGTAATATAATTTTTATAAAAAGATAGTTATTTCTTATTCTTTCCTTGGATTTTAGCTAGCTTAAAAAGGCTAAAGATTACTAGCTAGTGGGAACTAGCTAGTATTAATTATATCTATTAAATTAACCCCTTGAATTTATAGGCAGGGGGAGGTAGAGCTAGTATATTTAACTTATTAACCTATATAGATATTTAAGGGAAGATCTATAGTAATAATTTAAGATAAGTATAATATAGTAACTTTATTTATAGTATATTAGCTAGGGTTAATAATAATCTTAAAATACACTTTATTATACTATTAATACTTATTTTAAATAAAAGAAATTACTAGAGATTATAGGTTTTATATATATTTAATAGATATTTTATTTAATAAATTTATATTAGCTTACCTTATTAATATAATTAGCCTTATTTACTAATATTTTAGTAATAAAATTTATAGAGTAAATTAAAATAAAGCTAAGTTAAAAAATAGAAATTCTAATTAATTAATAAATAATATTATATATTATATTTAATATATATAATAGGTATTATCTTTTATCCTTTTATCTTTATTTTTTACTTAGCCTAATTTCTTATTATAATTTCTATAAAACCTCTAAATCTTAGTTATAAGGGTATTATAGTAATAACTTAGCTAAAATTAGCTATATTAATTATTATCCTACTAAAATCCTCCTAGTTTAGGGTTCTAAATATTAATATAAAACTAAATAGTTAAGGATTTAGATTATTTATAATATTATTTATATAAGATAAGTAAAACACTATAAGCCTTAAAATAAATATTATTTTATCTTAATAATTAAATTTAACTTTATTTTATTATTATAAAGTGGCTATATATTATATAATAACTAAGTCTTAATATAGCTAGACTTAAGTTATAAATAGGGGCTTAGATTAGCCCTTACTATTTACTAATTAATTAAATACTAATTACTAGTACTATAATAACCTAGGTATATTAGGGTAAAAGAATAATATTCTTTAATTATACTAATACTAGCTTTATAGGAGTTTTAGCCTCTAAGATAGACTTATACTTACCTTAATATATTCTATATATACTTTAATAAACTAAGCTATTCTATTAAAACTAACTATTACTATACTTATCTAAGTATAAACCCAAAGAATAGTATATAAGCTATTAAATTTCTTATTATATTTTAAATAATAATATTAGGTAATATCTCCTATATAATTCTAACTAACTAAATATATATCTAATTAGAATTAAGTATATAATTATTTACTACCTCTATAAGATAATTCTCCTACTAAAAGAGTAAAAGCTATAGTACTTATATATCTATAAAATTAAATTAAATATATTAATTATACCTAGCTATAGTAATCCCAAAGACTGCCTAATAAATTATAATTAACTAAGAACTATAAAATAAAGTAAATAATTTATATCTATAGAAAGTTATTTTACCTTTAGTAAACTAATTAAAGAGATATACTATCCCTTAGCTTACTATAGCTTATAACTAATTTTACTACTAATAAGTAGTTTAATTTTAAAAAGAAAATAGGGAAAAAAGATAAAAGGTTTAGAATTAATTTTTAGATTAAGTAGGATATTAGGAAGAAGATTATAATACTTAATATTTACCTAAATAAGTTATATAAATTTAAGTATTATTATTATATTAATTTTACTTATTTCTAGGATAGATATAAGCTAAGTTTAGAAAAATAGAAAAGGTATAATACTATTAAATTTATCTTTAATTAGTGCTAAGAATAAGGATAAATAGAATTAATTTTTTTTAGGCAATTAGTTAAGTATATAGCTTTGCTATTTATTAATAAAGGAGTTTATACTATATATAATTGCCTTGGCTTAGTTACTAGCTATAGACATAATATAATATAATATTGTATAATTATATAGATAGGTGCATAGGTATATGCCAGGAAACCTATTATATATAGTGGATATATTAGATTGCTTTGAGTGAAAGAGCTGGCAGTGTCAATATATTAACTAAAATTGGCCTCGCCACTCTCCGATGCCCAGTGCAACCATACGCCCGAGAGAGAAAATTTTCTTTCCCACAGCGTCGTACCTCGTACATCGATGATGTTCTGCATGGAACGTCAAAAGCGTTCTGAAGGGGAGGGGGGGGGGGGGTAACCGGGCGGCCCGTATGCCCCGGAAATGCCCCCCATCTGTCAAATTGGCGTTGACGAAGGCGAAGCGAGCCAGGGGAGATGGCGGGCCCGGTGCGACACCCCTGCGTGCGATGGGTGGACCAGACAGATATGGTCCCATGTTGCCCCATGTTGCCCCTTGCTGTTCTCTCCCTCCTTGACTGTGCCCTTGACTGTGCTCTTGGTTTGGCGGGAAAACAGGCGACCCAAGATGTTCAGTGTGCCTCGTGCAAGATCACACGGCTGCTGCTCTTCCTGGAAGCGGCGTTCGCAATGGGGGATGGCAGAGGAGCATTAAGGTTATTTGTGGCTGCCTCCAGGGATCAGATTTAACTAGTAGTTGTCGATTCTTCAGCTCGAGGTCTGTGCCCACACCCGTCCTGATACATGGGCGCAATCCTGCTTGACCGACTTCCTGTTGTGGTGATCGAAGAAGCTTGGTCGTCGACCCTTCCGGCCGCCTCTATACGGGCTCGGTACCAGCAAGCACCACGACCAGCAGCGGTACCACATGGCCGTCCATGTTTGGGGTCGTATCCGGGGCGATGGGTTTGAATTGTACCACGTATCGGAGGTTAAGCCCAAGGCCCATCGGCAGGGGTCTGCGCAGCACTAGCGCAAGCCCAGAGAGCCACGCGTTCCGCTCCATTTCCTAGTCGAGATTCGACAGTGGTTGACCGCCCCGTTCTAGAACCGGGGTTGCTTGGGGAGTGCAGAAGTGTATCAAGCTGGGGGGCTGGCTCCATCCTCGGTACGACAAGATTTGGGCCATGAAACGGTAGTCTGCCCAAGGATCATGTCAGAGACGACGACGCTCCAACGACACAGCCGACTGTGAAACTCCACCGGCCCACGGGCTGTGTATGTATGCGCCATACCAATAATAACTAGCGGGCAGAAATAGAGATCTCGCTACTGTTAATCTTTGGGCCATGATCGGAGTCGCCCAGGGTGTGTGTATGGGTGGTGGGATGGGGTTTTTCTTTTTGGTCGTACCGAGTGCAACCCCTCCTCAGCTGATGTTGGCATGCCACAATTTCATCCGCATGTTTTTTTAATATCAGATTGCTCGCATATCATGTGCATTTAATCTACGTGCCAGTAATCACTCGACGTCTAAATAGATTGGGACGTTTCTCCGGTTGTGACTCTAACCATGTAGGCCGTGAAACTGTTCGAATCCCGAAGGGACGGGCAGGGGGTTGTCTGTCGCCCACCCCGGCCAGCCCCAAGCCCATCATTACCAACGGGTAAAGCACATCACCCTGGCAGCATCCCTAGGGGCATTCGCTCGCGGGGTTGTCGGGTGTGGGTGGAATCGTCTATTGGTGCTATCCTTTTTTATCTCCCGTACTTTCCGTCTCGACTGTCACATTTAGTGCCCGTCCCTCCCTCCCGCCTTCAAACCGTCCAGCCGGTCGTTTTTGCTCTGCACGAGCGAGAATGTAGTGAGCGATGGACACCTTCGACACTTACACCCGTGACGAGGACGAGGATATCCACTCGTTCGTCTCCCCTTGGAAAGAGCTCAATGCAGGACTATGGCTTCTTTTTGCTGGTGCGACTTTCTTTCTAGGCCTTCGAATTTGGGTCAAACTTACTCGACGACACGGGCTGTGGTACGATGATTGGATTCTTATTGTTTCTTGGGTAAGTCCATTCGACTGCAATCCGTCTGGGCAGCGCAGGTGCTGACATGACTCCAAGTTTGTGTTACTCGCAAACAACTCGCTCATTATCTGGGAATTCGCAAACGGTTATATTTTAAAGGACTCTTCGCAAAAGTGGGACGATCGCATGCACATTCTCATCAACATATCGTCCTGCGGCACACTGATAGGGCAAGCATGGACGAAGACTGCATTCGGCGTGACGCTGTTGAGGATGGGCAAGGGGTGGCAACTTTGGGTTCTGTGGTTCTGTATTGGATCCATGAACCTCTGGATGGTGCTCAAGTGCATCTTCCAATGGGCCAAGGTCTGTGGCAAGGATAGTTATCAGCAGTGGTACCGACTCGACTTTTGCATCGGTCCCAAGTTCCGCGCCGACTTTAAGGAGGGTGGAAATGGTGAGTCTCCTCTTGGGCGAGCCCCCTTTGGCTGGATCGTGTTGCTCATCGACAACGTCTACAGTTTACAACATTATTATGGACTTTGTATTTGCGAGCTTTCCGTGGTTGATGACTCGATCATTGGAAATGCGCAAGATTGAAAAGATTGGTCTTTGCTTTACCATGAGTCTGGGCATGGTGTAAGTCTGGTTTACGCGTATCTGAAAAAGAAAAAGAAAAAGAAAAAAGAAGAAAAAAGAAAAACACGACTGACCAAAACTACTTTTAATAGGGTTGCCATTGTCGCAGCGATTCGTGTTGGATGGAAGGATGACGGAAACAGCCGCGACACCCACTACATCTGTAGGTCACGGACGCGCCCCCCCCCCAGCAAATAATGTTGAGCCTCCTCCACTAACGAGAATCTACAGGGCGCAACGGCTTGTCTCAAGTTTGGTTGGTCTCTCCCGCGACTTGATATGCATCCCACTGTGGCCATTGCTGACCCGAGACGCGCAGGTACTCGTCTGAGATCACCGGTACCATCATGGTGCAATGCATCCCGATTTTGCGACCCATTCTCCGAGATTTTCACACATCTTTGACGTCGAAAAAACTGGGCTCCAGCGGCGATGGCTTGAGCACAGCACGGTGGAGCAGCCAACTTGCACCGGCGCAGATGAACAATTTGGACAACCACGCCGGCAACGACAGAGTCGAGCTGGGGCAGATCCCAGAGGAGCCTGCCTCTTCATCAGACGAGGAAAACCAGTTGCCGCTGCAGTCACCCAGTGAATCGCTCCATAAATCTCCAGGTTCAGCCCGTACCAAACCATGGCCTCTCTGGGACGACGACGACGACGACCGCAGGAAGAGCATGGATGCCGATCAGGACAGGAACTCGCATTCTAGCAACGGCCTTGAGTTTGATTTCCAGGGGGAGCAAGGACTATCACCACCACCCCGCAGACCGCACTACGCCTCGGGAGGCCCCGAGAATTCTCTCTCTTGATTTTAGTCACACGAGGCCAGAAGGGGCGGCGGCGGCGGTGCATGTGGGTTTCGTTCTTTGGACATGATTCATTATGTATTTAGATGTGTATGTTTATTATAGTAGAGCGCGCAGGGCACGAATTGTTTCGTTTCTATGTATTCCTCGTTCAGGCCAAGGGCAGGGGAAAAACAAATCCCATAATAGGAGCCTATCCATGTACAGCACAACATGCAAACGACCTGCACATGCAGCATATGCGAGCGAACATGCATGATGCAATCGCAAGTGAAGTAAGTGACTGACTAAATTACCAGGCATCGGCGTGGATCGCCGATTACAGCCGTTGACGATGATCCCCCGCTGAAAAGGCTGGAACGTGGTGGAGTAGCAGGCGTGGGATGCAGGGCCCTGTGCCGCACGTCTGTCACGCCTTGCTGTGCCTCATGCAGCCGTCCATTCGGGGCAACCCGGTGTTTGATGCGCCGCATTGCCACTTTACCTGAATCCGACGCGGAAGATTTATTGATTGAAAATTACTAAAAGCACGAGACCATCTCGCCCCAGCCGTCCAGAATGGGGATTGGAAAGCCGCAAAGGGGCGCAGATGTTTCCATTCGCGCATGTTTTGTTTCCGAAACACTGCAGACAGCGCCGGCCCGCGTCTTCTGTTTCTGCCCAGTGGGTTGGTTGTCTGATGATTTCCCGTGCCACCTTCAGCCGCGAGGTTAGTCCGAGGCAATTTCGCGCTGGGATCTGCATGTGAAAGCCAACCTGCTACATTGCCAAAAAAGGAAAAAAGAAGAAGAAAACAAGAATAATGTTGTCGTAAAGAGGTGGAAGCAGTAGGTATCAGTTTGATTCGTGGATACTTAATCAGGGTTGCATTAATTATCCAAGCCTGTGATGTGATTGGTGCTGATCCAAAAGGACATGCAGCCTCCAATCTGTTGGATTATATAGCTGTATATTATTGATGCAATATTAACTGGGATCTTACTTTTTATTGAATGCCGTAGTGGTCATTCTGACACAATCTCATCTTGAGAATCCCAGATGACATGCAACAAAAGAAAGGTCCAATTTACCATCTGGGCTGTTTGTTGGAATCCAGGGAAAACCCCAGTGTATTCCCACTTTATCAATATTCGTATTCTTAGCATCAAAATATGG
This sequence comes from Calonectria henricotiae, assembly GCA_020623695.1. Classification (NCBI taxonomy): domain Eukaryota; kingdom Fungi; phylum Ascomycota; class Sordariomycetes; order Hypocreales; family Nectriaceae; genus Calonectria; species Calonectria henricotiae. The sequence continues at coordinate 21,913 of JAHVYB010000062.1, read as the reverse complement.
ATCCACCTGCATGGGATTCCATTAAATCCCGGAATATATATCTGACAGATTCGTCTTGCACACGAAAACAAGTCGATTACATCATGTTGCAGCCAAGAAAGACGTTGCTATTTGCCGTAAGAATTATTGCTGAGGATTAGGTTCTTAGGCTGGCCCATTTTGGAGGTGGATTTTGGGTATTTAAAGATAGGAAAGGAGGGAGAAATAATTTATGGGGGAAACTTTGACTCACATGACATTGTTACCGACTCTCTGCCTCAGATGCGCTAAAATTGCAGTGCATGCGCGGGGTCCAGGTGCTAGTACAATAACCTATCAAAAGTCTACATCAGCACCCCACTTACACCACTACCATATTCATAACCACGCAACTTCATAAACACATTTTAAGGCCAAATAATATATAATTCATAAAATAAATATATTAATAGATAGCCCTTATTATATAATTTAATATTTTATATACTAACCCCTAGTATAAATATATATATATAGCTGGTCAGGGAATAACTCTAAGATCTTTAGAATTTACTCTTAGGGGATTACTTATTATATAATATTAATATACCTTTTGAATTTTACCTTATCTATCTTATTATTTTATAGTTCTCCTAAATAAGGGAATAGCTTTTTTAGGTTTTATTTTAAAATAGCCTAAATATACTTAATAGGGCTTAAATTAGATAAGTTTAAAGGCTAATCTAAGAGCTTAATTTCTTAGTTAAGTAATTATTTTATTATTTCTTTTAATATATAAATTTTAGTATTATTTTATTAAAATATCTTAGTATTATTATAATATAATAAAAGGCTATTATAAAATACTAATTTATAACTTTAAGAAATATATCCTTTCTTTTTAGTTATTAGATCTTAAATTATAAGGATAAATAATATATACTTTTCTTTCTAGATTTTACCTTAATATATCTTTAAAATAATAAGCTTAATATAATTAGTCTTATTTATAAACTTTTTATTATACTTTTTATATAAAAAGCAAAAGAATTATATATTAAGATTATTAGATTTATTTATAATTAAAATCTTATTTAAATTTATAATCTTAATAATAATTAGCTTAATATTCTTTTTAACTTTAAATATATATATCTTTATTAATTTATTAATATTTAAAAGTTAAGCTTAATAAAAATAAAGTCTAATTTTTACCTTTTTCTTATTTAATTTTAAGTACTTTATTACTTTTTATTTATACTTAAAATATAATCTAATAATTTAATAAATTATTAAAGATAATACTTAACTATTAATAAAATTAATAAATATATTTTATATAATTTATTAATTTTTATATACTATATATATAATATATTATTTTTTTATTTTTAAAAGTACTTAAGAATATTTTTTTATTTTTTATTTTTAATTATATTAAATTTATTAAATTAATCTTTAATTTACTTAATAATTAAATATATTATACTAAATATATTTATAATAATAATAGGACTAAGGCTAGCTACTAATATACCTAATATTATATCTTTAGCTATAAAATTAAATTCCTTGCTATATCTACAATTTCCAGATATTTTAATATTAAATATATATAAATCGGATATTATTATAAAAAGTTATATAGATTGCAAGTTGGAGGGGTAGTTGGGGTTATATCGGAGTAGGGACCTGGTCGCGTCGTGCCGACGTAGACTTTTGACCAGTAACTGTACTGCCCACCGGACCAAGTGCCCCGCGATAACTGCACATCTATCTTACTGCGCTCAGATTCAGTTATTGGCACAGCTTGTCGTAGTATTCTCTTGACCATTGAATTGTGCCAATCTGTCCTAGTTTCCTCTCCTCTCACGTCTTCCAAGTTTGAAATGATGCGTCCGCCTTCCTTCTGTCTTCTGAAAAGTCGTGCTGTGTATTGGTAAAGGGGATCCGCCACCAACTTGCGTATGGGACGGGCAGAAATATCATAGGCCTAAGGAGGTGGAGCTTTGCCATTTCGTATAAAGATTGAGAGCAAAACTGGCACATTTAAATAAATTTAGCTGCCACATAACGGAATTTTCACAACGAATACCCGATTCAGTAGCTGTGCCGCCATCCATTATGGAATGATCATTTAAGGGGGATGAAACACAAACTAGAGTTATACTTTGGTTTTGTCGACGGCTGACTAAATTAATACTTCTAGGTCTCCAAATCAGAAGTATCGGCCAATAATTCTTCTCTTCTCTATGAAAACTAACTTCTCTGGCAAGACGGAAACAGTGAATTGCGGCATAGAGACCAAAAGAACGAGTGCGTGTATAACCAAGGCTCCTACCCAGCTTTTGATATTAGTCGTAATATCTAGACAGCAGCGATATACTGCATGTCCCAGTAGGTGCTTGAAACTTATTATTGCAGTTAGTCGAGTTAATAGAAGTTATTGCGAGTATCAAATAGTTAAGCTTTTTAGGATGAGTATACCATGGTTTATATTAATCCTAAAAATGTGGTGCAGCTATAGACTTAGAGCTTAATCAAAATCGGCGGTCGGTGCCCAATACAGGTTTCCTCGAAGACGACCAAGAAGGTCATTTCAGCATAGAGCCGATGAATCGTGGGAAAGGAGGCATGGCTATCGTCATTCAACACGTTGGTAGCCAATTTGACCAGTCCGCCCTAGGTTTTCGTCTACTCATTTATTCAACCTGGTGGCTTTCTTGCTTATCGATTTCTCGTAGGCCAAATTCCATTGTCCCTGCTTAATGTCTGCCCATGCCCTGCCCATACCCTGCATGCACCTCTACCTGCCTCCCGACGAGGTCCCCATCTATCGATCATCCGTCCCGCATGTCAATTACCAGCCTGGAGTCCGTATGTATGTCATCACCGCGATGAGTTATCCAGCTAAACATGCACTTTGTCGCCTCCCATCTCTAGTGCATCCCTAATTCGATCCCGCGTGCCATAATGGCTTGCAGCTAAGTCCCCTTCGCCAACCTTAAAATGAAGAGAAAATCGCCGGTTCTGGAATCGGCCCCTTAGCCCCTGGTGGCCTCTCTTCAGGACGCCGCCAGTTCGCATTAATTGGCTGCATGGCTGAAACTCTCCACAAGTTTGCTTCATAAAACGGAACCCTTCCTTCTCGCCATTCCTCCTCACCCTTCCCCTCTTCCCTCAAGACGCGTCCGCCCCCAACGACACTCCGCGACGATACACAAGCAACAGACGAGAAAAGCACCTCCCACTCCACTACAATGGTACCGAATTTACTCCCCCCCAACCCAAGCTGTAGCAATAGCTTCGCTGACCTTGGCTTCTAGTCTGAATCTGGTCTCCCTCCAAGTTGGGAGGTTCGACACTCTAACAGCCGAAACCTTCCCTACTACTTCAACAAAGAAACCAACGACTCCAGGTGGGAGCCCCCCGCCGGCACCGACACCCTTAAGCTTAAACAGTACATGGCCGCCAATCACGGCAACCATTCTTCCCAACCCGAAGAACAAAACAATGCCGCAAAAATCCGAGCCGCCCATCTCTTGGTCAAGCACGAGGAGTCGCGACGAGCTAGCAGCTGGAAAGAAGTACATACCGACCCTCGGTCCTTGCCCGTGATTCCACCTACCAGACTGACAAATTCCCTTTCCAGGCCACTATCACCCGATCCAAGGAGGAAGCCCGTAGTATCATTGAACGCTTCGAGGAGAACATCCGCGCCGGCGATATTACCTTGGCCGAGCTAGCTAAAAGCGAGTCTGATTGCTCTTCTGCCCGCAAAGGCGGTGACCTAGGATATTTTGGCCGTGGCGAAATGCAAGCATCCTTCGAAAGGGCCGCTTTTGCCCTCCAAGTTGGTCAAATGAGCGGCATTGTGGAAAGCGAAAGCGGCTTTCATCTGATCGAGCGGTATGTTGTTGTTGGGATCAATACACTCCTCAGCTTGCTAACCTTTCTATTAGCATAGCATAGAAAAAAATGCCAATGTGATATTTTCTTGTTTTAGTAAGAAAGCGAACAGGAGAAAGAAGTCTAAGGATTCTCAAGATCTCTTGTAGGCTTGACTTGTAAATGTCACAAGTTGTTCTCAATAGCCTATCAGGGCCCCAAGGGAGCCCTGACGGAACGGACCTTAACTATAGAGACCCGATGCCCTTGGCAGCCTGACCAACCTAGTACTTATAGTAATAGCATGATAGCCCAAACACGAACTGCACCGAAACACTGTATCAAAACAGGATAAACGCCTCGCTTAAACACCTAGCTATCACAGCCCTAGCTTAAGCCGGCTGCCTAGACCATCCGTGCGCGGTAGCCGTCACAGCTAGCATTGGGTAGCTTCAACCCTAAAGGAAGTCCGCCTCGGACAACAGGAACCGCTATCTAGCAACAGCAGCTTTCAGAGACCTAGATAGACCCCTCTCAGAGTTACAGAAATCTAGAACTTCTCAATGCACCTGGAATCATAGCCATCTGTTGATAGTAAGGACCCGCCATATTCTCCAAGCTGTCAGTCAACTATGGCATATGCCAATGCTTGTTTCAAACATGCAAAACGGAATATAACCAATTGCCTATACTGGGAAGCTTGGATAGACTGTTATTCTTCAAGGGCTTTATTCATGTATGTTGTATTTTCTGGACTAAACTAGTCATAAATTCAGTCTTCTTCAATTTAAAGATCGACTTCACTTCATTCCTAAGCAAACAGCCTACTCCTACGCGCTCATATGAAATGGTAAAATTCGGCGTATTAGCCACCTTCAGAATTATGATTGGAAGCAACTGCTGGTATCCAAGCCACTCTACCATCTGTGATATTGACTTGTTAAGCAAAGCTATTAGAAGGTGAAGAACACGGAGTGAGCGTACCTTCCAGCTTTGCTTCTCATAATAGGAGGTTATCAATTGTTAGTTAGCTAATAGCCACTATATTTATAAGCCACTGTAAAAATCCAATTAGCAATTAGCTCTTTTTGCCACTATCACTACTTACTTCTTCCGTTGTATTAACGCCATAGGTTATATTCTAAGTTACGGGTATGGTTAGGTCGCCGGGGGTAAAAATCCCCGGAGGGGGGGAAATCAAGGAGAAAAGAGGAAGATCAAAGCAAGGGCATCTTCGAGCGTAGCGAGGCCCCCCCGGAGGACCACCGGAGGCGTGAGGGGGTAGGTAGTGCATGCTGGTATGAGGCTCGCAGCTTTGCGGTTAGCACGGCTAGGCATAGCGTGGGCGTCAGTGGCATCTTGTACTTGCCACCTGGAGGCTGGCTGCTCAAGAATGGCGAGCCTCAGTATGGTGACCTACATTGCACATCGCGGAGTCGCTCAATGCTCCATTGCCCTTTGGGACCATAGCGGGTAGAATCTTTTATTTTCACTCCTTCATTGTGATCCTGCTGTTTATGGTGGGCATGAAGAAGGATTGCTGTTCGTAATTCGTGACGTTATTCAGGGACCAAGTAATGAATCAGTGGCCTTAGTGGCGCCACTGTTCAACCAAATGAATGCCGAAGTTTATTTTCCTATCTTCAAAAATCGCACATGATAATGTCTGAAATGAAGAGCATCACGTTCAGGTAAAAATCTGAAACATTCCTTTTATGGATATATATACTTCCAACCGAATTCCATTTCATGCTACTTCGTGCCTCCTCAATCGCATCTTTTATTTCTTTCTTTTTAAATCGACCTAAGCTAGGGATTGACTCGCATGGACAAGTTGAACTATGTTAAGGATCTTCTTGAGGGCCATAAATTGAAAGCTAAAGGTTGCCAGCATAAACCGTCACTCATTATTGATTTTGCTCGTGCGAGCAAGTTCAAAGCCACTCCTAGAGGGAGACGATGAAGGGCCAAAGAGATAGACAGAAATAAAAAAAGATCTCTTTGGCGCTGGAGAGACCGAGCAAAACTACGCAGAGATTTTGGATTTGATACCTATACTGGTAATCCGAAAATGCTGTACCACTCACTTTATTTGTGTAGTATAGATGTAACAACTATCCATCGCCCGTCTTGTAATTTCTATGGTTGGGGTCTGTGCCTCCTGTGACAAAGCTGACATACATGTGCATGCAGTGACTAGCGAAGTCAGGCACGATAAGTTCTTGCAAAGAAATAGTTGATGAAGGGTACAGTATCGACAAATAGACTAGTTGGCATGCAGTTGTGCAGCAATCTGTGGCTATGTCGAGGACGGCACCAAGGCGAGTGGACTGTTCAAATACACTTGTGGTGTACCATCTAAGGCATCTAACATACAAGACATGCCCGTAAAGAATGCAATTCATGTGTGGATACATCGGCATGAGGTAGAAATACCATGCAGCGACAAAAATGCGGACATGGCTTAGCTTAACAACTACATAGGATATGGGGATACTAGGAGATGGGAAAGGCACCAATTAAATTGGGCCAGAATGTGAAGATATTCTCGGGGCTATAGTGGTTACGTAGATCTCGGGGTCCATTCATGGGTAGAATCCCAGTCTCATAACCGAGGGAAAAGGAGATATGTCCAAATACCATCGAAGACTATCCGTCAATCACAATTCTGCCCAGATTGGACTTTTTGAGATGGAAAGGGAAAAGATATAGAATTGCTTAGAGATCAAATACGGTTGGCTGTGCTAAAAATTCCTAATATTATAGGCAGCAAGCAACGGCAGAGTCGAGGGAGCGGATCACTGTAGCAGAGCCTAGTTATTTATGAGTCGTTGAATAGAATATTGCATCGATCCGAAGATGCCGAGCCTGGGAGGGTAGTAGAAATGTCACCAAGGTCCATGTTTCATTTGATTTGAACCTGGATAGATGGAAGTTACTGCTGAGCCTGTTAGCTAACATGGCGCCCACTTCCAGCAGTATCAATGTTGATATCTTGCCCTTATTGGTATAAGGAATCAGAATTTACACGATTTAAGCCTTCCGCGTGACCAGCCACAATACGCTATTGATTATAGCCAGTTCATCCAGACCAGGCAAATGCCGACCTGGGATCTTAAAGTCCAGACCTTTTCCATTGTATTACATAAGTTCTTTGTACGTCTGAAAGGAATGCAAACTAAATAAGGCTGAAGCTGACTTTTTCCTATTGTACTCAGCTTTGAGACCGATTATTAGCAACTGACTCATAGCTGGGTTCAGTGTCGCACCCCGCAGTCCAGCTTTGCTCCATTCCACTCGAGAAACAAAAGGCGCTAGACCAAAGAGGCTACTACCCACCCTTGTTGTAGATTTACAAAATTCCACGTGCCTCTCCAAGGCTGACTAGCTTCCTACGATCCTATAAACTCACTACATGGGTTATGTATACTTACAACGTCTCTGCATTGACTGGAATCTTTTACAAGACAGAAGGGCGTAAAAACTGAAAAGGTGAGGAAATGCACCAAATAAAATTCATCTATTCATTTGCTGTAATCGCTCAATTAATGAGTACGGTGGGTCCAGGCCTGGCCGAAGTTAAAATCAAAGAAAAGTCTGGGGCCATCTCCGCCATGGTCTCTCATCAGAGTTCAGCATGGCCAGCCAGCTGAAGTAGTTGGCCCAAGAGCCTGCTTTGCATGACAACGCCTAACGTTTTGGCCCAACAGTTTACCAGTCATTCCCAGAGGTAAGGCTGAATTAAACCCCCAACTAAGCCGTATGACAATGAGCAAACTAGTATAAATACGACATGCACCTCTCTTCTAATGAATAGCACATCCACAAATCCCATTGATATATCAATTTCTCAACATAACCAACACTAGCTGATTCTCTGATTTCTTCTCTTCTCTCATCCTCAAAATGGTCCGGTTTACTCTCCTTCTCGCGATTTCTGGAGTGACCATTGCCAAGCTCACCGGATTTCTGTCCCAGAAACGAGACAGCATCCCATTACTCCGTGGCCCAACGTTATCCTTGGCTGATACCTGCACCTCCACTTGCGATGAAATTTATTGCATGGATGACACAGGAGAATGTTGTGGGGTTGGCGATGGCTCCTACTGTCCTGCCGGAAACTATTGTATCGGCAGTGGATGCTGTAAAATTGGCAAGCTCTGTGATCCAGATGCCGAGGTTGAGGGCTGTTCGTCTGGATATGAGGAGTGCGGCGATAAATTCTGTATGCCAGAAGGAGCTGTATGCTGTAGCGACGGTTCTCACTGCGACAACGGTGAAATCTGCGGTGTGAACGGCTGCATATCTGGCAAGCCCGATTCTGTCTTTTCGACAAAATACGGTTCGGTACCTACACCAACCAGCATTGGCAATGACGATCCATATACGACCAGCATCAACGTGGTCGATGAGACGGAGCCGGCTGATCCCGCCGCTACAGACGATTACCAGCCTGATGCCGGTGCACAAACAACCGTTTATATTACGGCTGATAGCAGTGACGATAATTCACCTGACCCACAGTCAACTTCCATCTCATACACCGGTGGGACATCTGCTGGGTCACTTATTACGCCAAAAATATTTGGTACCATTTTGGCTATTATGGTCATTCTTTGAAGCTTCTTTGCAGAGTGCGTAATACATGGGTTGATTCAAATATTGGAATCCAGTGAAATTGCGTCGGCCACAACGATCAATCGCATCGTATCGCCTTGATAGGCTTTTCGTTTTCTCATTACGCAGATATGCAGTCTCTTAATAAATAATGTTTCATGGGCGTTGATAATATTCGAAATTGTTATCCCTTTGAGTGCGGTAAGACTGCACATCCGTACCGGACCCACACCGGCATCATGGAGACTTCTGAGACCAGGCAAATTTGGTGAATTTCTTTGTACCGTTCTCATGCTAGTACGATATCATTGGTCAATATCTTCACGGGTACGGAAGTGCAGTCTTACCGCACTCAAAGGGATAGGGTTATTACTTTGGGTATTATAGTCAAGATGAATACATGAGACTATCCAACTGTTAATTTAAGCTTAAAGTAGTCTTTCAGATAATTATAATTCTATTCTTTATTTATGCATAGACTATCTCACTCTTATCTATCGTACATTCATCTCCACGGAGCGTGAACTCCTCTGTAACAACAGTTCGGGTTTGTACTTCCCTCGCTATTTGCCCCCTATATAGCCCTGAAGGTAACCATCTCCTAGGATATGATGGTTAGGACTTGCATGTCTAAACACAAGGGGACCTCTACATCCAAAGACGATACAGAAAAGATCTCCGAGATCCACCCCCATCATTAGCCCGCCTCCGATTCTACTATTAGTCGTACTATCGCCCCTGGATCCAAAATTCAGCCCAGAACCTTGGTGTAAGTTGCCAATTGCTATTTCTGCAGATGCAGGGAGGCTAAAAGGTTCAGCCTCGGTTTCATCTTGAGTTCGTTCTTCCCCCATAACTCCGGCCTGGACGCCAACAAGCGTATGTTAAAATGCAGCTCGAGTTGAACTGGAGGATTTATACGCCGTATGGAAGCTATCCGCTTTCTTTAATAATCTAGTTAATGTATCCCAGCTGGCTAATTTATGCCGACCCATCCCTTCTACTATACCAAAGATGACATCATGGCCTCTCAAACGACGGCCATCAGCCGAAAAAGAAATTTCTGCTCGTTGACCTCCATCAGCTTGATGCGGAAGGGCATGGTGGAGTTGATCGCAATGAATATATTCTCATGTCTAATATGGAGCTCAAGATGGTGTTTTTGTTAGACCGCCGTCGCGAGAAAGGTTGTTGTCGTGAGTGATGAACAGTCGCGCTAATTGGGAGAAAAGTGAGGACGGTTGCGATCTAAAGTCAGCCACGATCGAATCCCCTTACCCGTCACTGAGTATTTATATGAATACGACAGTTTCTGTTTATCCTAAAATAAAAGATACCACATATCTCGCGTCTCATTAAGAGGGCGCCAGTACGGAGAAGCAAGGCAGCTTTGCCCATATGATACCAGATAACTTAGTTACTCACTCGACCCATTACCCCTTTGAGCGCCTTCAGCCTCCAGTTGGGTAACGGGCGGGGGGATCAGCCAATAAAAAAACCAGGGGATCCAGGTACTTCTATTCTGGCCTTAAGTCAATGGCAGTAAAAGTCACGAGAATACAGGTGGCAATGTTAATGCTGATCAGTATTTTAACCAAAATTGGAAGAGATCTGATATTGGGACGAACAGACCCACTGTTAGGCGGAACCTTAATATTCTGTGTCACATGCCTATTTTCCTCCCTCGAAATATCAACAATAAGGCCCAACTTGAACTTTTTATATTAATCTTAATGCTATTAGCAAGGCCAAGCCTATTAGCAATACGACGGGCAATAAAAATAACTAAGCGCCTAATAAACCCTCTTATAGTAGGAGGTTGAGCTGAATAGGTGCTCACAGCAGCCTTCACAGTCTTTAATTACGGCTATCCCTTGAACTGCGGTAAGCCTCCACCCTGGTCAGTCACATGACTTGAAGCATACTAAGAGTGGTTGTTTTGTGCTCTAATTGGCTATGTATCACATGAATGACCAGGGTGGAGGCTTACCGCAGTTATTAAAGGGATAGATCGATCATTTTCCCCTAGAATATCAAGGCCCAGGGCAACAAGGGCCCGACGGGGTAGGGGAATCAGGAGAGGAGCTGCAGCAACAAGGAACAGCGTAGCCTCAACGCCCACGTCAAAGGATTTAATTATCGTCAATCCGGACTAGTAGCTAGCCTTCCCAAGGGCCTTAAAATCATCAATTGGGCATTTCTGCGATTTGAGCTGTTATATAAGCTTTCCTTTTGAGCACATGATAATTCATATATGAAAAAGGGAAAAGGGGGAAGGAAATTACCATCAGAGAGAAATTTCCTCCGGCACGTGATTTGTCGTCCCAATAGAGGTTTGTGTTCGTCCCAATATCAGATCGCATTTGGAGTATGACAACTTGGGAACTTGCATTTATTGGCAGATTTCTGACTATTGCAAGTAATGGGGCTTGGTACGGAGGTGGAGGCTAACGGCACTCAAAGGGATATTGTGGAGAAATGCATTACTCATTAAAATAATAAATATTAGATGTAATGACTTATGTTATGTTGGAATAGGGACTTCGGTCTGTCGATGCGGACAATTGAGGTATGATGTAGCTAAATTTATCACATTGTGGAAACTCATTCATGGTGGGTTGGTTCCATACCCAAGTCTAGGTTCAGGATCAAGCTTGTTGGAGCCACATTTCGACTAACCAAGGCAGATTTAATGTCGCTGAAGAAGGTTTGGGATGGGTTGCCTCGAGACATTTTCATTATCTCGCCGTTGTCGACATGGTGACAGGGATTCTCGGGGTCTTGGCAGCCAATCAACAGCTGAGGCTCAGACGTAGATCTGTGGCACAACTAGGTCATCGATGCAATGGACCTTTCGATGAATGAACAAGCTGCTGTGCTACAAGGCATCAGTTGCGGTGCAGGGTGTGCATTGTCCAACAGTGCGTTCCACCACGCTGCGCTGGCCCCGTCAGATTCAGCCCCCTTGGGACAGCTTCCGGGACCACTCGATCCCCGTCGCCTTCAAGGGCTGAAATTACTCGAGGAATAAGACACCTTATTCGCCCAATCTTGGAATATGCCAAATGCGGGCCGTTGACATCGACATGGTGCGGCCCACTTGCCGTCAACCACACTGCGGGTTGTCGTGGTTCGTAAATGGCATAAATAGCAGATGTGCCACATGAAATGTTGAGCCGCATCAACCACTAATCTGTTTCCATAGCACAGCAACATGCACTTTACCAAGCACCTACTAGCATGTGTCGCCCTGTCGGCTGATCCGCTCGTCGAAGCGACTGAGGCCACTACCAGCACTTCGACTGTGACAATCTTCCTCCCACCACACGTCACTGGTTCTGCCACCGATATTTACGCTTCTATCATCACCATTGAGTCGTCCAAGACGGAATACTTGCTCGCTTGCCAGACAGCCTTTACCTCCCCCTATAGCTGTGATGGTGACTTCAAGGGTGTCACCCTCACCTATGTCCCGTCGTCTACCATCGACATTGCCTTTGGCGAGTCCACGTACAACTGTACCCTGGACTCCTCGGCCGTCTGTGCCACCAAAATGGCATCTACTAATGAGGGCACCGCAACCCTCGATGCTAGTCAAAGCTCAAACTGGATGACGGCAATCACCGTCCTCGACGTTGCCACGAAAAAGGCGACAAACAAGGTGGCTTCCACCAAAACAGCTGCTAGCAACAACCCAGGCACCTTTGGAAGAAGCGCCCGCTCAGAGTCTGGTACAGACAGCTCCAGTTCTGGCTTGAGCGGCTCGATCTCCGAGTGCAGAGATTCCACCTGTGGCCCAGGCGACAGTGCCAAAAAGAAATCAGCTGAAATTACATTGGATTATGGCATTCTAAGTCTTATAGGTGTGGTATTGGGCTTCCTTATTGGGCCCTAACACCGTGGTTTACTGCAACGACTTCATAACAAAATACCTTTCCATATATATATTTCCCAACGGAGCAGCTGGAACTGTCTCCCAAGCAAATAAATGAGAGATGGTATCCCAACAGGCTGGATGCTGATAAAAATTATGACCCTGGTTATACTTGCTGTAATAAATTAGTTGTTTGTGGAAAAAGCCTCATTGGTCTATCTAGTTGTATGCATAGAAACATTAGACTATAATGTAATATTTTATCTTAAAATTAAATAACACACTGTGGTGACACCCTTGACCAAAGTCAACATGCCTATTGTGAACCCTAAACACTGCCTTGGCTACTCGATTGTCCGCTGCTCTTGTATTGCGCGACAACATACTGAGTCACTTCCTCGCTATATCTTTCCAAGTATTTCCCGTGTACCTTGACACTAGCCTCCTTGCCCACGTCGCAAAATGGGTCACTTGCGTCACAGTACGATCGAATGCGACTACCCAGCTCCTCACAGGCACTTATGTCGCTGCGCCAGAACATAGCATTCCCCGTAGAGTTACCATAATTGTAGGAAGCATCATTTCGGTGAGTGGGGTCACCAAAGAGCACAATGGATACGACTAATTGCAATTAGCAAGGATGAATACACAATTGACCGTAACCAGAGCTTACCGTTCTTGGTAATTTCCTTTGGCAAAGGCTCCGTGTATTCTAGAATCTCATCAAGCTGCTCTGCAGCAAAGCCAGCGTAGTAAGCCCAAATTGCCGGCATTCCACAAAAGCTGTTCGAAGTAATCTGGCCCCCCTTTATTGCATGGTTACTTAGTGATCGATGTGTGGGAAGTGGTTAAATATACCTGCGAGTATCCAAAAAATGCCATCTTAGATCCAGGGCATTCCGCGGCATACTCTTCGACAGCATCCTTTACGAGCCTGGTCCCGTTTCCAACCGAAACAAAGTAAGAAGGGTCACCCTCGTTGGTCTGGTCACCATTACTGGCAGGGTACTTGATGGCCTCATAGTCAGATCCATCGATTCGCTCGGCAATTTCTTTCACTAGTGCCTCTGTGGCTCCAAAGTAGGTCTCATTCTCTCCAGTTCCACGCGAGACAAACATCTTCAAGCCCTTGGCGCACTGAATGGTTGAATTGTGGGCTACTACGCCAGTTGTGGCGAGGATTGCGGCGATAGTGAGACTGCTGAGGTTATGCATGGTCACGGGCTGGCTGGCAGAACCAATAACAGATATCAAGAGTAGAGAAGTGTAAAAGGAAACAAAGTTTGAAATAGATGGTGTGTAGAGATGCTGCGTGAAGACTCTGTGTGAATACAAACCAACATAACCATTCCCGGGCCATTACCTGCTTTTATATTGCCCGTTTTCATTCTCCGAGTGTGTATTAGACAATTACGCCCCATACAGCCGCGTTCATGCGCTTCTTTCTATCACGCTGGCAAATCATTTCCAAAAAAAATCATTCAAATTAATATGGATTATCTCCTGTAACTGGTAGAATCGCGCGCCTAGTTCACTGGTATCGTACGTGTCATGCTCAGCCCTGCGAAGTTGCTGCCCCTGCGCCACAGGATGGCCAGGGGCTCACTTTGCCGAATCAATGAAATAAGCGCCGTTGTAACCCTTTTCGGTTCTAGTTTGCGACCCCTACAAACAGCTGGAGCTGAATCCTCGTGAGCATCCTATCAACAAGCAGAGATTGGCTTAATGGCATGACCGATCTTCAAGTCGAGACCGTAGAAATAAGGCAACTTTCATGCTAGTCAATTCCGGTCTAATGGGTGGTATAATTCCATGTCGCCGTAATAATCTATTTACTGTATGTTATTACTTCTTAATTGCAGGCCAGTGCTCTAAGTGCTCTCGAGACCAAATAGTGACAGGGGAAACTAAAACTCCGTGATCACGAACGCTCCAGGCAAGGTGGTAATCTGACACATTCCTATGAAGAAACGCATGGGTTTTTAACCAGGCCGAACTATACTGGTCAAAAACCTGAAGTCTGAAATAGATTACAACCATTCAGTTGTTGTCTTTGATGCATCTCACCTTTTCGCGTATGACGTCAGCAGCGCAGTGTTTCTCTTAGTTGGGTATAGCAAATGACCCAACAAATAAGCCTTGGCAAGCCCTGGCAGCAGGGTATTTACGCATTCAATGTCCAATCGGTCTTCTTCGCATCAAATCATGCAGCGAGCTTCATACATCGTTGGCAGGGGCGATGAGACTGCCTCGGGTCAGGCCATAGTAGGAATGATTCGTCAAATAGCAAGTAATGAAGTCAATGGCAGAAATAGAATTCAATGTTGTACTACCTTCTGGGTCCAATAATCATGCACGAAATTGAGCTATGGATATTCCGGAATGTGTGACAATATGCTGTCCTCTAAAATCCATCGCTGGGAGCCATCTAGAAACGGGGTATGGTCACGAAATGATCTGTTGTTAACCGAAATCTCCATCGCTTTCCCTGTCATCTGTGTCTCGTCATCCAAGAATACTTCAAACCCAGCAATCAGTGCTTCTATAGATGTTTGATGCTCTTTTGGTATCAAGTCCATGACACCAGCTGTCAAACCACTTGGTGCAAGGCCTGGGAGCAACGCGTTCACTGCAATGCGTTCTTGTTGGAGATGCGGGGCTACACTTCGCATGTAGCCAATGATCTAAGATTGTGGTGAGAAACAATCATCAATTCTTTTTCCAAAACATAAAACCCATCCAGATACCCTCATTATGCACGGGTAAAATACGTCCAAGGAAGTACCACTTACTCCATGCTTGGAAGCCACATACACTGGCTTTGGCGGCAAGGGATAAATTCCAGCGCCAGAAGCTGTCAAAACAGCCTTGCCTCCTCTCCCATGCTTCCGCACATAGTAGGCAAACAGTTGCACAGAAAAAATCGTGCCCAGTAGATTGACAGAAATTGGATCCGTTCTCGGCTTCGATATTGACTCTTCTGAACGTCCCAGGAGCTCACTCAAGGATCCCGAGGGGTCAAAAATTCCAGCATTTGCAGCTAGGAACACGATTCGGCCAGGTTCAGCCCACTCGTTAGCTGCTTTGAACATCTCGGACTGCTCTTCCCATGAACTGACATCCGTTTTTATATAGAGGGCATTCTCCGCCCCAAGATCAGCAGCAACAGTTTCACCCTTGATATCGGCCATGACCACTCTCCATTTTCGCTTCTCGATGAGATGTTTGCTTAAAGCGAGGCCAATACCTGAGCAAGCTCCCGTGACAATCGCGACAGGCGAGGACATTTTCTTCTGCGTATAGAATAATCAGGTAAAAACAGTATATTAAAGACACCAGGTGTGGTCTGAATAGGGAGGGGTTGTTCAGAGAAATTATGTTGACGTTGTGGATGCCAAATACTGGCTGCTACAATCGTACTTATAATACCCAAGCGAGCGGGGCTTTTGTCACAAGAACCTGCCCATATAGGTCAATTCCCTCCTGGCAAATCGATCCAGCAGCTTAAAGATATGCATGAGGACTTTCAGCTCGTCAGCTTACCTACTTGCTAATCCTTGACCATATTCGCAAGATTGGTTTAGAAACCCTTGTCTATCAATGATTATCCACCAGCAATTGCTCAACATGAGCCAGCTAACGGTTAAATGCACATAATCGATGCTTGAGAGGTACTTCCGACTGGTGGGGTCATAGCCGATCGCGTCCACATTGGCCCGTAATAGTCTTCAGTATAAGATTCTCAGAACCAGTGAAATGGCCTACCCACCTGACCACATTTACTTGCACATTTTCTTCTTATAACATACAATGAACATACTTCAAAACAAGCGCACCAGGCTTTTCAGTTTCAAGCATTTGCCGCCGCCAACATTCACCAGCGATCGGCGCATGGACTCCCTCACCAAACGAGGCGAGGTAATACGTTAATAACTCATAATGTGTCAGCAACAAAGCCACCTGCATCTTCGCTTTCCACTCCACCGTGGGCGCAAGGAAGGGAGGTGAATTGAAACACAATGTGTCCAAGATCTTTGACAATGAAGCAACTCAACTGAGAATGGCGCAATGAAGCCACGTAGGAGGACTCAGGCCTCGACCCCGCTCACTGGAGCGAAAATGGAGTGCATCCGTCTATACCAGAACATTTATATATTATCACAGGTTCGAAACTCGATATATGGGCTCGAGAGCACTAAAGATACCCACATGTAATAATACTGAAGAGCTCTAGGCGCGAGAAGGGCATCCGACGGAAGCATCCTCACCTCCACCTTTGGAAACAAATAGCTCTTCACATTCACCTATAGTACAGGGTTATGGCGGTGTTTGGTGATGCTTTGAAACGGTGTTAGAGATTGGCAAAATCCCACTGCATAGTGTAGACGCACTCCAATAATTAATCTTCAAACGGAATCGTTCCAGGTTAGTGGTTTCCTGGGTGTGCTGATTATTGGTCAAGAACTCATCACGAAACAGCCAAGCTTTGTGGATAAGACCCCTCTCAGCACATCAAATCCAAACACACCACGTCTGCAAACTCCATAATAGCTCCGGGTAAGTTTTCACATCCCATCTCCCATTCGCCATTTTGACCCAACCACCCGGAATTGGATCAGGTCCACTTTGATGGTTTACAGCTCGTGGGTAAGGTGAGATACAAGTAGCAGCTAGTCGTCCTAATATCTGATGATCCGCAGCGTCCACACATACGACACAAAATTAGAACAATACATAGAAAAACGAACTGTATAACCCAACACATAATACTTGATGAATAAGTTATAAAATATTGGGGGGGGTTTTGGCAAGTAGAACTCACACAAGCCAGACTGCCTTCAGAGCCGACTTTTGCAGGTCTACGAAATATCTCAAGATCGCAGCCCTCACTCGTAGGTTACCCTGTAGCCTCACATTGCTCGGTCGGCAGGTTGTCTACCAACCACCTCAGCCACTTCGACCTCAAGCTTCAGCCAATTAGAGTTTTCTGTGCCTGTTTCTTGTTAGTTTTCTTTATACATGGTGCTGTTGCACGATGCAGGGAAACCGCAGACTACAAATTATATGATTGCTGAAAGGGACCGTGGCGGTTTCATAATGATTGCGACAAGTCGTAACCTTATCGGCAGAGGCATTAAATTCGCTATTTGACGTGGGGCACAGGAAAAGCATTGGACGACTTATTAGAAAAAGACGTCCGTCCATTCGCAGTGATAGGGTGTGCGCATAAAGCATTAATCACGTATCTGGATATCTAATCACGCCTTTACAGGGAACTCTGCCCATTGATGACTCCTACAAGCACAATATGCAGCTGGCAATATCGGAACCTCCAGATCAAATCGTGCTCCAAACCTGATAATTCATAGACAGGCCGCAGGTTCTCAACATTGCAGACGATGATCAGCTTCTAGCGTCACGGCGCCTAAGTGTTCGGGCCAGCCATCTCACAATGATTGACCTGTCAACCTGTCACTCTTGTTGAAACGTCCTTCGAGTGCCGGATCTAGCTGCTAACCGACCCCACCTACGCTATCTGCTATCGGGCCCCAGGGGCCGTGACACCATCAAAGCGCAAATATTACGTTGATCTACTATCCCGAACAAATAACGTTGCAGTGATTAACTGATTATGTCAAAAGCTGAAGGACTTTGAGGCGAAAAAAAAAGAAGATTTGAGACCGCCAGAGGGGCAAAAAACAGAATACGCAAGACGATCCGTCAGCAAAGATGCCTCACCCCCCCCTGGACCCAAACCCAAAAAAGGATGGGTTGGCCGACAAAGTTAAGACAAATGCAATGGATGAGATGCTGGTGATGTTCTTTTTGACAGGGCGGGAGGCGGGAGGCGGACCGGTTGTTGTTCGTGGGTGGTGACATCATGATTAGGGACCCCGCCACCGGACCCGGCGCGGTGGCAGGGCGCGGAGCCGTTGCTGAAAGGATCGAGATTCGCTGACGATCTGCCCTCGAAAAAAATAACAAGAAGAGTCAGAAATCTTGGCTGCGGGACCCTACGAGGCCGTCATGGGTGCTTGGCCCTGGAATGCAGTGGGACGGATTGACGATGCGGCGCTGTGGGCTCGACATGACGTCGTTGAAGAAGCCAAGATATTCTTGGCCATTACTGCGAAGCGACGCCCGCCCAGGCTTGCCCGCCCAGGCTTAGCCGTCGCAAAAAGTCGTTGACGCGGGGTTGGCCTCTTTTTTTTTCTTTCATTCTTCCTCGGCCATTGTTGGCTCACCCCCAGGATGCCCCGCAACCACATGTAAGAAGCGAAAGAGGGGAAGGGAGGGGGACTTATTTCCGCTTTCCAGGTTTTGGGCCATGAGCACAATAAACCGCGACGAGAGGGAAAAAAAAAGGAGGGGCGCGGGCGCATGAAGAGAGACCCCATCGAACGATAGACTCAGCTGGCTGGACACTACTGCACGAAGTCTCGGATCGAGATGTACTTGTTTCCGAGCACTATGTTTTGCATCGATAGTGCCATCGCGCGTCTCTCTCTTTGGGGGACATCTCCCGCCCATGTTATCGAGCGCCAGACGCCCGAGGCGCGCCGGATACGGACGCCCAGGCCCATCCGGCCGCACCGATACCGAGGCCGAGGCCGGGAGGGGTTGTCCGGTGAGTGGGGTGGCTGGGCCAATGGCGGGGAAGGCAGATGGGTACAAGCAGTTACATGCACTTGTAGACGGTACGCCCCTCTGCCCTACCCCTCCCCTCCCCATAAGCCAAATAAGACAAGAGCCATTCAAGAAAACCACAAGCGGGCAAAACAGAAGTGGGATGGGAGCATGGAACGGCGTAGCAGACTACTGTAATCGTTCCCGCGGAATATGGAGAGGAAAAGGAGGAGGAAAGTGATAACCGACAGCACGAGTACAGTTTGCATTGATACTGTCTTCCATGGCGCCCATGCGGTACCAGCGTTGAACTGCGACTGGGCAGTTCGGGGCTTTGGTGTGGCTGGATTCGGGCCAATAGGCGGCCTTATGGCTCAACAGGCCAGCACAGTGCAGTGTACACCACCCGCACAGAAGGGCACGATGGCAGCTTGGGCGTGGAGGAGCCGCACACAAAACAACAAAAGGTTAAGCCATGACTCAATGCTCTGCCCCATCATTGGTCCTCAGATCCCACGAAGGAGTGAATGGGAGGGATGAAAATCCCCATCCTCGTCTTTCTTCACCCTTTCAATGCAATTTTTTATTATTTTATATATCCCGCTTCTCCTCAATGCTAAATGGAGGAGGGCCTCTTGAATGGCTACACAACATAATATGGCCTCGACTAAATGGACCCATCGGGGTTTGCGAGACGCAGCCCTGCGAAGCGAGAGGAGGACGTATCAACACATATCCGAAATGTACGTGTGTCTGTGCCATGCATACATTTGGCATTTCCCACCCTACCTAACCCCCCTCTAACGCAGCACAACGCGGGACACCACAGCCCAACTGTCGGTCTATGTCCCGGCCGATCGCCTTGCGCTGTTCGTTGGTCCATGCCCAGACGAACGACAGCGTCCTGTTGATGCGTTGTCTCCACTGAAATGTCTCATCCCGAGGCCCGCCCAGCGCCAAAACGCCCAGCAAAAAAGAAGAAGAAAGCACACTTCTAACCCACGCCCCTCAACCACGCCCAGCCCAACACTGGCCAGCTGACTGCAGGTCGAAGCTTTCTCAATAATAGCAGTTGTGGGAGTGAGAGACATTGTCTCTAGTAATGAAATGCTGCGATACTACTGTTGTATGAGTAAAACATGCAGCCCTGCCACATCTCAGCTGATCACAGGAAGGTGGACCTAGGCAAGCCCTGCTCAAGAACAAAAAGAAAAGAAAAAAAAGTGGCATTCAATCAATTGCCCTCTTGCATCGCATGCCTTTTGGCATCAGAATGCCCTTGACTCTCACCCCAGAGAGAGAGAGTGCAGGGGGTGTGAGATAATGAGACTGTCCCACGCAAAGGGGGGAGATGCTAAAAAAGAAATCAATAATCAAAACGGGGGGCGTGTGCGTAACCATACAAATGGACGCGCCCGCCGGCCTGGCCCTTGGCCCTAAGACCTGAAGAAGCAGTTCTGGGCGTGGTCACCCCGGGTGGCATGACCCCGGCGAGCTGGGCCTTGGTTAGATGCTTGCGTTTCGATAGAACAAGAGAGATTGAAAATACGAGCCACGAGGTGAGCTGCGGGGGGGAGAGAGCAAGGGAGGGAGGGAAGAAATATGCAGATACATCAACAATAGATGAGTCGTGCACTGTATGTTTGATGAGCAATGATGAGTAGCGTGCACCAAAAAAGGGGTGAGGATTACTGATTATGACTCTGCAGCGACCAACTGTTGACCCCGATCCTACACTACGGCGCAGCGGTCGTGGCGCACAGCTTCCTGTGGTCTCGTTTGCTTCACCGCAAAGGGTTCATTCTTTTGGTTGCTCTTTATTCATTCATTCATCATTGTCAGCGTTGAACCCGTCAGCTCAATGTGCATGTGACGACGCGGGGAAACCTACAAAGGAGATCGAGGCCATCCCGCCCCCTGGTCCCCTCCCAGAAACCCAGAATCCCCAGACGGCGAGACATACTCCCGTACACTGT
This sequence comes from Calonectria henricotiae, assembly GCA_020623695.1. Taxonomy (NCBI): domain Eukaryota; kingdom Fungi; phylum Ascomycota; class Sordariomycetes; order Hypocreales; family Nectriaceae; genus Calonectria; species Calonectria henricotiae. The sequence continues at coordinate 973 of JAHVYB010000062.1, read as the reverse complement.
AATAATGTCCAGGCCTGCCTGGCTGGGCGGGCAGGCAGACGACCATCATCCACCACCACCCCCTCCTAAAGTCCAAATCAATACTTACCCTCCCCCCTCCCCTGCCACACCAGTCCCCAAGACATGGTTTTGTTGTTACACTTGATGGGCTGAAGCGAAAAGTATGTAAAGCTACCTGGCTGGCTGGAACGTCTAGTTTGGGCGTTTATTGCAGATAGCTTGTAGATTTCTGCCTGTCTCTCAACGGAGCTGGACCCCCAAAGCTAGAAACAAGCAGCAGCCCTGGGTCCAGCCCATTCCCCCTCCGCCTCTCCCCAAGGCAGCCGCACACATGGGGAACGCCTTAATGATCAGCCTCTCCCGCGCCTTTTTTTCTCGGCATGTCCATTCTTTTTTGGGGGTTGTGAGACGAGACAATAAAGTCGGAAAGAGAGAGAGAGGTCGAGACAGGACGGCAAAACTATCGCAGATGCGGGCTGCACATGGCCTCGTCAGCTCGCCAAGCCTGACCCATGCCGTCGGTCATAGCCTCGTCAGCTTTCCCGTTCGGGGACACCCGTCATCATCACCCTGTCATCAGCCGGAGCGCCATGATGCAGAAATTGGAACATGGCAGAAGCATCAGAAGAGCGTGTGTGTAAGCAGCTTCTTTTCCCCCTCTGCTTTTTGCCCACCTAATTTTTTTTTGAGTTATCTGGGGGAGAACCAACACTTGGCTGGCCGTTCTTCGGAACTGCGGCCATCCGGGGGGGGGGGGGGGGGGGGGGTGGGGGGGGGGCCGCCGCCCAAACGGCTGGCGGGCGGCTTGGGGTGGGGAGTGGGTTGGGGGTGTTGTTTTCCCCCCACACCGGGGGGCGGCCCACTCCCCCTGGCCCCCCCCCCCGCGCGGCCTCCCACCCCCGGAGCCCCCTTTTTTTCGACGGCGAAACAGACCCACAAAAAGCAAAACAGTCTGGGCGGAGCCGGAGCCGGG